>JBAMJR010000025.1:5027500-5357500 GCA_038501785.1 Myoxocephalus aenaeus
CCAACAGATGGTCAGATCAGTGTTGCATATGCTCTGTCCCCACTCCTCCAGTGGGGACATTTAAAACACATGACTCCATTTACAACTTCATTTACAGCACAGCTTACCTGGGGACATCCCACTCCCTCTTCAGCATATGCAGCAGATGTCAGTTTGAGCATTTTTAATCACACCAATAATAATCTCTCCCAGGGGGTATTGTTGCAAGACATTGCACATTAAGGTCATATTACACAGAAACTGATGGATGTGTTGTATTTGTTAGGTCACATTCAGCTGCTCAGACATTCCTGGCTCCAGAAAAAGAAGCACCACATGACAAACAAACCTTGAAGTAAAAGTCCAAATAATGGATAGAGTATGATATTAATATCAATAATAAACATTTATTCAGTACTTTTCCAAGTTAAATTGCACAGTGATTTAAAATAAATCAGTAAATCAAGATTGAAATACCTGAATGAGACAAAAAAATATGAATTCACGGTACACAAAAAAAGGAACCAGTGTAAAACAAGAGTTAAGAGGCTACACCCCCGCAAGAAGGCCAATGCTAATGCTAATGCTATGCAAGGATGTGTGGCCCTTGGTTTCAGGAGAAGGCTTCAAGGAGATTGACAGAACTGGAGCCACATTGAGATTTTGGTGTGTCATAGAATTTGACGACCCGTTGTGTTGCACGTTTTCTCTCGTGCAACACAACGGGCCGTTTCCCTTTGACTGACGTTACTTAGGTGTTAACCTCATCAGCCCTATGGTCCCCCTATAGGGAGACCCGAGGGCTTCTACAGCTCATATGACCTTGATATGAATACCAGCCCCTATTGTCATTGATCTCTAAAGAATCAGCAACTCCTTGTCTTTAAAAATAAAAATAAAAATATTATTCATTTTCTGCATAAATATGATCAAAAGTCAAGAGTCTGATCAAAAAATGACTCTTCGGTCGCTCCCCGAGTTTTTTGAATTGTATTTTTGGTGCCTTCCCATCAAGTCACAGAGTAATAATGCACCTCTTTAGAACGATTAAGACCTAAAGCAATAATAATAACAATAAACACAAGCAATGATATTTTTTCAAGCCTTTCCAGTCCAAAAATCATGTTTTTCGGTTCAGAAATAAAGAAATGAGCAATTTTGACCTAAATCTTGGTCGCACCATGACCGTTGTGTACTTAAAATGACCGTCTCCTTCCGCGTGTGTCATCCGCCGCGCTTTCAGATGCGTTTGAGGGACAATGAGACCGCAGGACCTCGAAACACGGATAACAATTCAAGAAAAAAAAAAGTCCTACTACTGGAATAGTCGTACAGTCTCTACGGTTACAGACGTGGTACTTTGAGCGAAATCCGCCGTTGTTAGGGGTACTATATTTGTTAAATAGTGAAACGTTATAATTGCTCAGTCATGTTGAGGAGCTTACCTAATTACGTAATTATAAAAATCTAACGATTTCTTTTTTAAATGTAGTCCATCGTTTCTCTTCTCACAAGGGTTTACAGTACTTTAGCCGTTTAAATTTATTTATTAAATCTTAAAAAACTTGCGCGGATGCTATTACAGGTTCATTCAGTCCAACACTAAGCCCGCTCACACAGCCTGTTCAAGGGGGACAGTTGCTCCCTTCTTCTGCCTTGCTACTCGGTATGCAGGGTACGGAGGAGCAACGGGGGGCAGAGTGGGGCGCCACCGATCTGGCAGGAAGTAGAGCCGAGCAGACGTCTGCGTGAAAGGGACAGCAGAACGGGCGTGACCTTTTAACGTTGAGTTATTTGTGTGCCCCGACCACCGTGAGACTTCACAAAACACTAACAGCAGAAGGCCAGCAAATTGGGAAGACAACAAGGTGCTGGAGCTCGACATTCAGTCGAGCCATCGTTGTTGTTTATGATGCCAGTTGCTGTCTGTATTCCTCACACTAGACGCCGACGTTGTTGTGCTTAACGTCTCGCCTCTTTTGCTCTTGGGATGCCGGTGTCTGACATCACACCGGAGCAGCATTACCGTTTGTTGGGTTCAGTGTGAAAAAGCAACGCCAGCGTAAATGCGGGTCTATTTCACGGCAGTATTGCAGAATCTCTGCGTGAAAGGGGCATTGTGGGGCAGCGGCATCATCCCAGACTCTGTTGGACCTCTGTGGGAGTCTTTCAACTTGTTCTCATTATTTCTTTGCAGTCAACTGCAGGCAGGCCACAGATTAAGTGTGATTTGTGATCAAATATATACAAAGCCTGAAGTATCATGGAGAAAAGTACAACTAATTTGCGTTATTGTTTTAATTGCCTATTGTTGTGGCTTAAAACGCCTGCTTTCAAGCTCTGTCTCACTCGCCCAAATTAAACCAGCCTTAATGAAAAATGATCAGTAGCTGTGTTGTTCACTCGGCCTTTGTCCACTTCACAGATGTAAGACAAAAACAGCTATTTGTTTTCATGTAGCATCTACAGAGCCTTGCAAAAGTGTTTTCTTGCATTGCAACCTGAAATTAAAATGGATCTGTATTTAGATGTGATGTAATGGATCTACACAGAATAGTCAAAATTTGTAAAGTGAAATATAGTGAATATATATATTTAAAAGAAATGTTCTTTTCAAAAATAAAAAAATAAAAACCACAACTAAAAAGTGGTACATGTATTCACCCCCCTTGCTATGAAGCACCTGATTAAGATTTGGTGATACCATTTACATTCAGAAGTCACATATCAATATGAGCACCATTAAATCCATTATTAGAATATGGAAAGAATATGGCATTGAAAAAAGACACTCCATTAATAGCAAAATGCAACACATTTGGAGACATGGGAGGAGCAAAGTGCGGACTTACATTGAACTAAAAATGTCCGAACAGAAAACTCAACCGGAGGACAGCTGCTTTATTCCAAAAGCTTTGACTGCATAACCTGGGAATCACAAAAGAAGGGTATTGAGTGATCAAGGACAGGTCCGTGTGGGCCGCCGCCAACCACAGACGCAGACATTGACAGACTTGTCTTGTGTGAGGAGGCGGTAGTGAACCAACACACTGTTTCTTTCTGTCAGTGAGGTGCGGCTTTGTTTGGGCAAAGATTTAGGCAAAGTTTGGGCTTTGTTTGAATAAAGTATAAAAGCCATATAATAAACAGGAATCAAGTCATCCTTGAACTATAATTATCAAAGCCCAGAGCACAAAGTACAAATTGGATGACACCTCTGGGCTGCGAAAATATAGGAAGAGAATACACTGAAGACAAGAAAAAAGTGAATCTAAGCTGTGCCCTTTTCTGGAGCTCAGCCAGATTTGTACACTGTGATACAGAGAGTTGAAAGCAGCGGGTGACAGATGAAACAGAAACATCACTGCATATTCATCACGCCTCAGATCTCTATTTGTGTGGTGTTGATTAACTTATGTATGTTCCCTCTGCGTGTGTGTGTGTGTGTGTGTGTGTGTGTGTGTGTGTGTGTGTGTGTGTGTGTGTGTGTGTGTGTGTGTGTGTGTGTGTGTGTGTGTGTGTGTGTGTGTGTGTGTGTCCTTTGAATTTGCACTCGTACATGAATCATTTATCATAATATCACGTCACGCTTCTTTTCTGTCACCATCCCCACCAGAGATAAAACGATGAAGTTTCCGTCTCCAAAATTCCTTCACATGAATGAGTTTTTCTGTCCAGGCTGAGGACGGCTTACAAACACGGATGTGATGAATTACTTTTACTGTGTTCGGTGTGGGCCTAACATCACTCTCAACAAGTTTGAGATTTTTTTCAAAGAATAAGACCAGCAAGACTTGTGCTTTTTGTACCACGTCTAATGTCTCCGGTAGGATTGCCTTTACTAAAACCCAAGGAACCCCTTTGGTTGAAGTCATTATTGTGACCCCTCCCTCCCAGCTGCACACACACACACATCATTGGATGCTAATATGTGGACCAATGTAAGTTGCAATGTCAGGTGACAATGGCGATGTGTAATGCCACGGTCAGTTTTACGCTGAATACTGACGCCATCTGATTTGACATTTGGTTGGTTTTTAAGTCGTGTTGTTCAGTAACCAGTTCAACGTCTTGCAAATTCTATTATTTGAAACCTATTTCTATCCAATCACAGCGGAAAGATTTATAGTGAGGTTCTGATACCTTTCACCAGTAGATTGTCGGGTCCTTTGTTCCTTGTATGGACCTGGATGAATGGTACTTGTACTGGATGTCGCCCGTGAGGACATTTCCATTATTATATTTCCATTGACTGAAAGTTTATTAGTCAGTTATCGTGAGTTGTCAGCAATAGTTTTTTGTGACTTGGCGCCATTTTCCACTGAGCTGGAAATACTTTTGACTTAATATGAACCGCATTGCAGATGAACATACCAATGAAGTTCGTTCTATATAAGAACTCAAGATAAGAGCGTGTGAACATAGTTTAAAAACACAATGACAGAAAAAACGTTCACCGCCTCTTGATGCCCAGATCAGACAGCGAAAGACGTGTCCCGTTAGTCTGCAGCTGTTGGCTGCAGGTTCGGGATTCATTTAGATTAATGCATGGTCTGACATCTGAGTCCCCGGAGCGTTGTAATGTTACCTGCTCTGTGCATACCTCTGCTGAGCTCAGCATCACTTCCCTGGAGGAGATGAACAGAGAGGCATTCCAGTACTGTTCGTCTTCAAGGACTCCCTTGTATCAGAGATGTATGGGAATATCCTGGATAAATAAAGGTTTAATCAGTGGCGGCTGGTGGAAGTTCTTTTTTGGTAGGGCCATCTAATCAATTTCAGCAAACATCCCAGTATGATACAATGCAAAACAAAACAAAAGGTATCAAACACGCATTACTACTTTGCAGTTAAATATTTAACATTTATTCCAACGCTTTGACATAATAACGGTGACGAGTCTGCGTACAGACGGCTGGTCCTCTGGTGTGGTCAGAACCACCTGGAACTGAACAAGCTCAACACTGTGGTGATGACAGTGGACTTCAGGAGGAGCCCCCCAACACTACCCCCCCTAACAATACACAACACCACTGTGTCTGCGGTGGAGACCTTCAGGTTTCTGGGATCCACAATCTCCCGGGACCTGAAGTGGACCTCCAACATTAACACCAATAAAAGGGAAAAAGGCCCAGCAGAGGCTGTACTTCCTGCGCCAGCTCAGGAAGTTCAACCTGCCTCAGGAGCTGCTGATCCTGTTTTACTCCGCCATCATCCAGTCTGTCCTCTGCTCCTCCATCACTGTGTGGTTTGGATCGGCCACCAAACAGGACAGAGTCAGACTCCAACGGATCGTCAGGTCTGCAGAGAGAACCATTGGTTCCAGCCTGCCCTCCATCCTGGACTTGCACACCGCCAGAGTCAGGAAGCGGGCCGTAAAGATCACTGCATTTGATGTGAGGTCCTGGGACAGGGATGTCGTATGTGTACAGATTGTAAAGCCCTCCGAGGCAAATTTGTAATTTGTGATTTTGGGCTGTACAAAATAAACAGAATTTAACTGAATTGAATTGAGTGTGCATGAACATACTCTACATTACGGACCAAGCTCCTCACCCCTCATTCACCCATCACACACTCATCCACACACTGATGGGGGCGGAGCTGCCATGCAAGGTTTCCGGCCTGCCCATCCTGAGCAGCGTACGTTTCATTGTCTTGCTCAAACTTTTCTGTGTTTGCTCCCTGAACTCTATTCTCTTCCTCTGCACTCAACGCCTCACTATCTCCCTCCCTCACCACCCTCCATAAACAGCCTCTCTTTCAAGTAAAATGGCGTGCCGTACCAGGGTTTGACAGATTCTAGTCGTCAGCGCCGCTGTGGTTCCAGCCTGGGCTTTTTTTGAAGTCACTCAGAGATAAACACATTTTTGGCTGCAGGAGGGAGAGAAGGAGGGGGAGGTAAAGCGAGAGAGAAAAAAAAGTCAAAAGGAAACAGAGAGGGTGTGTAGGAGGGAGAAAAGGACAGGCGGAAGCAATGAAAGAAGAAATGTGAGTTGAGTTGTGAAGTTTTGTGCAGAGGCTTCCTCTGATCTGCTGCCTTCACTGACGGCAGGGAAAGACGCTTCCTGTCAACCGTCTGAGCACAGCTGAGCGGGGAGGGAACGCAAAGGACCCCTGTTTGTCAGGTCAGTCACCCGTGTGTGTGTGTGTGTGTGTGTGTGTGTTATTATGGCTTATTATGACACACTACACTTCCTAATTAGTGGACTATTGCTCAACATCAGTGTCTCAACATTTCTTTTAACTTGAATGTTCTTGAATATCTTATTTAAAGAAATCTTACCAAGAACTATTTTACTTGATCCATTGACATATTTTTTACTGACTACAAGCAGAAAAACATATTCATTGATTTTATTTTATTTTTTACTGATTGTTGAAGAGGCCTTTATTCCAGTGCTGTGTTGTTATCTGAGCGGAAGGATCCGAGTAGTCAAAAGGGAGAGCTGGATTCAGGCGGTTTGTCTCGGGGTCCAGTAAAAAATGGTTTTACAGCTCCCAAAAATCACACAAATAAACACATGAATGCTGAAGCTGCAGTGCACTTCCACATAAACTATGCAGCACAGATACAACCGTAGACGTGAGGACGCAATAACACAGATGTAAGAGCTTACAAGTGTATTATTGGTAAATTCGAATTTCCGGAATATTAATAATTTACTTTCTGAATTATGCTCATTGTGTAGGAACTAAGATACGTAAAATATATTGAAAGATATTTATGTTAATGGCTGACGCTCCCTGACGTGATGAAATGACGTCATGATGGCAGCAGGTGCAAAACAAAGAGCTGCATTGGTCGTGGGCGCATATAGTTACCGTGTGGCAGTGTGACCCAAATTCATTTATTTGTGTATTTAGTTTATTTAACGATCTCCTGTCATTCGAGTAAGGAAATGAACTCACTGTGTCTGCAGCTCTTTAGCAGCTTAATAAGAAAAAAAGCTGACGGAACACCGCTACAACAGAAATAATAACAAAGAGAATCATATCTTTAGGATTTGCTGCTCTTGCGGCCTGTGATCATGTGATCGTGTGCTCTGTAAACCCAAAATGAGCCTACTAGACAATGTAAGGTCACGTTTTTTTTAATTTGTGAACAGGGGTTTTGCGTAAAAAGATCTAAATCCCTGCTCTTTCCTGTCGTTTCTCTTCTAAGGGTTAATGTTTGATGTACAACCGGGAGAAGCGCTGAAAAGCTTGTGCAGAGCAGCAGAGAGCTGCAGCAGATAGATTAGACACCACTTTTCATGGCAAACACTTCACACCCTGTCACAGCAACACAACACACACAGGAGCTCCTCGTCATCATCCAACTCTTCCATCATGTGTTGCAGCCATGGAGTTGTGTTGGGCCAAACGTATATGGAACTGTTGAATCACACCGATCAAATGAATGAGAATCCGCCTGACAAAGGTTTGAAAAAGGCCGGCGCAAATCAAAAAGACATGGCATGCTGTACTTGAAAAGAGAAAGTCAAGTCAAATTATAACTATTCCTTGAGTGGAATGCCAGGCTCATCAGATCATGGAATGTGGAGCACTTGAAGCACATTCAGGAGTGTGTAACTGATTAATGCTCCCAAAGATCTCAGAACCAAATGACAGGGACGCATTTCAACACTATACTGACGCCATGGCAACTGCATCACTGCTATTAAAAAAAGACAACAACAGAAATCAGCAGGGACTTTAATGAAGCCGTGCAGAGCGACCCTCAGCCTCGGGGAGCAGTGAGATGAGAGTGATCCCGCTCGGTGTAATCAGTCCCCTCACTGAGGCCGGTCAGAGCCATGATGTGCTTGAAGTTCAAGCCTGTGGGAGACGGAGGCGGCTGTTGTTTGGTCTCGGTGTTGTTGATGGGCGAGAGACGGAGGGGAAAGGGCACAGAGACCCCAGGAGAGAGAGCGAATAAGAAAAGGCTGGGAGATGAAAAACATCATGTGATGGGAACAGAGAGAGAGGGAGGTAATGGAGACCTTTGAACAGCAGCACTCTGGGCCCCTTGAAAGGGTTCTGGTGTCTCCCGAGTACTCCGTGACACTCACACTCACACACACACACACACACACACACACACTGTCACACACCAGCAAACAGACAGACTTCTTCACCGTAGAAGGCAGAGGAACTAAGGCTCTAAAGTATGAGGATTCATACTAAATCCAGATTTAATGTCTGTCTTGCTTTCCACATTTGTTTGTTTTTTATTTGTTGGTTGTGGTCACAAACCATCTTGACAATACTTTGTTGGATATTATATGTTAAGTCCAGGGAGGTGAACCAAACGTGCAGAGCCTGAGCTGAGAGTTGTGTGGGTGGAAACCACAACGGCCTCTTCATTCTCAGCACTTCACATGTTGTCCCCGTAGAGTATTCTCACCGCCTCTGAATGCCCATTTCATGTCTTCTTGTCTCCTGGATAATGAAACAATCTTCTGTGTTTTGATCACTAGTTTTATTGTTATGTTGTGTTCTGTAAACAGCTGCTTGTTGCAGCTGGATAGCAGGCTGATGAGAGCTGTTGGAGTGAACCGTTCATTTGTGGAGAGTTACGCCAAAACAATGAGCTGAAAGAGACTAAAACGCTGCATCCAGCTGAGGGGAGCTGCACATAGTTATTAGAGTTGGTCACGTCGTTCACAATTCATTTGATTTATTCATAATAATAATGATAATGATTACTGCAGCTTTACTCTTTCCAATTTATAAAAAGCTGCTCGAATTCTGGGATTGTCAGAATCAGAATCAGAATCAGAATCAGCTTTAATGGCCATGTAAATTTTCACATACATGGAATTTGACTCCGGTTTCACTGGCTCTCGTACTTTTTTCCACACACAATATACAAGATAAATATAAAAATATAAAAAGGACATTAAAGACAGTAGTAAAACAACCAAAAAGTGCAGATAGTGCAGATGAAGAGTCTGTTTAACTGTTCATTAGAGTGACGGCCAGTGGGAAGAAGCTGTTCCTGTGTCTGGTGGTTTTGGCGTACAGTGCTCTGTAGCGCCTTCCAGAGGGGAGGAGTTGGAACAGCTTGTGTCCAGGGTGTGAGGGGTCTGTGGTGATCTTTACGGCCCGCTTCCTGACTCTGGCGGTGTGCAAGTCCAGGATGGAGGGCAGGCTGGAACCAATGGTTCTCTCTGCAGACCAGACGATCCGTTGGAGTCTGACTCTGTCCTGTTTGGTGGCCGATCCAAACCACACAGTGATGGAGGAGCAGAGTTTCATTTAGTTCATTTATATTTAGGGGAATGACAAAAGAATGACATCATACTGGACTTTGAAACATTAATATTGGTTAAATTGTCAGTTTTTTTGTTCAAAAATCTGACATCAATATTATGTTGCACAGAAGGTGTGTAAGAAGATGGAGTGATGCTGCTGTCGTTTATGACTGTATTGTGTCAGTGTTCATGTTCTCTCTCTCTCTCTCTCTCTCTCTCTCTCTCTCTCCCTCTCTCTCTCTCTCTCTCTTCCCACAGGGCTCTCTGGGCTCTTCTGGTATTTCTCTCTGATTTCCATCTTTGCATCATCTGACATTGTGAGCCCTTCTCTAACACTGGGATCAGCCCAGTCCTCCACTTCACAGGCAGCACTGTGTGTGTGTGTGTGTGTGTGTGTGTGTGTGTGTGTGTGTGTGTGTGTGTGTGTGTGTGTGTGTGTGCGTGCGTGTGTGTGTGTGTGTGTGTGTGTGTGTCTGTGTGTGTGTGTGTGTGAACCACCAGCACACACACACACACACACACATACTGAGACATCCTCGGGGCCTCACACAATAGCCAAACTGCAATGTTAGTGGCCCCTGTGATTGCGCACCCTGTTGGTCCCCTGAGGACGGCGTTGAGGCGGTGGTCCCATGGCCTTGGCATGTCCCTCCCAACGGGGCAGTGGTGAATGTTTGTGTGAGTGTTTGACCAGAACAGACGAGCAAAGGCAGACATTGAAGTATCCGTGTACTGCTGAGTGGGAGGCCAATGTTCGCCTCACGTTACTCGCGTGAGTTTGACCGCGGGGTCATTCGTGTTTCATCACTTCCATGTGACGATGTTTCATCAAACATCGGACAAATAACGGTTATTGCTGCTTTGTAAATGTTGTGGAAGTCCCAGAAACGTTGGAAAAAAACTAAACACCGCTGTGTCTGGGTTCATGAAATCATCACAGGAACACATAGCTTTGCTTTACAGACATCGCTTACGATCGTAGCTCCGGATGCCCAGAGACGACACACCTTCTTCAGTTAGCAGAGGGACTCGCATTCAGCCACCCCAAACCCCAGGGTCTGGGGTTTGATCCTGGGGGACTGCCCCAACTCCACAGCCAAACTGAACTGTTCCTGTCTTGTCATAGCACGTGTTATCTGGCTGGGGCTAGCTTGTTAGCATGCTTATTTCAGGAGATATCTCTGACAGAGCATCTCCCTTTAACCTCTTCACATTCTTTGGATAACGTTAGGGTAGAGGAGAGTAACAGGAGAAAGGAGCATTTACCTTCACAAAGCTACCCATATGTGTGTGCATGTTTACCCGTGTGTGTGTGTGTGTTTACCCATGTGTGTGTGCAGTCTCGCTTCTTGAGTATGAAAAGAGAAAAAGGTGCTCTCGGTGCCTTTGTTGAACTGTCAGCTCTGACACGCTTCACAACTTATTACAGTGTGCTTTGTACTGCAGTTGCGTCGATCGATTTCCTTTTTCCACTTCACAAGTCAGACCTCTTGTGGCTCTCTACTCAGGTGAAGTATGTTTCTGTAATTAGGATTGCTAAACATTCCTCCCTATTTAAAACACACTGATGAAACGTAAGGCAATGTAAGTGCAGCAGTGGTGTGGTCATACTTTCAAAGCATGCACCCCGCAGTGATTTTATTACGGGTAAAGCCCAGAACCAGCCTCCTGCTCTGCATGGCCTCATGGGGCAGCGGTTCAGAAAGAGCTTCCTTGGTTACAGAAAGGCCCAAAGTCCCCCAAAGCCAGAGAAATGCACCAGAACTGGTGAAGAGCAACGGATGATAAACCAAGGCAGCAACCTGTGAGGGTTACAAGTCCCCTACAACACGACCCGTGTGTGTGTGTGTGTGTGTGTGTGTGTGTGTGTGTGTGTGTGTGTGTGTGTGTGTGTGTGTGTGTGTGTGTGTGTGTGTGTGTGTGTGTGTGTTCTAAGACTTGCACACAAATACACTCTGTGCACACAAAAGACACACTTCTCTCAATATGTTTGCACACCTTTGTTCGAATCCGTATTAATGACCACTTCTCCTTTGCAAGATAATCCCTCCAGCCGATACGTATTCTAGATGCTGATGAAATAGCAGGAGTATTACGCTGCTGTGCCACGGGCCGGTCACAATAGAAGGGCCACTCTCTCATGTGCACTTTTATTTATTGGAGAGGCTATTGGCAGGCTGATTGACCACCAGAGCTGTGACCCTTCATCTGAGACTCTTCATCGTCTGCACAAACTGCTGAAAAGCCATCATCCTCAGGAGGGGTTGACCTGACTGCAGCTCACCTCCATTGTGTCCAGCAGCTGGAGGAGTGTTCTCTTCACAGGTGAATCCTGGTCACACGGCGCGTTGTGTTTGCTCACGTCAACGTTGTGCCCCGTGGTGGGGGGATGAGAATGCTCTTAAAAAGGTCAGAGGGACTCGCATCGGTGAGCTGAACAGTCGGTGGGATTTTATATCACGACTGAAGAAAATGCACTGAGTTCACAGAGGTTCATTGTGTGATTAAAAAAAAACAATAATTTCAAGGCTGTAATACAATTTGTGTATGTTTGTTGTACTTTTTCATATTTTCTATTTTAAAATGATGTCGTTATCTGTCTCTGTGTTTATCGTTATGCACCAATCACGAAGCCAACGTCCTCGTATGTGTACCGTACTTGGCAATGAACCGTGTTCATTCAATCCTGCTACTTAGAAAGTATGACATTTCATACTTTCATTGATTTGAAGATGTCACTCAGCTGAAACATGAAATATCTGTCTTCAGAAAGCCTTGTGTAAGTCCTTAAAGACGCAGCAGGGTCGAATTATTGTGACTGCAACTTTATACAACCATTGGCGTACAGGCTCAGACACACACACACACACACACACACACACACACACACACACTCATCCCCAAAGCCCTCGAATGCTTTATTTGAATGAGCCAGTTTACAATGTTTTAATGTATGCTACGTTGTTGTTACTTTCTGTGTTTATCCTGCATTTGGGTTCATAAAACTCTGTTCATTTCAAATAAATATCTATTGTTGTTAAATGGTTACACAATGAAATAATGTTGACACTGAATTTAGGAATAGAAAAACAACTATTGATATGTTTATATGTGTTTATCTCTACATTTAGATAATTGTTTTTCATTTTTTTATGAAAAAGTAATGCAATGGGGGATTTTTTGTCTCGGTCTGAGATGTTTAGAGCAATCAAAAGAATATAGTTCACATTGTGAAGTTAAACCACAACTTTGATCTACTATGATGAGGTCAAGTCACCATTTCAGGCTTGAGTTGAGCCAAAGTGTGAGATGTGTTGTTTGCAATGTTTTAATTAGTGTGAAGGACATCTGATTAATACAGGGGACATGTCATTTTAAATAAATGTTATTCAAATGCACACAGCTTCCACAGAGTCCATGACGGAGTTGAAGACTAATAGTGTATCATAAAACAATGAGCAATAGCAAAAGGCATTGAGGTGGAGAATATGTTAAACATTGCATTCATGTTGTGTTGATTAAAGCTGATTCTGATCTGTTGTGGGGTGAAGAGGCAATTGTTCACGTTTGAAGTTCAACACTGGGTTTTACTTCTGTGCTCACTGCTGATTTATCTGACATTGTTACATTTCTTACCGGCTAACGCTACTTTTCATTTGCCGCTCTGCTTCAGTGACCACATTTAGCCTCAAACACGTATGAGCATCAAATCTGTGGTTTGTCCCACAGCGAGAGAGAGATGCTCTCTCTGTGGGCCTCCAGGCTACTGTGTCAATCCTTCTAATGAGTGTGTGCGTGTGTCTGTGTCTGTGTCTGTGTGTGTGCGTGTGTCTGTGTGTCTGTGTGCGTGCGTGTGTGTTGCAGGAAAGGTCATGTCTCCCTAAAGGCCTGTGCAGTAATCAGGCTGTTTTCTAACAGATAATAAAACAGCAGCAGTGTGGAACCAATAAAAATCTGCACATCGTCCACCTGGAGGGACAAGTAGAGGATGGACTGAGACCTCCGGGCTTCAGTCCTGACTGGCAGCCTCCTGCGCCCCCCCCAGCCCTGCAGCAGCAGCAGCAGGTCCCCTGTTCCGGGCCCCTGGTCATCTTTTTAAATGCTTGTTTTCTGGGTGTAGTTTGAATGGATGCTGGGTGCTCGGCTTTCCTAACATTGTAGCTGCTCCACCAACACGTCATCGAGGCTGAAATATGGCAGCGACTTTAATGTTCACATCATGTAGGATTCACACACATTTGTATATTTATACAAATATCATGTAATCCAGGCTCTGTGGAAATATATTATATATGATATACATACGTATATATATATATATATATATATATATATATATATATATATATATATATATACATTGTAGCTGTCTGGGCTGACCGATCCTGAGCCTGATATTGTCTGGATGGGGAGTACCCCTTGACGTTTGTGTTCAGAAGAACACAACTTGAATTGATTGTTCATATGTACTCATGAGCCATTGCTTCCAGTCTGAGATCCATCCTGACTGCCGCTCCCTCAGCAGTGAACGCCACATCACTCCAATCACTGCTGAGGGAGCGGCAGACTGAGCACCGCAGGTTCTCAACCTCCACATGGGGATGGAGAGTTGACAGGAAAGAACACAAACAATTCCCCAAAATGAATTTGACCTGCTTCTGATGAGTGCTAGAGCCCACTTTGCCCTTGCTCTCTTTGCTAAAAACCTCTCTGTAGTCATGGCAACCAGCAGTCTGTCCCCAGTTTTCACTCCAGACTATGTTGGTGATGTCACTCTCTATTTCTACACTGTGCTGCTGCCAGGTACATGTATGCGCTGAACCACGTTGTACCTGTTCAGTGTTGCAATACACAGGGTATCAACGTGGCCTAAAGGTGCACTTGTGATGCGTTCACACCAAACGCGTTCCGAATTTCACACGCGACCAGATTACATGCAAAGTCAATGCACAAGCTTGCACAGATTGCGAAAAAGCAAATTTCCCGGCGTGAATGACACGTTTGACGCGGTGTGTATTAGCGCAAGTTGAAATTTTCAACTTGCGAGCGCAGGGAAGTGGGCGCATGGAAGCGGGCGCAAGGAGGCGGGTGCAGGGAGACGGGCACAGGGAGGCGGGTGCAGGGAAGCGGGCGAAGGGAGGTGGGCGCATGGAAAGCAGGCGCAGGGAGGCGGGCGCAGGAAAGCAGGCGCAGGGAGGCGGAGGCGGGTGCAGGGAGGCGGGCGCAGGGAGGCGGGCGCAGGAAAGCAGGCGCAGGGAGGCGGAGGCGGGCGCAGGGAGGCGGGCGCAGGGAGGCGGGCGCAGGAAAGCAGGCGCAGGGAGGCGGGTGCAGGGAGGCGGGCGCAGGGAGGCGGGTGCAGGGAAGCGGGTGCAGGGAGGCGGGCGCAGGAAAGCAGGCGCAGGGAGGCGGAGGCGGGTGCAGGGAGGCGGGCGCAGGGAAGCGGGTGCAGGGAGGCGGGCGCAGGAAAGCAGGCGCAGGGAGGCGGAGGCGGGTGCAGGGAGGCGGGCGCAGGTTGCCTGCACGTGAGCAGAGCCGGTTAAGAAGGAATTATCAGTCCACTTGACGAGGCTCCACCCACAGGTGTTTTCCCCGTGCACCTTCAAACAATGCAAACTATCAAGAGAGTCAAGTAAAATTAATTATAATAAACTTACAATTATGTTAGATTGTTTTTTTTACTGAAACATTTAGACAAAGAAAGTACTTTAGTACATTTTAGGTTGTATTAAAACAAAAACCTGAGTCCTTAGTTATCAATTGAACACCTCTAACTGTTTTAGATTCAGACTCAGATTTGTAAATAGATGTGTTGGTATATTACTTCATACAGTAATGTATGGCCACATGTATGCAGATATGATGATGTGCACCTTCATTGGGTGTGTTAGTGAGATGGATGTGTGATTGGGCTGAGTGGGTGTCGGTGTGTGATGCTCTCAGATCTCCGCAGTAGAGGAGGCTGGAAGTCGACTGTGACAGGCTGTCAACAACAAGTCATATCTTAATGTAACCGTCCTCTGAAGGTGTGATGACGTGAACTACTTCAACCCCAAAAAGTGCTCAGATTTGATATTAAATATACATATGCTTCCTAGTAGCTGTCTGGGAACTTGATAGCAAATCGGGATGGGTGGATCCATGCTGTAGTATTGATACTCTACTGCTCACAAGCTGCTCATTTGGTAGTGATTACTTAACAACACATGTGGATAATAAAATATGAATAATACAAGCGTGGGTAGCTGCATCACTTTCAAACATTTTGACCACTTCTGTATAATGTTAATTAATTGTTGGGTTTTCTTTTTAGTTTATTTTGAGTAGCAGGAGATTACTTAAAGAAACAGTCTGTCCTTTGTCGTTCTGGATGAGAGGGCAGCCGGAAGGTTGGAGGGAGGTTCACGACCCAGAGACATGGACAAGGAGCTCTTAACAAGGAGCTCTTAAATAAGGAGCTCTTAAACAAGGATTATAGGTGTTCAGGCCGACTTTAACCCGGCATAAGAAAAACACAGCGGCTTCATTTATGTCTTCTGTATTGCAGCAGGTGTGTAAAACCAAAGGCCTTTGTCAAAACAACGCTAAATCATCTGGCATAAAAAGTTAAATCGAGCTCAACGTTTGCCACAGTGCAACAAGATGTCCCAAAGCAAGACGCTGCAGTGGCCAATCAAATACATGCACACATTACAGGAGATTACTGTCACATGAATGTTGTATTTTTACAGTTTACCTTGCAATCGTTGTAAAAGAGCCGACACGAAATATACATTTTCAGATAGGTCATTTTAATGCCGTGTTCACACCGGACGCGGCGCGATAATTCGCGCCGCGTCCGGTGTGAACACGGCATAAAAGATAACAGAATTATTATTTTTTTCATTGAAATAATCTTGCGGAACGACTGAAGTATAATTTGTCCATGAACCAACTTTACATTGTCGCTTTTGACGTAACACACGGATGGTTAAAGGTAACCCAATGGTAAAAACGTCATATGTTTATATTTTTTTTATTTTGTTTTATACATGTCTGACTGTCTTCATTAATTGCAGACATATTGTGTCATTTATCTTAAACATATTCCATTTCAATTTCAACAGTATGAGCAGTATAACTGTTCATGACAATTTAACAATGATCCAGATTTCAGACAACTTTATTGATAATAAGACATTTCATAACCAACAATAACTTCTCTTCACAGTTGTGACGGATGCTCTGCGTCCTCAGTCAAAAGTGATGAGTTGAATAAAGGGACGTCGTCTTGTCCTTTGGGCTCGATGTTCCAGAGAAAGAGAAGATGGAGGCGGAGAGAGAGGTCTGCCCTGGCGGGACCCTGTGAGGTAAAGATTGTGGGAGAAGCTGTTGTTGGCTGTTACCATCACTGAGGGATTTCAGCTTAATTAAACTCTGACCAAAGCCATACCTCTCAAGCACCTCCCATAGGTATTGCCACCATGTAGATATCTCTTAAAAAGTGTGACACGTGAAGTAATGTGTAAATGTTATTTGTTTGGTAAGACAGCACAAAGCCATGTTGACAATGCTAAGGAATTGCAGTTAGAATCATATCAAACATGATCAACACAGAAAGTTGAATGAAACACGGGCAGAAATACTACCCACCCTGGAGAGCTTCCTCTTGTCTTAGGATGGCCTCCTTGAGTTCATTTAATGTAAGAAGGGTCCCCAAGGGGTCTGCTTCGTCCGAAGATAAAGATGGGAGGTTTAGGTTTCCGGTAAAGTTCAGACTCTTCTAAATATCCAGAGTTACTTCTGAAGAATAAAGGTTCGAGAAAAACATTGTAACGTCTATGTTTATTTCCTCAGGACTTGTTTTTAGTCCATGAGCAGAACCGATGTAATTCTTGAAAATGTTTCATTTTGTCTCACCTCAAAGCGAGGAGGAGGCTAGGCCTTGGGCCATTGAAATACTCATTATTCCTAGACCTTAATATGAAGAATTCTGCTCCATGTCTGAATGATGAGCTCAGTTCCAAATGAATTGCATCAATGGTTACTTTTACATTGTCAGTAAGAGACGCTTGTTGTTTATGCTCAAATGCATTTGTTACGCCCCCTGATTTAACTCCGCCCTCTTGTCTAATTGTTGCAGAGCTGGTGCAACTGGAGCAGCGCCACCTGAGAGACATCAGGCAATCAGTGGGCTGGAGATATAGAGAGACCCAGATCCAGTGCTCTCGTTCTTCCTCTCTGAGCTGCGAGCGGTCGGACTGAAGCTGGTACGGTGCCTGAGTGCAGGCTACTGTTGAGCTTATTTTTGGGGAAGCTATGTAGGGGTTCTCTGCCATTTTTGTTGTCCCCTCTGTTTTCTCCTGTTTTGTGGCTAGCCAGGGAGGTCAGTATTGTTGTTCCACGATAGGCAAGAGATACTTTGTTTTCTAGCAAGTATGGGGGGTTTGTTTGTTGTTTTGGCCTTTTGAGACCCTGAGGCCTATTGCTTCCATTTTAGTTCTTTTACCTTTTTTGTTACTGTCAATAAATTATATTTATTGCCGCTTATCTCACCTGCCGTGTTTCCCTTACTGGTTCCACCTTTTGCCAAAGCTATTTTCCTTGTGTGTTGTGTTAGGCCTGTGTACCCCTAGGCACACTAGGCAGGCAGTAACAGCATTCAATGTCATGTATTTGACCTAATCTCACCCTGCTCTGATGGGAACGTGTTGCAGCATTCCTTATGGAACTCTTTCTAGCACCCCAGAACAGGGTCATGAACAGAAACAATGTTTGCTGAGACAAATCCATGCGACCATCCTAAAATAATAATCTCTGGAGAGATTCTCTTCAGAGATATGTATCAACATTACAGGTGTTACGGAGATCCTGGACAACACAATGGAGAGATGGTTAGAGCATTTGACTATACATAATAGGTTCAACTTTCACCTCAGAAAAAGGCCCTATTTATTTGTCATTGTTCATTTTAGTCTACTATGAAGGATATGCTCTAGAAGACTGACAATCTAGTGTGTATGCATCAATGACAAACATTAAATAATTAATTGTATATAAAAAGAATTGACTTTTTCATAGTACCTTAATACCAATTGATGTACAATATCAATGTGAAAACAGGTTTCTGTATAAAATAAACATATGTATATTGTGATGTCCCTAGGGCAGGCTAATGCAGTGCAATATAACTGAAAAACAGGCAAACATGGATTTGTCAACAGAAGTGGAAGCAGCGTTTTCACTGAGAACTCAATAACTTCGACAATAAAAATCAAAGTCCAAGAACCAACTGAAAGTGTCCTGGAGGGGAAAGGGGTTCTTTAAATTTCAAGAGAATTGAATGTAATCTACAATCAATTCCCGTGCCGGCCCTATCGTATTAGTTTGCCTTGTTTGCGTGCTTTTTGTGTCATGCTTTTGGCTTCTAGTCTGCCATGTATCCACACACAGTACATGTGACCGTGTGCAAACAACTACAGAAAGGACTGGAATTCAAATGTATGACAAAGCAAGAAGTACATTTTCCAAAAGCTTACTGGGTTTGTGATTTTTGCGTCTCCCAGATCTCAGAAATTGACCTGGTGAGTAGAATGTGATTATGACCAATAGGAATGATGGAAAATAAGACCTGTAAAATAACAGATTTAACTAACCAATTAGATTCAGGATGTACAGATCTACTCCATTCAGAATAATTTGGTTCTATAAATATTTATGAAGTTGGAGCCTATGCATTTTAATATCTTATAGCATTCTTAGAAAGTTTATTTTGGAGACTGAAGATTCAATAAAGAAGATGAGAAATAGCCTGCACATAGTGATATGCAGTATTTCCCTGTGTCATCACTTCTTCTCTTCTTGGACTAAAAACCCAGCGAGCGAGCATCTGAATATCTTCCCTTTAGACTGACAGAAGTTTGCAAAGCGTGTCCTGAGCAGCCCTCCTGCAGGCGATCAGCCTCCTACATCACACGCCATGCAAAACTGAAATACACACCCGTTCTTCAACAAGAGATGAAGAAAGATGAGATGAAAACACAGAGACGGGCTGAAATGGACTCAGGCAACAGCGTCTGAGAACACTCTGATCTTGATGCCGAGTCCAAATCAGAAAGCGCAAAAGATTTTCCATATCACCTTTGAAATACTTTAGAGAGCTCAAACTTTATGGAGCCACACAGAGGTACATCCACTTCTCCAGGCCACCATTTTACCTTGTTTGAGCTGGAGGCTATTGCATTTAGCATATTATCCGATTCATTTTGAAAAGGTTTCATGAGCCTCGCGGAATGGAAGATGCAACATTTAATCCTTCGTTGGTTTGAGCGCATTCCAACATGGAGATACAAGGTGTTGCTAGACAGTGAAGATTTGAAATGTTTTACAGCACTTGTTTTTGGACCTGCCAATAAAAGGTGTGTGAGTATTTAGGCTTTATTCTGATGCACAAACTTCTACAGACCCAGAATTGTATTCTTTACACTGGGACACTGAGCAAATGTAGCCAATAAATAACTTCCTCTCCTTCCTCATAAAAGAGACAGTACGCAGTGCGAGGTGAAAAAGTCTGTGTGTGTGTGTGTGATTCCTCTAACTAAACTGATATTGGGCTATTGATGACTGGAGCATCTATCCTGTTTAACAGCAGAATGTTGCCTGGACACTGGGCATGCAGAAACAGCTTCCAAATGATTAAATATCAGCTTGATTGTTGCAAGTGTGTGTGTCTGTTTGTGTGCGAGTGTGCTTGGTATTCTTACAGTATATCCAAGTTGGATCTGTTTGGTGTTAGCTAGGCTGTTTGTGCCAGTATATCCGTGTGTGTATGTGTGTTTCTTCTATCAGTATGTCTTCCCCTCCGCTGCTCCCATGATGCAGCTGATAATAAAGATGGAGGTTACCACCCCCCCACTGCACACTGTGAGTGTGTGTGTGGGTGTAAACAGACGGTGGTTATCCCTCGCTGCACACTGCGGTGATTTGTTTGCATGTATTCCATGTCAGGTTTGATGTATGTTATTAAAGTAGGGCCCCTGCAGCCGACAAGGCCATTATGAAATAGAAAGTACACACACACATAAACACCATAGAATCGAGAATCCCAGGGACACACACACACTTCATCCCTCCTGGCAATTCAAAAGTTGACACAGCTGACAACTAATATAAACTAATGTATTTGCAGTTCCTGGAGCTGCTCTGACCTTTGCAATATCTCTCTCGCTCTCGCCTTCTCTTTTAATCGTACTATCTCTCAATGTTACTTTTTTATTATTGGACTTTACTACTCTTTGTAATCCTGACCTGGTCTAGGAAAGGGAGCGGTGGCTCTTTGTTGTTTCATCTTTGTCTGCATTCATTTCATAATTTTTTTTGGAGACTTGGTTTGCCTGTTATCAAAACGTTATATGGTTATTTACACTTGTTTGGTCTGCACCAAGCCTATCTGTGTCTGTCTTCTGTTGCTTGACATGCAGCAGAGTGAGATGTACTGTAAGGATTCAGCCTTAGTGCACGGGCACCCGCTCGTCCAGGTCAGCTACCGGGGCACCAATACCATTAGTATAGGGCAGATCTTTAGTTTGACAAGCTGGGTGTATGCTTTGACGTGCAGTGCATGTGAAATGGCGTGGACGTGTGTGATTGGTCAGTGGCCCAGCTTGACCATTAACATGCGCTGTGATTGGTCAGTGGTCCAGCGTGACCATTAACATGTGCTGTGATTGGTCAGTGTGTCAACAGGGCGGAGCTCAGTGGGAGCTGGAATGGTTCGGGCTGAAGCGAGAGAAGTTGTGACATATTTAGTGTTTTGCTTGTTTTGGCGCTCGGTGGCTGAAGCGGACTTGGTGGCGGATTTGGTGACAACGCATGTTTGCGGTGATGACCACGCTGTCGACTGCCGCTGTGGAGCGGATATTTTCTGCCCTAGAACGCGTGGAGGTTTCCGGGGCCGCGGCGGGGAGGCTCAGCTGTCCTCACCGGTCCACGGCCACCTGTTGCTGGAACTGAAGTGCACCGATAAACTGTACAACCGCGTCGCTGAACTTTTTGTTAACAAGGAGAGGCGGATGGACTTTGTCTTAAGTAAACAGCATCTAGTGAGTTGCATGTTTTTTGTGTTTTTGCATCTGCGGTGGCGTTGTGTTGATGTGTCTATGGTGCTGTTTTTTACCATGGATTGTGTTGTCATGTTATAACTAAGTGTGATTCTTGTTGATGCAGGGAAATCTCGACAAAGTGGTGGAGTGGTGGAGTGGTTCCGCGGGTCGGTCCCCACGCCCCATGTGACCTCCCACCATGCTCGTGGTGGTGCCGTGTGGCGGAGTGGGTGTCTGCTGTCCACACATGGTGGTCTGTATGTATTGAGTGTCTGACAGTAACTCCCGGGACACTTTTTTCCCCCAGTCCGCCCCTGATGTGGACTATACGGCACTGAAGGTCGAAAACGCACGGCCTGCCACTGATCTGTGGGATCATCACTACACAGAGTTTCTCTTAGTGCTTGTCGGATCGTTGACCTGCACCTTAAACCTAATTTCTGATGCGGGAATCAGCAATCTGGCAATCCCACGCGCTTTATGCAGCAGCTAGCCAAACCATTGTGCTGCAACATGTGAGGCCGGTCATGTTAGGTGTGAACGTATATCTCGTTCTCGATGCTGATAGATGGACAGACAGGCAGATAGACAGACAGACTCAGGCTTGAGCTGGAAGTAATAAACTACAACCGTAAAGTTAATACCTCTACTCTATATAAGAAGTGGACATAGTCACCATGACATCATTCATTGGTTTGTAGACTACATTTTGGTTGTCTGCAACCAGAAGTGATACAAAAGGGTGGAGCTAAATACAATGGACTGCTGAATAAGAATGTTTAAGGAGACCAAAAATGGTTCCAAATAACTTTCATGAACTGAAAATATACTGTGAAAAGGTTAAAGTTCTAAGATTAAAAAGACACACAACTTCAAGATGCTGTGGTAGAGACCTGTCAATCGATAGGTTGTCCCGCCCTAAATCATAACCTGCTTTATGGTGAAAAATTGACCATAATTTACTTAATAAACATCATGCTGTGTTGAAGAAGACTGGAAACTAGAGATTGAGACATAAACTCATGTTTATAATGTTTACTGAGGGAATAAATCAAGAGAGAAGTAGAGTCATAGACATCGTAAAAATGTATTAACAAATTTGCATAAGCATAGCAGACAAATCAGGTCATGGCTACTGGAATATGTGCGGAATCCACAGAATCCGGCGGTGATGCGTTCAAGGCCTTCATCACTGGACATGGGCCCGCCTTCCGTTCATGAAGGGTCTGGTGGCCTATAAGGCCAGGGAATGGTGACCCAACTGCGCGTCAATAGAACGGATGGACAGGACACTGACATTGGGTTATTATTCCCTCCAGTTCTGCAATGAAGTGAATCTTCCCCAGGAAGAGATATATTACCTCTCAGCAGAGATCCAGGCCCTGTTACAGAAAGGGTTTCAAGCCACCTATTTCCTCAAGATGGGAGAGTTCAGAGACCCATTTAAGATGTCTGCGTCCTAAATCATACATTATATATGCTAAACATCAAGCGGTTAGAGGAACTTGTTTGATCAGGCGATTGGTTCACTACCATCAACCTAAAGCAGTGATTCTCAACTGTTTTTTCAGTATTTACTGATGAGGTAATCACAAGAGAAGTTAATGTTGTATATATGAATACTTTTGAATTCCACTTTTGTTTAATTTATTTTGAGTTAATGGAAAAGCTGCTCCTCAACACAGTGACGTGTTCCACAGTAAAGTGTTGGTCATAGATTCGGTGAGTGTGTGTTCTCAGTTAAAGTTAGGTCATTTCAGTCTTTTTTAAACTTCTTCTTAGTTGTTGGACAGTTTGTGCATGAAAGCTGTTGAGTCTGTTTAAAAATAGCTGAAGATTCTGAAATGTTATATATGTTGTAATACCTCGTGTCCTGAAGATGCAGTTTTAGTTTTTTAATTAAAATGCAGCTAATTGAGTGTAAAAGGGAATAGTTCCCTCTCTATCATCGCCACCAGCTGCTCGTTTTGGTTATTAAACTTGTTTTTGTGTTAGCATACATGTTCTGTACTATCTCAGGTTCAAACTGCACCATCTTTTCATTAAATTAATTTGAGAAGTTGAGAATGTTCCTCGATTTGGGTCGCGGCTTGTCATTCAGGGATGATAGTGGGTCCCGGAGCCAGACCAGTTGAGAACCACTGACCTAAAGGATGCATACTTTCATGTCCTGGTGGCTTCGAAACTACATTATTTGCCTTTCAGGAGAGCCTATAAGTACAACAGGCTACCATTCAGCTTCTTTGACCCCCACACCTTCTGCACATGTGTGGACACGATGCTTTAGCCGCTGCACAACCGTGGCGTGAGGTTCTTCTTTTATCTTGACGACCTCTAGCTGGGGAGTGGTTGGTGGTGTGTGGCCTCTGGCGAAAGACCGACACATCAACTTCCATGAACACTACAAGCAGTGTGCTTGATCCTCTGGCACTTCAGACCCCCTTATAAGAGGGAAATCCCTCCTTTGATCCCAAGAACTTAAGGTCGAGGGTTATATAGCTCGAGGCTTCAAGCCTATGGGAAGGACAGGGAGACAGTTACATTATGCTTTGCCCAGTTGTTGCGTTTGGCAAGTTATGTTAAACGCGTAGCCTCCATCAGATACACCGAGCAGCTGTTTGTTTGCTTCGAGGATGGTGTGGCCAATAAAACCCTATCCAAGAAAAGCTTTGAGAGTGCATCTCTCTGAAGGAATGCCGGAAGAGATCCTCCCAATGTCTTCCCACAGACACACGTAGCATGGCATAGCAATGTGCAGAGCTAATTGTCTTTTAACCCCTTCAGGGTTAGGCCATGGCACTGCTACCCAGTTCAGTTCAGTCAAGAAGAGGGCTCTGTCTCAGCTTATGGAACTGGGGGTACAATATTGGAACCTTTGTTACAGAGGACATTGGTTTCTATTTTATTCAAAGTAACAGTAGTGCAGCAGCAGTGTAGAAGGCCTCTAAAGACACTGTCTCCAGCAGCCTCCTCAACCCTTAAAACATCTCTTGCACACACACTGTTAAAGGTGCATTATGAAACATTGGAATGTAGATAATGTAGAATCAACAAATTCAATTCAGTTTATTTTGTATAGCCCAACATCATAAGTACAAATTTGCCTCGGAGGGCTTTACAATCTGTACACATAACATCCTGTTCCGGGACCTCACATCGGATCAGGAAAAACCCTTTCACAGGGAAAAAAGGGGAAGAAATCTGAGGGAGAGCAACAGAGGAGGATCCCTCTCCCAGGATGGAAAGAAGCAATAGATGTCATGTGACCAGAATGAATAACATAATGGAGTTACAGCACATTCAATGAATATGATAGAAATTAATCATATAATGAGTAGTAGGCATGGTCCACAACAGCAGAAAGAGATAGAGAGTACGGGCATCAGTAGGGCCGCCATGGCAGGAGGCAGGACTGGCTCCAGACAGCCACGATCCATGGAAACTTGAGGCGAGGAAGCACAGAGGCTCCCGGAAAAAAAGTAGAGTTAGTAAAGTGCATTGAAGAGATCAACTATACAGTGGCATTTAAATGGAGGATAAGCTAATGAAGGAACCATAAAAGTGTCTCTCTAAATCATTATTACTGTGGTTGCTTTATAGTTTTCTAAACTAAAATGTTATTTCACTAAGAAATCTGTATGTAGAGTTTATATTTGGTGTTTTTTCAACTTCTACTAATTTAATCAACATTGGAACTCCTACAATAAAGCGCCCTATATTGGTGTTTTTGTAAAATCCCACTGATGCTGTCTGTAATGTTATTTCATGCAATTTCTGTTAGGGCATTGTAAATGTGATTTATTTTGTAAATCAAACTCCTCTTTGATCTGTGTTTTATCTGGTTCATTCAGATACATTTTTATTTCTGAGAGTTTTTATATTGCATTGTGATTGTGCATAATATCCACATCAGTCTCAGGTTGGTGTGCTGAGGCAGAGATCTGGGTGGCTCAGCAGGGATGTTCACCTCGCCTGAGGGTAGATGATCCCAGCAATCCAGATCTTCCTCTGTCGATCAGTCCCAAAGCTCCCACTCAAAAGACCAAATATCCTCGTGGCTTACGCTTATCCCAGTCTAGCACAGAGAAAACACCCAGACTAGGCGGCTGTCGCATTTACTGTGGTTCTGAAGGTGATCACACGGGTAAATTCATGAGGGCCCATTCACTTGTTCATAATATATAGCAAGGTATAGTTTCAAAACAATAACAGTGAAACGGGAGAACATTTTGGAATTCTAGGAAGCAAAATCAAGGAAGTCTTACAATCCAACCAGTCAGGGCAGATGGCCGCCCAACTGCCACTTCTGTGCAAGGTTTCTGTGCAATAATGAGGGGTTATGTGCAATCCCCCAAGAAGAGTGCTAGGCTTCGAAGCACATTTGACTTAGATTTAATGAGATATAT
The DNA here is from genome assembly GCA_038501785.1 of Myoxocephalus aenaeus. Taxonomy (NCBI): domain Eukaryota; kingdom Metazoa; phylum Chordata; class Actinopteri; order Perciformes; family Cottidae; genus Myoxocephalus; species Myoxocephalus aenaeus. Next base: position 5,053,202 of record JBAMJR010000025.1, read on the forward strand.
TGTTTAGCTTTAAAAAAAAAAGACCACAATATGTTCATTCAGTTAGAATAGGAGGTATACGGTAAATGTAATGTGTTACTTCCTCCATTTATTCTGTTGTCTTGTTCCAACTACATTTCACTTGTGCATCCGTATTTGTAACAGACTTGCAAACTTTTAAATCCATGTATCATCATAAAGTGAGCTGACAGGCTCTTGAGATTTCCCACTCAACATCCATCTTTTGATTGCATTTCAATGACACAAAAGTGGACGTCAAAAAAGAGAAATTGTAGAGTCGAGTAATGTGGGGTGATGATTCTGAAATGTCATCCAGAACCCTCTTGAGTTCCATGCTTTGTCTTATGTAAATGAGATATTCTGGGGATTTTCTTATCCTCTAATGTTAGCAGGACATCTTCTCTTTAGCCTCGGGTAAGCAAAAACACAATGATATATTGTCTTTTCCTGGCTCAGCCTCATCAACTCTCCCAGTGCCTTGTGGGAATTGGTGTCCAAACAACACTTATCACTGTCATGCGTGAGTTATACTGTATGGATGACTGATGCGTTGGAGACAGACTTGTTTGTGTGTGATCTCTACTATAGGGCATGACTGCAGTGTGTTGTAAGTCATTAGTTAGAATAACAGATGGAGGTAATGTACAGTGAGAGTATTATGGAGGCCTTCATTACTCACAAAAAGCAGATTAATGCCACTGTGTTGGTAGGCTTAATGAACAGTGGGTGGAGAGGCGTTCAAATCCTAAAACAACGAGATTCAGCCCGAGGAGCTAGAATGACTTAACCAAGAGGAGGGAGGAAGATGCCAAAATCATATCTGCTGCCCTTGCTGATTTCTTTCTGAAACATATCATTGAAGGTATGGGGGCCTCCCACATTTTCCGCGTAAAAAGTCAGGAGCAATTATAAACCCAGGACCAGAGGCAGAGTGTTCCTCAAAGCTTGTTTTTTTTGTACTTTCAACTCATCCCATTCTCGATGACTGCTTTGATTTTTGAACCAATTAAATTGAGACAGGAGCGAGATTTGCAGAGCGCCTCACAGGGCTGAGAAACGACAGCAGTCATTGGGCAAATAGTGAAATCTGTGGATCACATCAAAACTTGATCAAACTTGTCTGATGTCTTGGCTGAAGTGCATTAGTCACTGGAGGAATCCAATCAGCCAAACAAAATAAGCTCAGTGTTTTTTTTAGGTTTTTTCTTTCGAGTTAGATTGCCTCCGAGCAGCACACTTGTTTTACAAGCCGCGGCCCACACAGGGAAACCGATCCAGACTGAGAAAACATCTGCACATTGTTCGTCATAACACTGCAAATTCCCCACGCAATATGTTGAAAGCAAAGCAGGCCCTGCTCCCTCCTGCTCACTCAGATAATTGTCTCTCATTTCCGCCCGCAGTTGCCATGGTGATACAAATGTACTTTTATGAGAAGAGAAATATCAGATGATTTGATGAGTTAGTTTAGTTGTGTTTATGTATGTTTTCTTTCCTTTTCATGTTCACACAAAAGACAGAATATTACACACAGAAGAAAACAAACACACAATAAGGATGAAGTAAGGGAAGTGGGCAATACTTTTGCACTTTCTTTTCTTTCATCCCAGCTATTTTATTTTATTTTTATTTGTATTAGTATTATTATTGTATATATCTTTCATCCGCTGTTTTTATATCTTGTTTTTTTCTGTAAATTGCTGCTACTCTACACCAAATTTCCCCTTGGGGATTAATAAAGTATATATTCATTCATTCATTCATTCACCTGGTAATACTAGGGGGGAGAATCTGTCGGAATCTCACGATTTGATTCAATTTTGATTCATTGGGTTCACGATTCGATTCCAAAGGATTCCTGATCTTCCTGAGAATTAAAAGTGTGGAAGTGCGAAGCCGAATCATGATGCTTCTAGCATGTTGTAGCATACCTTTTCACTCAAGGATCAGGCATTCTCCACACGTTCCACACTATCACACAGATACTGTATATCTACCGAGTGTTTACCTGATGTCATACTTTTTTAAATGAGAAATTAAAACTCGCCTGGATCCATTATCGCAGAAGAGAATACCTGACCTACCCATCTTTGTCTTAATTCTTCAAGTGAATGTCTTGTAATATTGCCACATCACATTTTATAGTTTCTAAATGCATAAAGAAAATGTGTTTCCAAACTGGGTTTTAAAAACCAATTACATTCCAGTTTATTAAATCATTTGTATTATTATATTACTCATCTTCAGCCACAAAAATGCATTCCTCACACCAACATGTCTCTACTGTACCTTCGATAAAATGCTGAGGAAAAGACAAAAACAGTGACACCAAATTAAAATCGGTAATAAATAAATCTCTGAGGATGGCTGAAAGAAAGGACTTTCGAGAATAACCACTGCAGCAAAATCTGACCCATCCATGAACGATAAGAGTGTCCACTACTAAAACTAACTCGTCCATTTAACGCCTTATGTCAGAAAACAGCTTGCTACATTCTATGAGGACATAACTAGGACATTAAAATTGAAACATGTTCAGGAAGTCACCTCCAGCTCTAAAATCGTATTATCCAATGTCCACATCAGACTTATATCCATCTGTTTTCTATCCGCCAGGTCGCGGGGGCAACCAGATTCGGAAGTTGTTCCAGACGTCCCTCTCCCCATCAACGCTTTCCAGCTCTGCTTGGGGAACCCCAAGGCGTTCCCAGGCCAGACGAGATATATAATCCCTCCAGTGTCTGGGTCTGCCCCGGGCCTCTTATCAGTTAGATGTGCCTGGAAACCCTCCTACGGGAGGCGGCTAGGAGGCATCCTGATTAGATGCCGAACCACCTCAGCAGGCCCCTTTCAATGTGAAGGAGCAGCGGCTTTACTCTGAGCTCCTCACCCTATCCTACTCTCAGGCTGAGCCCAGCCACCCTACGAAGGAAGCTCATTTTGGTCACTTGTATCCTTAATCTTTACTGGGTCACTACCCAAACCTCATGGCTATAGGTGAGGGTGGGAACGCAGATGGACTGGTAAATCGAGAGCTTTGCCTTCCGGCTTAGTTCCCTCTTCACCACAGCGGTCGGGTTCAACGCCCGCAGCACTGCCAACGCCACACCGCCTCTCCATGTATGCTCCATTTTACCCTCAGTCGTGAACTAGACTTGAGATACTTGTACCCCCTCGCTTGGGGCAGTGACTCACTCCCAACCCGGAGGCCGACAACCATGGCTTCAGACTTGGAGGTATTGACATCAGAGTTCCACATAATCGTATTAGACAGAAAATATAATGACAATACTTTTAATCATAGATGACCAAGTTTATAATGCTGGCAGCCGTTCCCTTCAGGCCACCCTCCAAAGCCACTCCCCCAATATTATCATTATGGATTTTAAACATCCAACAATGACTGCTGTTAGTACTTACAGCTGTTAAGATAGCAATTTGTGGAAGACTCTGGTGACGCACAATGAGTGCATGGGCCGGTATAGACAGGAATGTAGAGCGTCCAATCATCACATTGGGACCAAATTAAATGATTGGATGAGCTTGTTAAAGTCTTGCGACAGATAACGTATTCTTTTTTCAGAGCATTTGATTAATTATTTGCTGTCAGGATGTAATGAGTATTTTAATAAAAATATCTAAGATGTTTTTGAAGAAGATTACCATATTTTAAGGCATAGGTTTCTTTACAGTGTCAGACAGGCAGGTTTGTGAGTGCTAAGGGCCTGGAGTGCCACAATATTTTCTTCCCATCCCAGATTCCATTAAATATAAGATCACGCTCCATGTGGCCCGATAGAAATGTGATTACAGATATGTGACTGTCTGTCAAAATGAATCCAACATGATTCCTGACTATTGCGACCCAGGGAGCTATTGTTTCTGCTTTTCTGTGAGCGGTTGTAAAGTTTTACCACATGTGTGAGGTGGAGGATTTCCGGACACGTGATGCTTTGCAGTGTCCTGGGCTATAATAACATATTGGACAGGTTGTTTTGTCAGCAATGTGGTCACAATGTATGAGTTATAGGACATATATTGTGATTTTATTCATCTGATTTCCCTTAATTTGTCATGTACCCTACATCTTTCCTCAATTATGGGTTTATTATTCCTCCAAGAATGCATTTGACTCAAATATGATCATAATTAAATCATCGATGAGTACATAATGTCTCATAATGATCTTATTTAGAAATTCATCTAATTCTAATTCTTATTCTAATATAATTTTGCAGAAGACAATCATTGAATGTATGCAACCATGTTATGGCAAATATTCTGAATTTAGAATATTTGATCACAGATATGTGTTCCCAAAGTCAGAATGAATCACCACAGTCAAGTAGTTAACTACCTGTCCAAGAGTAAGATCCATATGAAGGCGATTAGCCTAGCTTAGGACAAAGACTGTCAGGGGTGAAGCTAGCCAGCCTCTGTCTAAAGTTGTAAAATACACCGAACAACACCTCCAAAACTTATATTTCATGTATTTTAACCTGCACTTATTTTAACCAACGGAAAAAGAACAATTACAATGTTGCAATTAATGTGCCATGCATATTTTTATATATGTAATCTTTGAATAATCACCCATTTATGAGTCTGTACTCAAAATCAGTACAGACTCATGTAGCCATGACCGCTTCAACCTGCTGGTCCAGACTGAAATATCTCTGACACTGTTGGATGGATTGGCATTTGGTTCAGCCATTCAGTTTCCAGGTGATGAATCCTAACAACTTTGCCATTTGACATTTTTTGATGATTGAGCCCAGGAAACGGAAGGACTCCACGGCCTGAGGAGTCACACAGCGTGATGAGGCGGTGGGGCCGCTTCTCTTCTGGAATACAGTGTGGATACCAGACCCGTGCGGGGCGGCACCCTCACCTTTTTTCACCCCTCACCAGTTAGCATGTCTGAGTAAGGACACCCATATATACTGACTTTGAATCCCCAGTATAGTATGATTCAGGGTCCAAACGCATTGGATCCTACAGTTCCCATAATGGGACTCAGTAGCGGTAAATGGCCACGCCCCCTATTTGTGAAACAATCAAAATTTGGTCAAAACCTAATGACCCCCTCACCCATTTGTTTATATTTAAAAAAAAATGAATATTCTTCTTCTATTAAAAGTAAAACACATTCTGACTATTTGTGTGTTATCACTCAGTGGATGTTTTAGTAATGTTCTGTTTTTCTGTGCTCATGTGTTCATCAGTAATGATGGCAGACTCTCTGGAGTTGGCCTGTGGTCGCTTTGAATTAGGGGCTTTGTCTCGTCAGCCCTCCTCACTACCTAGCTCCTGTATTGCTCACTTGAACTGAGTCACACACGCAAACACACACTCAACGCTGTGTGTGTGTGTGTGTGTGTGTGTGTGTGTGTGTGTGTGTGTGTGTGTGTCAGTCAGCCTATCTGACAGCAGCAGCCTCAGGCCAATCAGCCTCCACTCGTACACACTTACATGCAGAAACAAACTGCTTCCAAAGTTCTTCAGAACGTGAATCCACTCATCCATCTCTGCTCAGAAGAAGGTAATAAAACACACACACACACACACACACACACACACACACACACACACACACACACACACACACACACACAGACATGGTCTTGTCACATCCATTTGGGCCATGAGTAACCCTGAGGGTAGACCTTTCTTACCTGGGGGGGTCTGCTGCTTCCTGTTAATGGGGATGACCCTGAAACCTCAAGGTCCACCACACACACACACACACACACACACACACACACACACACACACGCCCCATTAGTCACAGTTTGCCAGGGGAATCACCCCCTCCTCTCACTGAGTTGAGTCACAGTCCTTGTATAGTAAAGTCACACATACACACGGTCATGAAAACCATCATTCTTTATAGTTTCGACCTACACACTAACCTTTAATCAATTTCCCTTTAGGTGACCTTTGACCCTGCCCTGAGGCTCATTCCCGATAAATACCTCACACAGACTTTGAGGCTTGTAGAGAACAACTATTCTATTTTGATATGAATCACAGAACCTATAATTGTTGTCCGAAATGTTTCTACGAAACAGGCCCTGACATTCTAATTAGGGAGTTAGCTGCCGCATGAAAGGATATTTAAAGATTTTAAAGCCCTTTAAAGAGAGCTTTTGTTTGGCTTTCTCCTAATTGAAAACAAATGCAACATTTGTAATGTGCCTTTCACTTCATTCAAACTCCCATCTGCATTGTTGCAATGCTGCATCATTAGACGTCAGATATGTTCCATCTTGTCACCAATACAAATCCATCTTCATGTGACACAGAATGCAGCCTGCGGAAGGAACATTTACATAAAAGTTCATTTTTCTTCTTTCATTTTGTATTTTTCCCATGACACATTTCTTTCTATTTCTACTTGCCAACAATGAAAGATCATGAGAGGCTCTCCGGCAAATTATGCATTTCCCTCTGCAGAGACTGCAGTTAACATATTTACAAAAGAGAAAGAAAAAAAAAACACTAAGTAATTCTTTTCCCTCAAACGTTGTCACCTAACAACACAAAGATGACTCATGTATGAGTGTGAGTGTTGCTCTATACCACCTGACAGGAGGCCAGTGTTCAGGTAAAGAGGGTCAGACTCCAACAATACAAGAGGTTATCGTCTTTTTCTGCTTTAGAGCACAAAGTGTTTAATCCTACACATAAAGTCCTCTTTAGGTCTGCCTGTCGGTTCTCAGAGCGGCTGCTGGTATAACGCCGTCACTACACTGAGTCCATCAACGCCCATTACAATGCAACAGTGTGATATGAAGACCTTATAGAACAACTCCTGCTGAGCATCACATGGAAATAATGCAGCATTACTTGTTTGCAACCTCTCATAATAACAACAACATCAATCTGTAGATTTCAAATGTTTCGGCAATAGGCAAAAACAGAGGGGTTAACACTGAACATCGCCATGGTTACTTATGGTGAACACCTATCCTGCTCCGCAGCAGGCGATGTTGGAGATAAGAGTGTCGTTTGCGGACCAATCAAAGATCGCTACCTAAAATCGGAAATTCATTTCACACAATTGCGAAGAAGGTAAAGTCAGAATCCAGACTGAAAGCGACACAGTTCAAACAGATGTGTTTGAACTGCGATTTAAGAGAACTTGTAGTATTCAAGAATTATTGTACTCCAAATGTTCTCTTAGTTAGGAATGGAATGATGCGTTTTTTCGACGGATTGTCTGCCTTTCTCAAAACTATTTGCTCCCCTGAGGAGTTTTCCCCGTAAATAAAGTGTCTGTCTACATTCATTGTTTCTCATTGTGTTTGATTCCTCTTAAAACATTTCCAAACTTTCTCTGTTTTCACCTCGGTGTCCTCAGCGGCCTCTATGGCCATGGCTAAAACAACATGATTCTGTCAGACAGTGAAATAGGATGAAGATTTTAACAACATTAAAGCTACTTTTAAATGGAATGCTGTATGATACGGGGATGATCGTACATGTAATTGAGCTGCTAAAGTCTGGACTTTAGTGTCTACTGTATCTTAATCACCACAGAGGCAGCTAACTGGGATACAATGTGTCCTGTTAGAGAGAGATAGGAAGAGAATGAGGATACACGATTAGACGCAAATAATACATCAATATCCCCTCCAGCCTCTCCCTCTCCCTCTCCCTCGCTCTCTCTCTCTCTCTCTCTCAATGTTTTCGACCTTGATTTGAAAAGAATCCGTCTCAAACATTTACTAACCTTGGTTTGCCAAAAGAATGGGAGCCGTTTCCGTCATTTAAAAACCTGCATTGTTGGATCGACAGAACATTCTTCTCTCCACTGATGGAATGACGCTTCCTGCTTTTAAACAGGTTCCTAAATGAATGCAGGTCAGGAAAACATTTTTATATCAATCTATTGCTAATCTGAAGACATGTTTCTCATTGCTTCTTCCTCATTGTTACGTTCAAATAAAAGTCTCTAAATAATTTACAAAAACTCAATAACATCTATTTTGGGAGTGTTCCTAGATCATTCTTTGTGCGTTGCTTCCCATTGTTTGGTGCTGTTCTGTGCTTTTAAAAGTAATTAAAAAGGAAATGTCATCAGAGTTATGAAGCACTGCAGCACCCCCATGTGTCTGCCCACAGAACTGCATCTCAACACTGTGGGGAACTACGGGGAGAAGAGACGAGGAAACAGTCAGGCAGATTATTGATTGAATTAATTCAATAAAAAACACAATGCAAATATATAAATACAGTATACTTCATGATGCAGGTTCTATACATTACATATGACAGTGAGAGAACGTGTTTTAGGAGGTAACTCAGATCTCAGATCACTTATAGATCCTTTTTCTTTACGATTCCTATCATCAGCAGATGGATAAAAACAGTTGTAGTTCAGACTTTGAAATCTCTATTATCACAAACCAGTCGGGTCTGCTTTGCTTTCACCATAGAGTTCACTTGGAACAGGACCAGCATGTTGTATCTGGCTGTCTAGTCGACGCCACATACAGTTTCCACACCAACCTTTCCCGACTTTGACAAACTAAATGTAAGAGCCCACACACAACAGAAACCTCTCTTTTCTGTCTGTGCTGCTGGCAGTGTCATCTTTTCCTCATCAGTTTACATTTATGTTTTTCACTGCATGGGAAAATGGCCGTGTTGTGTGACAGCGTGTAAAGAGTGTCAAATGCTCCACGGTCAACGCAGTCCTGGTTTAGCATCCAGCACCTACCTGAAGTGTTGTGAACATGTGTGTGACTACCGTCTTATTTCTTATAATTTGACCACAATCATTCCCTAATCGTATTCAATTATGTATCTTTAACCTTTAACAAAGTGCCTCAACCTGTAAAATAGAAATGTCAGATTAATGTGAACTAGCTCAGCTGTTTGATTGTCTGACTGCTTGTGTTTCCGGACATATTGTTGGTGATGTTACCGTGTTCACACATCTCTCACATTTGGGTTCAAACAGGAAAGACAGTAACACTTATAAAATAAGCTCAGAAGTTGTATGAAAGCAGAATGATCCATTACGCTGTTTAGTGAATTGGTGATCAAATGCAGCGTTTTTCTGCTCTCTGATGCTGTGATAAACACATTATCAGCTGTGTGTGTGTGTGTGTCTCAGATTTATTTCTCAGTCGCTACACACTCTGTATGTGAATGCAGGTCCGTGTGGTGCCTCCTCTGAATGCAGAAGTCGTTTTCCGCCTCTCTCTCTCTGTCTCTCTCTTTGTCCCTAGAAGGAGGCCTGCGAGAGGGGCGAGAGAGAGTTTAGAAGCCGTTGGTACTGCGCCACCTCCTGGCATTCACGCTATAGCAGTGCTAGTGTGTGCACACGTGTACCTGTGTGTGTTTCTTTTAGCTCGCAGCGTGAATGTTCGGAGCTGACACAGTGTGGTAATAAAACCATTTCATTACAAACACACAAATACAGGAGACGACACCGTGGGTAACACCTTATATGAGTCTCTTTGTTTTTCATCTCGCACCTGGAACCTCAATCCTTTGGTGTGTTAACTATCTCCTTCACGTTGCTGGGAATGAAAAGGTCACACCGAATCAGATACGATCAACATTTATTTACAGATTTCCCTTATTGTTTCCACCAAAGGATACACTGGAGCATGTTTACACAGATATTCCTGGCAGCCATTACGTCCTCCCCCACCTTCCTGTGGGCTGTCAGACCATATTTCATATCTTCCGCTGCCTACATACTCCCAGTTGGTTAAAGGAGCCAAACCATCAAAAGAAATAACAGTTTAAACTGTTATTTCTTTTGTGTGGACAGACGTGGACAGACGTGGACAGACGTGGACAGACGCTCCAGGACTGTTTTGAATGTACAGTAGCACATGTGTATGGATGCTGCCACCCAGGAGAACAACATCAATCTGGAGGAATATACAGTACATCAACAGTGACATCATATATTAGTTGATATGTTGATGATGTGATGATCTGAACAATTATAAAATCATGCCAGCACCAGAAAGCCTGGATTAATACAGAGGTGATGGCACAATCTAAAACCAAAAAAAATCTGTCTTTCGTTCACAGGTGACCAGAAATCAAAGGTATCGCCAGAGCAAGACTGAAAGCCGGCATCAAAGAGGCAAAGAGGAGGAGTCAAGAGAGACTGGGAAGAGACCACAACCACAACAACACTAAAGATATGTGGCAGGAGATCCAGAATGTCACCGGCTATAAAAGCACACCATCATGTGTGAGGCCGCGTTGCCACATGAGCTGAACACCTTTCACGTTCGCTTCGATCTCCTAAACAAAAAGTCGGCTGTCGAGTCTGCCCCGCCTCCAGAGGACCGCCCACTGTCAGTATCCTCAGAGATGTGAGGAAAGCCCTGATGAGAGTGAGCTGCTGGGCCTGATAACATCCCTGGTCGTGTTCTAGGAGCATGTACCAACCAGAAAGTACTTTCAATATATCACTGTTACAGGAGAGAGTTCTGTCATCACACATCTCGCTCAAAGCTCATAAACGGATGTATTCCTCAAGGAATCTTAAGAAGGCGCATTGCCCCTGCCAAGTTCTTGCCAACTTTTACAGAGGAGCAATAGAAAGCATCCTGACTGGAAACATTACAGACTGACATGGGGTGTACACAAGAGGGCTCTACAGCAGGAGATTAAAAGCGCCAGAACATCAGTGGTACCATCTACTGAGCATCAGGGATGTTGGTAAGAGGAGGAGCCTGAGAAGAGTTTAAAGGATATTAAAAAACTAAACCTGTCCAGCCACATCCTGTTCACCATGCTGCCAAGACATACAGAGGAATCCATGGTGCTCAGTAGATGAGTACCGATGAAGTGCTTTTAAGTTTGAATCACACAGTTTGTAATGTTGGCAGTCAGGATGCTTCCTATTATGCCATTAAAGAAGCCCAGCCGTTCATGAGCTTTCTTCACCAGGATGGAGATGTGTGACGACCAGGTTGTTTGTGATGCTGATTCCCAGGAATCTGGAACTGTTCACTTGCTCCACTTTAGCTCCATTGATGTAGACAGGGGCGTCTCTTCGCCTCCTTATTCCTCAAGTCAACATTCAGCTCCTTGGTTTACTGACGTTGAAAAGTTCTCTTGTGCAAGATTGACCAAGACAGGTTTTACATGACCACTGTTGTTCCTTTATTTTTATTTTTTTAACCTGTTTTGGCTGCTCAAGCAGTTTGACATCCAATAGCCTTCAAACGCATATTGTTGACCCTTCTGTCTGCTTCTCTCTGAAGTTGCTTTTTCCTAAATTAGATATTTATTCAGAGAGTGCAGCTTGTGAAAGTTCGGGCTCCATGGTACCTGTGACAGCTTGACGGAGTACTAGCAAGGGGCTAGGCTTAGCGAAGGGTCAATTAACCTCTTTAAGGCTCATGTGAAGTTGTTTAAATACATGTTAGAGTAAGACTGAGGAGTAACAGCCGATGGGCCATCAGCAGCGTGGTAAAAGGTTCATATGCCTGCAGCGTGGCCAGAGCTAGCTTTGCTCTCACAAAGGCTAATGCTAGCTGAGTTTAAGCCAGCTTTCTCACTGCTCAGCGCTAAAGTGGAAGCTCCGGGGCATTTTGTCTCCGTCCTGCCATCCTCTCATCAGCAGTAAAAGCCCTCCATTTACAGTGCTGAGAGGGAATGCAGTGTGCCACAGGGCAGCGGTTACACAGATAGATTACCTGCAAATCCCACCCAAGAGGGCTGGAGAGCAGCCACATCAGCAACCTGCATGCCACACACACACACACACACAAACACACACACACACACACACACACACACACACACACACACACACACACACACACACCTTGGAGTATAAGACTATAACCACACCAGGCTGCATAGGGCAAAGCCACTTCATGGTGCTTCTACGGTCTGACTGGCTAATGAGTACCAGGGGACCACGGCACTGGCAGAGGTAACTTCTGGATCAACGCACGTGACAGTCTGGCTTTGTGTCCTTTGTTAAGACTGAAAGACTATCCAGCATGATATATTTTTAGTTGTCTATTTCCTGTGATTTGTCTAGACGATTTTGGTTTCTAGGTTTGGGGTTTTCTGTTTTATTTTGTCTAGTTTTACTTCCTTGCCCCGTCCGTATTTCAAAAAGTATCTATGTGAGCCTCTATGCACTTGAGGCAGTCATCAAGTCGGAGCCAAACCTACCCATAATGCATTGTGCTGCCATTGCCTGGCTCATCTCAAAGGAGCTTGGTGTTTTGGTGTCTAGTGTGTCACTTATGTTTACCTTGTGGTGGTTTATCTCCTGGAGTCTTTAGTTTATAGTTTACTTTCCTGTGATCAGTCTTTGTGGATTTCCCTGTCTGCCTTTTTCCTGTCTGCCTGTGGAATTTCAGCTCGTGAGCTATTTACTTTATCAAATTGAATTAAATTAAATTACTTTGTATTCTGCTGCGTCCTCATCAGTGGCTGGCCATCAGGGCCTGCTAAGCCTTCTCTGCAGACCTATACAGAATCACAAAGTTATAGCTATTTTATCATTTCATTTTTTTTAATAATTAAAAGTTATATCTATTTTATAATGTAATTGTTTTTCACAAATACACTACATGTATAATTATTTTTCCCTATTAGCTCATTTTCTCATTGACCAGCTCCTGTCTCCTGTCTGTTCCTCCTGCCTGGTCTGTCTGCTTCTGGTAGTATTCAATAATTATTGTATTCCAAGGAGGTGTGCGGCGAACAGCATCCCGTCATGCGCGTATTTATGTATATGATACCAGACAGCAGGCCTAGGTAGAAAATGCACGGCCCGCCACTGGTCCTCATCCATATCAGTGTTTGGGTCCAAACAAGTTATTACCATTGTTTTACAATTTGAGTTCAGTGGCAGAGGGTAGTTTTAATTGCTTGAGAGCTTTGGATAAAAGTGTCAGCTAAATGTAATGTAATGTAATAAGAGGCTGCTATATTGGGATAGCCCCCTGCTCTCAATGTCAAGAGCTCCGATTGTAGGAAAACAATAATGCTCGTACCCAAAGCTTTTGGCAATCAAAGCAGATGGCACAACTTTGATGCCTGTAGCCCCGCTGCATTTTTATTTCAAAATACTGTTGGTTTCCTCATATTTGGCAGATGTTAGTATTTCTCTTTAAGAGAAAACATATGTGGATTATCTTTTGCAGCATAAATTTGAAAGTTTGCCTTTTTTAAAACCAAACTTCAGATGGAACACCTCGGTTCCGATCAGGATATTGTTAGAAACCAGACCCCTGATACAATAATCAAATACAACTTGGAGTGGTTCTCCAGAAAACCTCTGCTGTAGCTTGACACCTTTTTGATTCCTGTGTGTGTTATTCAAAATGAGTGGTGCCTGGGGAAGAACAGGCTTTCAGGATCTCAAACATATTTCTGAGAGGATCACCAAACAATGAAACAAAATAATGTGCATAAAGGCTGTTCAACCTTTTCTCGTGGTTAGACCTCTGAACCATTTGTGGGGAAAGAGCTCTATCCATTCAGCTGAATTATTCCAAGTGTCTGTTCAATGAATACTTAAAGACATTTAATTCAATTCAATTTATTTTGTACAGCCCAAAAACACAAATCACAAATGTTGCCTCAGAAGGCTTTATAATCTGTACACATATATCATCCTGACCTCACATCGGTTCAAGCAAAAAAAGTGAGAACAAAGGAAGAAACCTTCAGCAGAGCAACAGAGGAGGATCCGTCTATCAGTACAATACAATAGATGTCATGTGTAAGAGTTTTCACATCACGTTTGTTTCTCTAAAGAGATTAAAAAGGTTGGTTCCCCCCACACACATAACACAGGGGAAGGTGTTGCCCATTGCAGTAAAAAAAAAAAGCAAGGACAGGCTCAGGGTTAGATTTGTTAGCCATGGAGCAAAGTTTGGTGGATCCAAGTCTGAACCAACTACACGATGATATGATACTCAGGTACCACCAAACAATTAACTAAGCTACGGAAATAACACACTTGAGTCTGTGGTTGCTTAGACTTTACTTTGACTTTTGTATAAATAATCATATTCTGATCAAATCACATTAGTCCAGACAATGTTTATATACTGTGCAGGGACTTGCTCTGTTCAGACACCCAGTTAGTAGGTTGAGAAGAAAAAGGTGATCAGATGGCATTTACTGTGACATAAACAATCACAATCTTCCCAAATCGGTATTACGTTAACTCTCTCACATTCAGCAGATACATTCATGACTTTATCTTTGCACTGAATTAGTTTTAGAGAGTACAACACCAGTTTTTCTCTGATCTCCAGACCAGCTCAGTATATACATGTATGTGTGATTAGATTGGACCAAGGAGGTGATGATCTGAAGCGTTACTGCTCAGCAGGGACGACAACCAGGATGATCTGCAAGGTTCTGTTGAAGGTATCTGGGGACGAAAGGAAATACAATTACGTCATCTCTCATTTTATCTATATGGTGACACATAATAAAAGGTGTGGAGGAAAAAACAGGTGTGTTTTTAATTCACGAAGACAATTTACAAGGTTGAAACAACTTGGTAATAAGATACTACTTGCAATTGCATTAGTATTATCATTACATATTAGCAATGCAAAATCCACATGCTTAACTGCTCCCTGAGGGTTTGACTCACTTCCTTTCATGATTATCTTTTAGTTCATAAGCACATAGAACTATTCCACAGTCCATCAAACAGGATACAATTTACTAAAGTGACTTTAAACCATTAAAAAGAAAAGTTCTAGAAGGGTTCTCCCCAGAAACAATGCTATCTTAAACTTTTGACTTCTGGGAAATGGTAAATGGACCTGTACTTGTTAGTCTCCTGACCACTCAAAGCTCTTGAACACTACTTGTCATCATTCACCCATTCACACCCATTTACACACTGATGGGAGAGGTTAAGGCTCCACCTGCCCATCAGGAGTATCTAACATTCACACACAGGCACAGCTACGGGAGCACTTTTGGGGTTAAGTGTCTTGCCCAAGGACACATCGGCATGGCCTAGCGGAGCCGGCCGCAGATCCTCTGATTGAAGGAGGACCCTATTCACCACTGAGTCAAAGTCGCCCCCAGGAAACCCCTTTCTGTTAACCAGCTTTTGGAAAAGCTGTTTTAAAGGCGAACATTAGTAAAGAATTTTCTATTGTCTCCCAACAGAACTGAAAGTGCAACACAATTTGAAGGTTTTTAATAAAGGTCTTAAATTATGGTTAAGAGAAAAACAACATTGTTCACACGTTTAAACCCTCATACTTTTACTTTTTTATGTGTATGTATCTATGTATGTATCTGTGGATGTATTCTCTTTTTTATTCTATTAAAAAAAAAAAAGCCTCCTGTGGACAGGTGTTGGAAATTAGCATTCGCTATATGCACTTAACACAGTGCATCTGTTTTTTTCTTTGTGCATATATGTGTGCTAGAAATTCTTATGCCATTGTGATGTCCACATCAAATAAATAAAGTCAAGTCATTCTACTGCTATTCATAGACGTATGTGGTAGCTGGTTGCCTTCTGACATTGCTGTCATTGGAACCTTTGGCAGATAACAAAAGTATAATGTTTGTGTAGTTTTTCAATGGGATTCTCCCATTGACTGGACGGCGATGACAGGTTAGGTTGGACAGTGGGAAGAAACCAGGAGGAAACCCACGCTGATGTAACATAGTTGAATAGGTGCAGGTTCAATTCAGCTAAAATGGGAAACCTATGCCACCTGCTGTTCCAAATGTGTACCTGCACTTTATATAAGACGCAAAGGACTCTGGGAAATCCTCAGAGTAACGGAGGATTCCTTTAGAAGGTAACGTGTCTATGAATGTCTGTGGAAAAGATAGTGTTAACTAATCGTAAAAGTATGTAAGAGTTGAGCTGGCTTTATTTGTTTGGAAAGTTGTTGTCTGGGAGTATATTTGCCTTGTTTTCATTAAGTTAACTATTTGTTTTTTATGTGTTTTATTGCGAGTAAGAATGTCATCAGAGTACTAACATGGTGCCGTCTTTCTAGACAGAGCACGCGCTGTCCACAGGAGCTGACTGTTATATGTGTCCTTTTCTGTCATAAATGCAGGTATGTTACAGTATGTTGTTCTATTGTTGTGGTAATGTTTTAAACATGCAGAAGTATTTTCTATAGTCTACATGGTTTTACTCAGTTACACAATTGTTATTATAAAATGTAAAATATGTTAAACTAAGGTAACAGTCCACGGTGTGAAATCTGTATATATATATATTGTATTTCTCCTCATGCCTTTTCAAGAGAGAGACATTTTCTGTTCCATTTCATTTATTTCATTCACATGTTAAATCCACTATACGATCACTGTTTCACTGTACTAGTTTATAAATGTGGGTAATTCTCAGAGTAACAGAGGATTCCTTTAGAAGACAGAGCATGCGCTGTCCACAGGAGATGACTGTTATATGTGTCCTTTTCTGTCATAAATGCAGAAACACAATAAACCTGCTGTTGCCACAAGCCTGCCCAGCTCCAGGAGATTCATTTGACCAGGAGACCATCTCACAGGGGTTACACTGACACAGGGAGAACATGCAAACTCCACACAGAACCCGGAGCCCTCTTAATGTGAGGCAACCTTGCTCACCACTACACCACCGAGCTGCCCTGATTTCAACATGTCTTTTCCCTAATATGAGTCTATTTGAATAAGTATGTTTTGGACAAATGGCAACATGCGACGGACCTGGAAGTTGTAACTCCGGGCTGTCACTCATATTTGCTTCAAAGCCCAGAGCTCTTCCCGGGGGATTGTTAACAACGGCAAAGGGCAGTGTGCTGTCTCACCATGCTCCCAAGGAGCAGGATGATCTGAATGATGTCCTGGGAGCCCCCAACACCATGGATGGGCTCTTTGGATCAACTTTGAACCTCTGGATGAGGTGTCTATTCCTCCCTTCTCCACACAGGAGATGAGAGGGATTCGATACATTGACAAAACCATCTACGCATTAAACGTGCAGTGAAATTCTTAGTTACCGAGCTCCAGCATACATCAAACAGATACACAAAAAGATGTGAAGATAATGAAACAATGTATCAGTACGAGTCTCCGAAAAAAAGTAACTAAGTAAGTGTTCAATAATCCAATAATCTTAACAAAACCATTGGGGTTACTCGCAGATTTCTAAAAACAGTACGCTTTTTTGTTTAGTGCACAGTTGAAAAAAATATAAAGAATTATATATATATATATATATATATATATATATATATATATATATATATATATATATATATATTATGTAAAGAGCTACTCCTGTAATTTTGTGCGAATTTGAGTTTGGTGAAAATAGGTCAAAATTTATAGATATTCTAACTTTTAGTCCCTTTTATGAATCAAACTTCATTGGATCCTAAAATTCCCATAATGCAATTCTAAAGCATCATGCATTAAACTTTCCATGCCAGACAAATTCGCACAAATACCCTCGCCCTAACTCTAAGCCCCCAGTTTACAATGTTCTATCTATCAAATGAACCACCTCAGCTGTGTGGTGACAGATGAGTGGACTGGTCCTTTAACTCTGTGCTACATGAAATACAGGTTCACTATGACCATGTCTCCTGAAACAGATCCATCTATTCCAGTCGTGTGCTGCTGAATGTCGTGTTCCCTTGTATAAGCAACGACTTACCTAAAGCCCTCTGAAGCCACTTTGGTCTGTGGTTGAAGTAAATGAAGATATAGTAGGCAGGGACGCCAGTGAGGGAAATGGCAAATCCAATCCCTGAGTTGACCGGGTCCGAGTACAGAGACAGAAAGACCATGAAGAAACATGTGAGGCAGAACACCACTGGGATGAAGAGCGGCACCTGTGTCAGAAGTCAGAAATGTCGTCTGTTATTAATATTGATATACTGTCTGCAAGCAGATACACATATTTTTTGTAGTCGACTTTTTGTGGAGGTAAGTCATACTTTCTAAACATCACTTGAGACTTTCTCAGCAAAATGAAACAGCTACAAGAACAAGAAAAGTAACCGTGAAATACAACGCAGGTTGTATTCCACCAATATTGTGGCACAGATTCAGATCGGATTGAGCACGGCTACAGATGTGGACAGGTGTGGAAACACTGACCTTAAAGGGGCGGGGGAGGTCGGGTTTTGTATATCGGAGGTAGATTAGGCCCAACACCACCACCCCGATGAACAGCCACCGGAGGAAGCTCATGAAGTTCAACAGGCTGTAGATGTCTCCCACAAACACCTGGAGAATAGTCATGGGGTACTGTCCACACACACACACACACACACACACACACACACACACACACACACACACACACACACACACACACACACACACACACACACAAACACACATTTAAGTACAAATGTTTTATCCAATGTGCAATGGCTTGCATAGACGGTCATATTTCTGCCCACGGTCAAAGAAAATATTCATTGGCTGGCAGGTGTCCATTACACTCTACTACCAGGACACCTCAAACACCATAGCAACAACATTATGCTTCACGGTTACCACTGACAATAATTAACATAATATGGTGAATATTATGTGTTTCAACATTAATATTGATGTCCTTATAGATTGTTGTTAAATGATATATACAAGTGTTGTTGTCAATGGGTTTATTTCAAATAGGGGTATGAGTAACATTTAGTGTTGTCAGTTTTTTTTCCAATGATCAGCTATTGATTTTTGTCATTATTGTTCACATTGCAGTACACTGACCAGTATGAGGACAGCAGCCAGTGGAGTGTGCCTGCGGACGTGGATCATAGACAAAACCTCAGGGAGCTGTCCTTCTCGGGACGCAACAAAGAACATCCTGGTGAACACACAAACACACATTACATGTAAACACACACATATATATATATATATATATATATATATATATATATATATATATATATATATATATATATTACACTGATCATCAACTGGCTGACGAGTTGAATGTGTTTTACTGCATTAACACCCTTCGCCCGCTCTGATTCAGACATCAATCGTTGTGTCACCATCCTGTCTAAAAGTCTGCACTGACCGCCGGGCCCATCGGCCTCATGTGCATTAATACTTTGTCACATGGATAAATGTAATCAGACACGAGAAAAGGCATATTGCTCTCAGCTGTAAAACCTGTCGTGTTTGTAATAGCATTAGCCAACTTATCCTCATACAACGGTTCATAAAGTAATCTACGTGTGTATTTCTACGAAAGCCACAGCAACACATGTCAATTTCCACTTGTTACATGCATCCAGTCTTTTCAAAATAAGCTTCTTCACAGGAAACAACCAATTAGGTTGATTGAAAGATCTTCTTTTGGGTTAAAAACGAGTCAACGTTGACTCCTCATTTCACATGGAGAACAGACATCTTATTTTTACTCAATTGACAATGTGAACTAATAGAGTGCAGATCATTTCACCACCTCAAGGATTGTTAGTGTTTACTAGTGACTGACTTTATTTGTTCCTTCGGGCCTCACACACAACTATTATTTGAGACTTTTATTTGGGAATTAACAGTATACTAACTACCATGACACCAGTCATCATTCTTTCTAGTGCTTTCTACAACTGAGCAAACCATCAGTGCTATATGGCAATTTTCTGAATATTCATCTGAAATACATATTTAGTGTGTTGTCATGTAAAGGCCAGAAAAGAGGAAGCATCTTTACCTGGATAAGGCAAAGACGCCGCCATTCATGGATCCGTAGCAGGACAAGGCTACAAAAAACGGCACCGCTATCGAGAAGTTCCCCATCATCTTCTCTGCAAAAGTCTGACAGGTAGAGACAGAGAGGGAGCAAAGTGAGCAAGAATATGTGTTGCGTAATATAAAGGATGTAATAAGTGACCAACATATATTGGAAGTACGTATCCGCTCACAAACTCACGGTATATTATTCACTCATTTCTCATGAGGATTTATAACATTATCGATAGATCTTTCCATCGGTTATCAAGATAGCAAGCTTATGGGTTGAGAAACTCCGCCAACACACAAACACGGCCGGACGGATGAATACATACATACAGACAGACAGACAGAGGCCCAATCCCAATGTCCCCCTAAACCCTCAAACCCTGAACCCTCAGGGACTTACTGACGAGTGTGAGAGGCTGTGAGGGCCTGAAATGGTGCACATATGAATGGACAGCTCTTTGCTTCCATGTCCCATCTTTAATCCTTAATGTGTAAATGTAATTTATCGGGCTGATCACCCATGTGCCGTCCTCTTTCTTTACTTTTTTCTTTTTACCTTTGTCTTCCATTAGTAACTGCTAGTTTAACGTCACATTGCAATGAATTGTGGGTAATTCCCTCGGGCAAAGTTGGCATCTAATGCTGACTTACGGAAAGGGTTCATAAAGGGCTAAAAATGTCTGCCAGTCGACGATTTGACAGTGGGACATCCCTAAACCCTCACGGAGTTACCAAGAGCGCACCTCAAAGTCCGTGAGTCCGTGAGGTGGAGATTGGGAATGGGACAGACAGACAGACAGGAAAACGGACGGATGAATTGATGGATAAATAGGGAATGCACTAGCTCTTTAGACGATGTCTAACAACTTACTGGCTGTATTTATGACTTGAGGGGTCAAATCCGGCCCACAAATGACAACACTACAAATGAGGAGACACGGGGAGCCTCTGGTTTTGTCTCTTTCAGCATTCCATACTCGGTAGCGTTGTCCCGAGCAGCTTGCTGTCTAAATGGACACGTTTAGACTGTTGCTAGTTTGTCAGGAAACTAGCTCCAACCAAAAAAAACACAAATGAACATTTTGACATTTTGGTAGGTATAGGTGACTTTTCTCCTTCTGGCCTCCCGTGTCCTGACTCCAACTCTCAACAACACCCTGACAACATTGTAAAGAAAGCAAACAGGTGGAGCCTCTTCTGCAAAATGTTCCATATTGTTTTAAAAGAGGAGCAGGGTTCCACTGTGCATGGATCAAAGTCTCCAGCTATCAGTTTAGTGAATTGTAGTTTGTCTTATTTGATCAACTGTAGTTGTTAGATGAAATGAGAGCAGTTGACAGAGCTGCTGGCAGTAATTGTCTTAAATGGGTCACGCAGAAGTGGGAGAAAAAGCTGCTTATTATTCATGAAGCCATTCAGTGCTGATTAATCACAGTCCACGCTTGTATGGGCAAGCACGGGCTGTAAGGGGAAAATGTGCATTGTAGTCTTATTTAAATGGTCACTGAAATATTGTTGTCACTTAAGATCATTTCTAAGCCACCACTCCACAATGATGCAATACTGTTACGCTTGACTTCTATTTAAATAGAAATGTTAAATATACCTATAATAACACCGCAGGGAGGCATTGGAAGAATTAAAGAAAATGGTTGTAAAATTTGTCATAAACCCAAGTTTCATGCATTCCACCTACAGTCCTGAAATAGGATTACTCCTGAAAATTATGTATTTTGTGTATTTTGACAGTGAGATTAAAACACCCAGAACAGCATTGGTACCATCTACTGAGCATCAGTGATGTTGGTGAGAAGACTCAGAGTTTAAAGGACATTAAAAGATTCAAAGGATATTAAAAGACAAAACCCACCCAGCCACAACCTGGGTTACAACAATAATACACTCATTAAGGTCCCCGAAAGAATAAAAACAAATAGTTTACTTTCACAGTGTTTTCAACTCCTTTGAAGTTGAGGAAATAACAGTACACTTACTTCTTATTAAAGATGAATGTAATAATATCCCATATGAAAGAAAACAACATGGAAATGTGATTTTCCTACTTAAGCTGTAACGGGCAAATATAGCAGAAAAAACGTGTGTACACATCAGCTCGCTGTGAAAGGAACAGATAGGATCCAACTTGATGCAAACATGAGATGTTACTATAATCTTGTGCTTGTTAGTGACGTTACATTAAGGATATGCTCGTGTATGTATTGTAGGGACTACTTTTTGAAGGCAGTTTGAGTTTCGGAATACATGAATAAAATACAGTAACATCAAGACGGACATTGAGAACTAATGAAAGGTGAAAGGGAAATAAATCCGGTGTTCATACACCTGGCTCTGGACATGTAATTGCTCTTGCCCAGGACAGAGGATAAGGCCATGGATGTGTCAAGAGAAAGGCCGAGGGAGCGCGAGAGATCTGGCTCACGCTCACATGCTAACGTTCTGCGGGAGCACTGATGGGAGTGCTGTGTTTGTTTGAGTGTTCTCCAGAATCGCTGACTCCACCTTTAAGTGCTTTCTTTATCACCAGTGTTTGTTCCAAGTGGCCACTGTGGAGTTTGTATTGTTTACACATCTCAGTGACGTCTGGCTCAGTGGTGTTTTATTCTGCTGTTGATTTAATAAGGAGTGTCACGCTGTTTACTGCGTGTGGCTTGATGAGGTTTGTTGCAACCTCCTTGGTTTCCATAGACTTTCTATCTACGGTTCATCGTTTGCATTTAATTGACTTAGTTTTGTCTTTTTTGCGGTTGATTCTAGTGAAGGCTGGAAAAGTCCCACAGAATTAGTCAGAGTAAATTGTATCTCCATTAAATCCTGATGCATTGTGGGCAGCTTACTACAATGGGTGAAATGCAAGTTAGCCATAAACGATGTGTTTTCTTTGTGCAATATGTTTTAAGCCGTTCCATTAGTATTACTTACCACAGCGACTGCATCTGAGGCCAGGAGCTCGTCTGCTGACATCACAGTGTAGTAGGCCACATTGGTCATCACGTAGCAGCAAGTCACAATCGCCATGGAGATACAGATAGCTAATGGCATAGTCCTGATGGCATGAGGGATAACAACAGAAGCAGTACTGTAATTGCTGTAATTCCTGATGCATCTCATTCACCTTCATTTTACCTCTGTTATGACCTCTGACTTCCTCTTTATCTGTATGTTATTCATCTAAGTAAAACACTGTTGCAATACATGTTAACATATTTCAGGTGGATATACCATACCATTATCAAATAAAACCTGCTATTCTGCTGTTTGTGGCTTATTGGTCCTACTGGAGACATGAACAAAATATAGTTTCATTTCTTAACCTTTTGAAAACCCACCTATTTTTAGGCCTCTGCTAAAAAATGTGACACCCAAACAAAAAAGGTGTATCTCTGCAACCACTAGGGAGGACTATTTGAATAATGTTGGTGTTATAATAAAAGAGTATAATGTGAGTTGTGTGTTCAGATGTGTAAATATCAATCTATATGTTACTGGTTATGAGTAAATGAAGAAGTGGATTATACAGTTTTTATAGCAATATCTGCCATGGGTTTTAAACAGATGACCACTATATTTTTGAACAAACAATACTCAAAAAGGAGGACATTTAAATGCATTTATTGGGGACTATTTTCAGTGGCTAATCCACATTTGGTGCTCTAGTTCGTATTTGTCGCAGCAGGATGGTGTATGTGGGATTGAGTCAACAAACTACAGTGTGTGTGTTTAAAGTAATGAAGGAACAGTTTGGCTAATGAATGTGTTCATAGACAATAATGGAGCTCCTGACGCAACCGGATGAGATAATCTTTGATTCACTGATTCACACACAATACTTCTATTTTAGTTTGGTTGTTGGTCTCTTTAGCCGTGAAGCACTGGGTTCAGTGTCTTGCTCAAGGACACTTCAACAGGCAAACTATGGGGAGGACAGGAATTGAACCAGCTACCTTGTGGTTTCAGGACGACCTCTCCCCATGAGCTACAGCCGCCAGCACCATGAGAGTTAACCAATTTAATAAAGTTGCAAACTTCAAAACCAAAAGAATAAACTGAATTAGAGAAAATTAGAACTGCTAAGCTGGCTCCTTATGAGTTCATCATTATGAGCAACTCATTTCACAAGTAGTCTAGTTGTTTAGATACAAATATTGATTATTGCTGCTTTATTAAGAGTATTTCCCAGTAATATGGTGCAATTTGACCTTTGTGCAACAATTGGTGAATTTAAAACCTGATGGAAAATGTTTGCATGCTTTCTATTGGGTTTTAAATTCAGCGAATATAGATCAACTATGCTGATACAGCCGATACATTGATAAAACTTACCGCTCAGGGTTATCTACCTCCTCTGTCACAAAGTTCAAATAGAACCTGCAAAAGGAAACAGTTATTGTATAACCTCCAAGGATCAATAAATGGTCAATCGTGTGCAATGTATACAAAACTGAAGTGAAGACATACAACATGATATGCAACTGAGATGCATGTTTGTAGTATGCAGAATTTGGTGGCATTGAGGCGTGGGCTTGCAGATTGCAACCTTCTGAAACTTCTCGTGTTGCATGTAGGAGAATTACGGCAGCCAACGGGACAATGCCAAAGGCCCTATGCTAGCGTTAGGTTTGTCCGCTCTGGGCTACTGTAGAAACATGACAGCCGGCTGCATGAAGAGGACAAGCTCAGCCGCTGTTAAACTGGAAGAAGGTTTGGTGATTTTCATTTTGTATATTTTTCAACTTTCCATGCTGTGGCGATGTGAGAAGGGGCATAAGTTGCAGTAACGTGACCAACGAGCTGCTAAGATGCAGCAGTAAAGGGAGAGAGAGAAACCGAGAGAGCAGGCACAGGGGAAGATACAACCTGGCCCCGACCAGGAAGGGGGGTGATTAGGCCGGCTGTGGCAAAAAGGCATGTAATGTCATGCATGATGACACTGACTGTGGTTGGTTCTGGTGAATGGAATAATGTGACTGTATATTCGGTTCAGGAGAAGGGAATACCTTTCCCTTTCAGAGATCGTTGGAGGCCGGCAACATTCCAGTCTCCGGATTTGTGGACGTGGATACGGCCGAATCGATAGGTTGGTAGCACTGTGGGTTGTGGACCGACAGGAAGGAGGTTGCTGATAATGAGAGGGTTGGTAGGCTACTCCATTGGTGTATGCGGTTTTCGGCCCTCGTGACGGAGGAGAGATCTACCGGGAGTCTGAAAGATCTCGTAAGGAGAGCTTCAGTCTGACTGTTGTGTCATGGCTGCAGGCTGATCGGTTGGACATTTAGATGGTTCAGATTAGAGAATGCAATGAAGTTTGAATCCCGGCCTCTCTGTCGTTGAGAAATCTAAGACCAAAAGGTCAAAATGGTTTGACCAGGTATACGAAAGCGTGTCAGGTGATTGAGAGTGGGTGGTGTGTGAGTGAGGACCATACCTACCACCCAGCGTATGCATACATCCCAGAGTAGAAGGCTAGTGGCATACCAGACAGCTTCATATTGCTCAGCTCAAAGGCATTCTCAAAGTTCTTGGTCTCTCCTACAACACACACACACACACACACACACACACACACACACACACACACACACACACACACACACGCACACACACACATGGACATATATGTATTCTTGCTGACATTTTGAAGCACCATAATTGCTCCTCAATAAAGAGTGATTATTGCAGCAATTGATTGATATGTGCAAATAGTTATTACACAGGACCAGAGGTGATCATCGTCATAACGATAATAATAGTAACCATAAAAGTAGTTTCAACAATAAAATGAAGATAAAGGGAGCAGTACTCTGCCTTATTAGCTTGGCGAAGTAGCTTCATCTCTCCAACAAAGGTACTTCAGGCAGATTAAATCACTCTCAATGTAATCAGTGTTCTGCTTTATATAGGAGCTCACATTTATGGACAAAAACTGCTCATAAAAACACATAAAACAATCTAATAGGATCATCCTTTTTTAACTAAAATGTTGATAGCCACAAATTGTTTGTAATGATCACTCTATGAAGACATGCAGAAGTGAATACCCTGGCTTCCCATGTGTGGTAATGTGTTCTGTAATCATGTATTTAAAACAATATCATGATTACAGAAATGTACATTATTCCCAATCAGTTTTGAGGATGCCAATTTTATTAGATTGTGTTAAAAATACTTGGCTGCCCATCGTTAAACTCCATCGGAAGTTCAGTATTTGATAACTCATACTCTCAAATGAATAATTCATACAGACTAGTTCAAGCAAGCTAGTAAACATATACAGTTTACTCATCTGTTGGTTTAAACATCTGCATATTACAGAGAGCCAACTATGCCAAGGACCCGCGTTCCCAACAGAGGCCTGATCCACGTAGGATTATATATGGGCATAAAATCCAGGTCATCTGTGCTAGGGCCTTTGTTTACCTCTAGATACAGATTAGAAGATTAACGTGTATCGCTATTATCATTTATATAATGGAGGTTCATAGGATGAATAGGTGAACGTTCACCAAAATTGCATTATGCATAAGCAGATTTAAAAGTGAGGTCCATATCTGAAGACTGTCTCCATGCGCTGTGATGGAGGGCCTCCTCTAACACCAGCAGTGAGGACATTGGGAAATGCCTGAGCTGTTGCTGGCTGTGAGCAGCTGTGTATCACGGACTGCAAGGCTTCAAGGTTATATTTATAGTACATGCTGTTGTTGTTTGAGACAAAGGAAGCCGTGTTCATTTTTACAGCTGAAAATGCTGTGTGAAGCCTGAGAATGTTTCTGAAAACAGTAACAAGGATAAAACCCTAATGTGTGATTTACACTTCTTAAAATCTTGCACCGAGCTTCTGCAGAGTGGTGCTCGTAGCAGAGCTGTAGAGACGCGCTGAACGGCTCCTGAAAAAGGTGACAATGCGCCAAGCTCAGGCTTGCGATTGGACATGAGCCAGTAGGCGGGATTTACATATGTTGCAACATCTTACGTCTGTTGCAAAAACAACAACCTAATTACTTGGAGGGACAGCAATAAAATACAGCAATCAAAGACTGAAAACCGCAGGTTCAAATCAAAGAGAAATGGCACGCTACATGCAGTACTATGGATGGCGGGCACGAGACGTGCCAGTACCAGCCTGCACTGTAGCTCGTCTTCAAAGTCTGTGCCTACAGTGTCTGTGTGGAGTATGAATGAGGTAGTTAGTCCTGATGGGGAGGGTTAGGGGAGGGTCACACCTTGCATGGTGACCACTCCCATCAGTGTATGAATGAGTGTGAATGGGTGATAGATGTAGGGTTTTGAGTGGCTGGAAGACTAGAAAGCTGCTATACAGGTTCAAGTCCATTTACCATTTACAACCACAGGAGCATACATCAAGCATAACACCTCATTTCCACTGCACGGCTCGACTCGACTCGACTCACATTTGTATCAGGTCCTATTCCCTATTTCCTTTTCCACTGCGGATAGTACGGATAGTGTAGGCGGGATTTTCAGCTGAAGGCAGCATGAATGAAACTGCTGTGACATCATCTTCAATGAGACACTGGCTGAATCCTTTCATCGGCAACTAAACAGAGGAAAATCTTTGTCAGTTGTACGACGTAGTAAATGGCGAACTTTTGCAGGCTGACATGTTCTTTTTAAAATTTTGGTTGAGTAAAGAAAAACAACTGCGGTCTTTATTGACGTTAGCTTAGCTTGTGTCCTGCGTTTCAATCGTCACAATTCTCTCTGAACAATTAGTAGTCGGCAGTGTTTTGACTCTAGTACCGAATATACCACCAAAATGGTACCAAAAAGTACCAGGTACTATCCACAACTTCTGCAAATGGAAAACCAAAAAAGAGCGAGTCGAGTTGAGTACAGCCGGTATATATCTTTGAGTGTATGTGCTCTGGAATAGTACTAATAGAGGCTATTAGAGGTGATGATGATTATGATGATGATGATGATGATGATGATGGTGATGATGATGATGGTGATGGTGCTGACGGTGGTGAAGATGAAGGTGTCTTACCCTTAAAGAGCTGGTACATTCCAGGCACTATGATGATGCTGATGGCCAGCAGCTTGCTGAAGGTGAGGAAGATTTGAATCCTGGCTGTCCATGTCACGCTCATACTGTTCAGGAACATAATAGAAGCTACAGGGACAGAGAAAGACAGACAGGACTTAGGTTGCAAGACGGGAATGTTATAGCACAAGATTTATGGCCAATGACAACATTCAGTGCCAATGCAGCCAGTAGTGTGTCCTTCAATAAGCACATGAGAGAGTTAGTCAAGATGGTGAAGATGTCTGACTTAAATGTGTAAAACCCAACCAGTACTCTAGTCCACATGATCTTGTTTTCTTGTGTCATATGCATTGAATGTGTTGTAACTCTGTTACGTTTTTAATTCTGTACACATGACATATATTGTACTTCTGTTCATCCTGATAGAGGGATCCTCCTCTGTTGCACTCAATGAGATTTTTCCTGAACCGATTTGAGGGTCAAAGGTCAGAGGATGTCGTATGTGTTCAGATTGTAAAGCCCTCTGAGGCCAATTTGTAATTTGTGATTTTGGAGCGATACAAAATTAATTGAATTGAATTGTGTTAAGTCTGACTGTAACATTTGCCTACACTGGCACTGAAATAGTATGAAATTAATTATGAGAAGGAAGCTGAAAAAATTTGACATTGAAGGAAAGAAATGTGTCCATGCACTGGATTAAAGCTGCTCAAACCACTGGAGTTGTCATTGTATAACGTGTCACTCTTGAAAATATCTGTATTAAAATAAATTGTCAAATCTTTGGTTTTCTGTAACTTCTTTGCAATTAAAAACACATGCATGAATGTGGCTTTATTATGCTAGATATTACATATCATATTTTATTTTGAGGTAGCAATGTTAGCAGTGGCGGCTGGTGGCATTTTTTTTTGGTGGGGCCATCTAATCCCAGTATGATTCAATGCAAAAAAAGGTATCACGCATTACTACTTTGCAGTTAAATATTTAACATTTATCACAACACTTTGACATAATAAGGACATCTTATTAATACAATTCAGTATATTATAAGTAGGGATGGGCATCTTTTTTTTTTTTTTTTTCGATATTGGTGCTAAAACGATACTTTTAAAACGATACCGGTGCCTAAATGGTGCCTGAACCGATACTATTTTATTGCCAAGGCAGATTTTTTTCTTCAAATAGAACAATATATTAACTATTTAAAGTATACTTTAAATATAAATAAATAAATACAAAACACTTGACTTCAAACTACAGCTTCAAACTTTTTAACTTCAAACTATAAACAATATATTGTAGCGACCCTGTACAGGCGTCTGTTAGTGGGGAGGGGTCGGTCAGGGGGCCTCTCACTCTCTCCGGCCAATCACAGGGAAGCAGCGTGCTCTTGGTAGGGTTGCGGCCTGTGATTGGTGGAGTAGGGGGGTAGGCGGGTGGTTAAGGAGGAAGTGACGTGTGTTGTGGTATGTTATGCTAGTGTGGGGGATGCTACGTGTGCAACTGTTAGCGAAGAGCCTGTTGACAATCCTGTGACCACTGTTGTAATAAAAACCAGAAAGTTAACGCAACCCAACGTCTGCGTGTCGTATCTGCGGACGTTACACTGGTGTCAGAAGTGATTTACCGGACGTGAGTACGCCGTTGTGGAGCTAACCGAGCGGAGCTAACCGAGCGGAGCTAGCGGTTAGCTTACCAGCGATAATGGCCCGCGCCTGGAGAACGAAGATGAAGGAGGAGGAGAGAAGCATGGAGGAGGAAGGAGCTGTCGGATGGACGGACAGCGCGCCCAGGAGCTTCACAACAGCGACCAGAGAGGCGCGGGACCGCTTGAGAGAGGCTACGGTCAGGATGGCTAGAGATGCAGGCATGAGCCCCTCGCCGGCGATTCCCGCCGTTTCTCCGGGGAATCGGCGCGACGACAGCGACGTTCAGCGCACCTTTGCAGCCCCGTCAATAAAGACACCCAGATATTCTGGTAAGTCAGACTGGGACGCTTTCCTAGCCCAATTCGAACTGTTGGCCCATGCAGGGGGGTGGCCCATAGAGACAAAAGCCCTGCAGCTGGCGCTGTGCCTCACAGACGATGCGCTGTCGTGTTTGCTGTTGCTGAGCCCAGAAGAAAGGCGAGACTACCACGCGCTGGTGGGGTCTCTGCAGAGACGTTTTGGACAGTGTGTGCAGCCTGGATTACTGCGGAACGAGTTGAACAATCGATGCAGGAAACCAGGGGAGCCGCTACGAGCGTTAGCCAACGATGTTGAGAGCCTATCACGGAGAGCGTACAACCATATGCCCCCCGGAGTACAGAGCGAGCTGGCACGAGACCAGTTCATCAGGGCCATCCACCCAGCAGACTTGCGGGTTCAAGTGCAGCTGCAGCACCCAAAGTCCCTCCAGGAGGCCTTAGAGATGGCTGTGGAGAGGGAGAATGTGGGGAGTATAATGGCCGGGGACGGTCGGAGAGAAGGACTACAGATGGTGAGGACTGCAATGGCGAGGCCCGCGGAGGAGGAGAGACCAGCATGGCTGACCGAGGTGACGGAGCTGATCAGGGCTGTGTCGCTGCAACAAACAAACCGGCCACGGCCAGGTCCCAGGCTTTGTTGGGGGTGCGGTCAACCGGGGCACTTAGCCAGAGAGTGCCCCACGTCAAGCAGGCCGCAGGGAAACGCCTCGGGGCCCGTATAAAGGAGGATATGCGGACCCTGTCGATAACTCCAACCCCAGGCCCACAAGCATCTACAGCGGAGGAGGGAGCCCAGCAGCACAACCGGGGGGGCCAGGGTCCGCGTGCCACAGAATCCGATGTCGACTCGGGTCTGGAGCCTGTCGTGGCGGTGGGGCGTACGGGTAAGGGCGACTCTTGTTATGTTACGGTTATGGTGGAGGGAGTGGCCTGCCTGGCTCTAGTGGACACCGGGTCAACAGTGACATTAGTAAGACCAGATATGGTTCCAGATAAGACTGTACTTGAACCCACCTCGGTGCGTCTGCGCACGGTCACGGGAGAGTTGGCTCCCATGGAGGGCAGAGCGAGGCTGACATTATCAGTGGGGGGGGTGACAGTGTGCCACCTGGTGTGGGTAGCAACAGTACAAGACCCGTGCATATTAGGTCTGGACTTTTTGAAGGCAGCGGGCTGCCAGCTGGACCTTCAACAGGGCACAGTGAGCTTCCAAGGAGGGCCGTATGTCAAAATGAGCCCCACCCTTATTCCTTCCCTGGCCCCGTCCGTCCCGTCAGCGAGTGCGGCGGAGGCGGAACCCGAAGATCGGTTCCCCCCCTCTGTTTCCGCAGAATCAGGCGTTCCCTCATCCGCGGCTGACCCCATCGCGCAGGAAGAGGACAAAGAGTTGCTGGAGGCAATGAAAGCAATATGGGACAAGAACCGGGACGGGTTGCACCCCCGTCAGCAGGAGCAGCTGTGGCAGACTCTATGGGAGTTCCGGGGCATCTTCGCCAGGAACGAAGAAGAGGTGGGACAAACTCACCTAGCGGTGCACATGATAGACACAGGGGACGCAAGGCCTATTAAGTGCCGCCCCCGCCGCCTTCCGCTGGCGCGCCAACATGCTTGTGATGAAGCAGTGGCAGGCATGCTCCAAGCCGGCATTATAGAGCCTTCAGACAGTCCATGGGCGGCAGCTGTGGTCATGGTGCCAAAGAAGACGCGGGGCTGGAGACTCTGCGCAGACTACAGGCCGGTGAACGGGGTAACACGGAAGGATTCGTACCCGCTGCCCCGTATCGATGAATCCCTGGACCTGGTCTCAGGGTCCTCGTGGTTTTCCTCACTGGACCTCCGCAGTGGCTACTATCAGGTGCCGCTCGCCCCGGAGTCTCGACCAAAGACGGCGTTCTGCACCGGGCGGGGACTGTGGCAGTTTAAGGTCCTGAGTTTTGGACTGTGCAATGCCCCTGCCACATTCGTCCGGTTAATGGACAAGGTGTTGGAAGGGGTTCCCCGTGAGCAGTGCCTGGTCTACCTGGACGACATTCTGGCACATGGCAACTCGTTCGAGTGCGCGCTTGCATCACTGCGGTTGGTGCTGGGCAGAATCAGGTCAGCGGGCCTGAAACTGCACCCGGAGAAGTGCCACTTTCTTCAGAGGGAGGTGTCCTTCTTGGGTCACAGGGTAGGGGCCGAAGGCGTCGGCACCTTACAGGAGAAAGTGCAGGCAGTCGCCGACTGGCCAACTCCCACCAATCCGAAACAGTTGAAAAGCTTCCTGGGCCTGTCCTCTTACTACCGGAGATTTGTACGAGGGTTCGGGGGGACAGCTGCTCCGCTGTTCCAGTTGCTCCAGAAGGACAGGGAGTTCTCCTGGACGGAGGAGTGCCAGGCAGCGTTCGACAGACTGCGGTGTGCCCTGATTGAGGCTCCGGTGCTGGCTGCCGCCGACCCCAACTTGCCTTTCACATTGGACACGGATGCCAGCGGGGGGGGTGTCGGGGGAGTACTCTCGCAGTCAAGACCAGAAGGGGAACGGGTGGTGGCGTACTTCAGCCGCTCATTCAGCAAGGCTGAGCGCCGCTACTGCGTTACCCGCAGGGAGCTCCTGGCGGTAGTGCTAGCAATCCGACACTTCAAATACTACCTGTGCGGGCGGGCATTCACTGTGAGGACGGACCACGCGGCTCTGCAGTGGCTCATGTCGTTCAAGGAGCCGGAGGGGCAGGTGGCCAGGTGGCTGGAGGAGCTCCAGTCGTTTGAGTTCGTCGTGGAGCATCGGGCTGGGGCACGGCACACCAATGCCGATGCGCTCTCACGTCGCCCTTGTGCCGCCGACGAGTGCCGGTACTGTGAAAGAAGGGAGTCCCGAGAGCAGGAGCTGAGAGAGGAGGAGGGGGACTGCGCGGCGGTAAGACGGCTGGAGGAGGTCACGGAGCGGCAAGCGGTTGACCTGGCCGAATGGAAACGCCAACAGAGTCAGGACACGGACTTACAGGCAGTCATACAGTGGGTGGAGGCCGGGCAGCGGCCGGCGTGGGAAGAGGTTGCAGGCTTCTCTAAATCCCTCAAAGGCCTGTGGGCACAGTTTGAATCGCTACGCCTGAGTCTGGGTGTACTCCAGCGGGCATGGAAAGAGCCTGCAACAGGGGAGGCAAAGTGGCAGATGGTGGTCCCCAAGGGGCTGCGTGTCGCAGTGCTAGAGTCCATGCACGGGGCTGCAGGGTCCGGACACTTCGGCGTGTCCAAAACACTACGTCGCCTACGTCGGGGCTTCTACTGGGGACAGTGCAGGAGGGATGTGGAGGATTTCTGCCGTCGCTGTGATCTCTGCACGGCACGAAAGGGACCCCCAGGGCGCTCGCGTGCAGCGCTACAACAGTCCCTTGTGGGGGCACCGATGGAACGAGTGGCCGTGGATGTGGTGGGGCCGCTGCCTCGCTCGGACGGAGGGAACCGCTACGTTCTCACCGCCATCGACTACTTCACCAAGTGGCCAGAGGCGTACGCGATTCCGGATCAGGAGGCAGAGACAGTTGTGGAGGCGCTGGTGGGAGGAATGTTCAGTCGGTTTGGGATTCCAGAGAACATCCACAGCGATCAGGGCAGGAACTTCGAGTCCCGAGTGTTTGCCAGCATGTGCGAGCGCCTGGGCATGCATAAGACGCGCACCTCCCCTCTGCGTCCTCAGAGTGATGGGTTGGTGGAACGGTTCCACCGCACCATGGGCCAGCAGCTGGCCATCCTTACATCGCAACATCAGCGCGACTGGGACAAACATTTGCCTCTAGTACTCATGGCGTGTCGCTCGGCAGTGCAGGAGTCTTCGGCCTGTACGCCTGCCCTCCTCATGCTGGGGAGGGAGCTCCGCACCCCTGGCGAAATGGCTTTTGGTCGGCCCCCGGAAGCCCCGGATATTCCACCAGGGCCCGAATTCGCCAGGAGGCTACAGGATCGCCTCGAATCTGCCCACGAATTCTCGAGAGGTCAGCAGCTGAACGCCGGGGTGAGGCAGAAACGGAATTATGATGTAAGGGAAAGGGGGCAGCACTTTCGAGCTGGAGAGCTGGTGTGGGTGTACAACCCGCAACGGAAGAAGGGGCGGTGCCCAAAGTTGGACAGTCAATGGGCCGGCCCATGCAGAGTTCTGGAGCGGGTGGGAGAGGTTGTGTACCGGGTGCAGCTGCCGCCCAAGGGGAGGAGAGTGGTGCTTCATCGGGACCGTCTAGCCCCGTACAGAGGGACGTCGTCTCCACTGGCAAGGGGGCACTCGTCACAGCACGGCAGCAGTGGGCAACCTCCGGAGGCCCTGGAGGGGGGAGCTCCGCCAGAGACTGAGGCGGCAGAACCCGTCGCCGCGTCAACCCCACAACTGGGCCGGCCGCGAAGGCAGAGAAGGGCCCCGGTTGCCCTCAGAGACTTTGTAGTGCAGTATAAGTGAGACCGGACTGTTCAGAAAGGGCAAGAATGCGCCCTGGTCTCACTGGAAGTGATGGTAGTCCACCCTGATCTTCCCAAAAAAAAAAAAAAAAAAAAAAAAAAAACATGCTGTTTAGTGTTCTTTGTGGGGTCATCTGTGTAGTTATGTGTTCGGGGATAAGGCGGGTGGTTGGTGTGGTTCCTTGTGGGCAAGGATCTTTGTATGGGGGGGGTAGTGTAGCGACCCTGTACAGGCGTCTGTTAGTGGGGAGGGGTCGGTCAGGGGGCCTCTCACTCTCTCCGGCCAATCACAGGGAAGCAGCGTGCTCTTGGTAGGGTTGCGGCCTGTGATTGGTGGAGTAGGGGGGTAGGCGGGTGGTTAAGGAGGAAGTGACGTGTGTTGTGGTATGTTATGCTAGTGTGGGGGATGCTACGTGTGCAACTGTTAGCGAAGAGCCTGTTGAC
Source organism: Myoxocephalus aenaeus (assembly GCA_038501785.1). Taxonomy (NCBI): domain Eukaryota; kingdom Metazoa; phylum Chordata; class Actinopteri; order Perciformes; family Cottidae; genus Myoxocephalus; species Myoxocephalus aenaeus. Next base: position 5,087,770 of record JBAMJR010000025.1, read on the forward strand.
AATCCTGTGACCACTGTTGTAATAAAAACCAGAAAGTTAACGCAACCCAACGTCTGCGTGTCGTATCTGCGGACGTTACAATATAATTAAAAAAAAGAACAGGCACAAGGTGGCCTGATTGGGACTGTGTGCAACAGAAACTGTTGGATTCTACAAACTGCTGCTTTACTGGACTACACGTCATCATATCATCATATCATCGTCATCATATCAACTAGGAGAGCTGTGTTCCAACAAGCCGAGACGGTTGGCACGGCTCGGGAATGTCTTCCCAGCGATCACTCTGTGGGCGCGCACTGTGTCTGTGTGCGCTGCAGCCCCGCCCCCTTAAGCCCCGCCCCCTTGAGCCCGTCTCTGCATGAGAGAGAGAGAGAGAGAGAGAGGGAGGGAGCAGGGAGTGCACTCTGATTCGCACTATTTGAATAAAGTATCGATACAAAAAATATGCAAAATCATATCGTTTTTAACATACGGGTACCGCGCTACCTTTTTAGTATTGAGCAACATTACACAGAAGTATTTAAATCGGCTCAGGCACAGAAAGAAATCTGCATTTCCGGTCCGGTTGATCTGGGACCAGGTGTTTTACCTGTAGTTTGTCAGCCAAAGGTCTTCTCTCAAACGGGTGTTGGAGGAGAGATTATACAGAGTTAGCGTTTGGTTTTCTGTGAAGACCAGTGGCTGTTATCATGGGTGATGCGCGCCTCCTCTGCCCGAGGAGACAGACACACGTGAACGCGCACCCTTGGGCTTGATGAGAATAGCCCTCCCGGAAGTCTTTTTTAGGGCGCTGATTGGATGAATTGTATGTCATTCATTTATTTCTTTAATCAGTGATTGGCTAGACTGCGTATTAGACCCAGCCCCACGACGTGCACGAGCATTAGAGACTACTGGAGCAGAGAGGATGTGCATGAGCATCACAGACATGCAGCTCAGAGATGCATGAGCAGAGCAGGACAAGCAGGAAAAGCATATATTTGGCGCAGATATCCTATTTAAAAAATAGTACTGGGTATATTCCAGAGCTCAAAAACACCAATATTGAGAATTTGTATAATTTATTAATAATTTTATAATTTTTCTAATGATTTTTTTCTTCTTTTTTTTTTTGGGTGGCTCAAGGTGGGTGGGGCCAAGCCCCGTTGCCCTCTATGGGCCGGCCGCCACTGAATGTTAGGCACTTTCTTCCCTGAGCTATTAAACTACAGCAAATGTCACTGTAGGTAGTACTAACCTACATTTGAAGTGTGTCTGATGGTTGTATTGAGTGAATGCATTTTCTTGTTGTAATCTTATGTGTACATCATTTGGTCTCAAGTCTCGTTTGTAAGACATCTTGATCTCAACAAGAGTTCCTGAATAAATAAAGCTTAACCTACTAACTGTAACACTCATGGGGCGTCACTATTCTACATCTTTTTCCTTTTTTGTAAAACATTTTGTTTATGATACTTCTATCCTTCAAAATAAGATAAGCTAAGATAAAACGTTATTACCAAGGGAAATTGCTGAAAATGAAGAGCAACTGTCTGCCGCTCATTTGACGCTGGAATCAACATTTGTAACCAAGTATAACTTTGAATACAGGACTTTTAATTGTGCCGGAGTTTTTTTTATTTTATGCAAGCCACTGCAGTACTTGTGTGCCTGGACGTTACATTGTTACTTTAAGTGAAGAACCTCAGTAGCTCTTCCACCACTGCCTTGAGAGACATGCACATTGAAGGTCAAAGGATAATATCTTCCTGACATTGAGTCACACTGATGTATTAATGCATACATACTTATGCCGATGGCGGTGGCCAGTTTGACAGCCATAGGGGGGATAGCACAGGGCATGAAGAGAGGCTCCAGGATGTACTGACCAAAGGCCAGAGAGATGACTGCCATCGCTGCAGGCCTGGAAGAAACATACACACACGGTGACTTCAGTGTGGAAGCTCTAATGAATCCACTGTACTCCGTCAGAGACTAGCTGGTAGCTAGTGGAGCATTTAGCGTCTACAGAGCTGGCCTTCTTTACCAGTTTGTTCAGTCTTCTCCTGTCAGCTGTCATGATGCTGTTGCTCCAGAAGACCACTCCATAAAAGATGGCTGATGCCACCAAAGAGTCAAAGAAGGTCTTCAGGAGTGCTCCCTGCACTCCAAAAAACCTCAGTCTCCTCAGCAGAAAGATTCTGCGCTGTCACGTTTTATAAAGTGTGTGTGTGGAATCAGTCCAGTTTATTGTTCAAGTGAACACCCAGGTACTTGGACTTGTAGGATTTTACAATCTCAATGTCCAGTCTCTGTATGTTCACTGGTACCGGAGGAGAGCGTTTACCCCGTCGGAAGTCCACCACCACCTCCTTGGTCTTACTAGAGTTGATCTGGAGGCGGTTCCGCTGGCACCATCCTATATAAAGTCCTGATTTAGATTTAGTTCCCTGTATTCCCTGTCATCATCGGCGGAGATGAGGCCGACGATTGCAGAGTCATCTGAGAACTTTTGCAGGTGGCAGTCAGCAGAGTGTTTGAAGTTCGAGGTGTATATGGTGAAGAGGAATGGAGCCAGAACGGCTCCAATGGTGTGTGTGTGGTGTGTGTGTGTGTGTGTGTGTGTGTGTGTGTGTGTGTGTGTGTGTGTGTGTGTGTGTGTGTGTGTGTGTGTAATATCCGACGGGCAGCTATAGACTTGGCTTCAATAAGAATCAAATAAGGTTGGCTGGTCCCACAGGCTCGTCTTATGGCTCATCAGTGTTTCCCTCATTTCCCACAGCAGCCACTGAGCTGCTAAAGCCATTGAAATCTCTCTTTGTCTCCCTCATTCTTGTTTTCATTCTCTGCCTCTGTCTCTGCTCATTTCCCATGGCTTCCATTGAGTCCCACTAGCCCGAGGCCAGTATAAAATTGGACAGCTCAAGATAGCCACTGGACTGTTTATACTATTCACCATGGCTGTGTACATAGACAGCTGGCACACACACACACACACACACACACACACACACACACACACACACACACACACACACACACACACAGAGAGCCTTTTCTCACCTCACCAGTCCAAACTGAACTCAGTATCTCACCTCACAAGGTCACAGACAGGTGCGGCTTTGATTTGCTTGGTATGCTGGCTTCCGTCACTCAACATATTCTAATGCACATTATGAAACACAGATTATGTGCTTGAGAAACGCATAATGTTCCATCATGAATTGCATTGTGTGTAAATAGCTTGGGTTGGACTGAAACTCTCTCTCTCCCTGAAGGTAGCTCTGAAAAGTTTGCAGCTTTGGCCCCTTGGGAGCGGCAGCTGCAGTCAATCTGGGTTCACGGCACTTACAATGGGTTTCGATGGGAACCTAATAAAAGAAGAAGCCAAAATGTTGTGGAACTGTATGTTCTAAATGATCACCAATTAATAACTACTTGCACTATGTTCAGCAGTGGTTTGGTTTTATGAGGACACAGTGTTATGTTATCTGCTCTGGTGTAGAGAAATGGGTTGGAACGCATCTAGAAAGGCATCATGCTGCAGGGTTTGAGAGTTCTTTTGAAACATAACTACTCAATTAATGCCATTAGAATAACTGCTGTAAATCTCAACTGTGTCTCACTGTTCTTCATGCATTTGTTATTCAAACTTCCTCAGGTACCCTTTAAGCCTACAGGCAGAGAGTGTTTTAAACTTAAATAATACATTCTCTGTGGATTATTCCTAGAACCAGAGTTTGGCTTTGTTCACACCAAATGCTAATTTTCCGCATGCCAAGATTACAATGCAAAAACGCGAATTGACACGAGAAGGTGCAAATAAGGCGAAATTTGCATGACGCTGTTTTTGCGAAAACCTATCAGCATCAAGATCTTGTCATCACTGACATCCTGACGTTGTTGAATCAGAAATAGATGGACCAAACTCCATTAAGAAAACAAGCATTTTAAAAGGGGTTTTTCTTGTCGTCTTGCGGAGATAACTAACAAAACGTGAATTCCGACTTTTTACAAATCGGCATAATTCTGTATATCAGCTTCCTTTTATCTGTTTATTGCAATTAAAGCGCAGCTAAATTGTTTATTTTGTGCTCATACAGCTGTAGTAAACCAGCCGACGTATGGCTCGCTAGATACAGTGAATACACCTCTATGGAATTCACACAGTGCCTCTGGATGATGTTATGAACCCAGACAGGACAGCTTTTAGTTTCCCGAGATACCAGGGACTTCCACAACATGTACAAAGCAGCAATAGTGGTTATTTCAGCCATGACTGATGAAATGTGTCCATACAAAGGGAGGCCCCGCTCCTCTCCAGCGCGTCTAGCACGATTGACGCGAATAAACACCCGCGATCAAACTCCCGTGAGTAACCAAATGCAAAAATGTGCTTTGTGTTTGGTTTGAACACAGCATAAGTGTCCAGTCTGATCAGAAAGCAGCACAGTGAAATAAAGAAATTGATTCACGTGTATGCAAAAGTTGTGACAGTGAACAGCTGTAAACAACATTTGCATTCATTTAGATTGGTACTTTCGTGTCCAATATTCACCCTCTTTTAGCTGTGATTTGGTCTTCATCAACTCCTGAGAAAAATATCTGTCTGTCCAGGCTGATGACATCACTGAGAATGAACTTCTGGGCTGTCAAACCAGAACAACGAGCTGATAAATGATCATATGCTCCGTAGAACTGAGGGGAACTGCAGAATTGGAAGATAATTATCCTTACAATGCACTCCTTTCACATGACACACTGATTGTCCCCGGCGCCCTTTGGTGTCAAGGTCTTTGCACACCAAGTCAGAATTTTCAGTTTTTTCGAAACCTAGCACACTGAATCTGATCAATTTTATTATTTCATTTGTTGTGAAACTCTTGACATTATACTATAGGGGTAGAATCACATGATCTGTTCAACTGAGGATGTAGGAGATTTTACCAGAGGTGGCCAGTATCATGAGGAGAGGATTTAGGCAAGAAAATCCTTTTTGTCAAAAAATGACTTTATTTTAGGAAGGTGACGATATGTAAGTCACATTGGATAACCCTGCAATTACACTAAAGGATACACCACAGTGTGTTAGTAATGACCAAGTATCTGTATGTGGGAAGAAACATGTTGATTTGATCCATTGTTAGTTTAAATATATGTTAAATCAGGCTCAGTAAACATGAGGTAAGGGTGCAGATATTACCGTATAGCAATGAGATCAGCCCATAGTCTTATGAAGGCCATCTGAGGTCCAAAGGCTTCCAGTATATATGTGTAGTGGCCACCAGACTTCTTAATACAGGTCCCCAGTTCTGCGTAGGACAGGGCTCCTGCAGGGACAGAGGTGACGGATTAGCTCTGGCCCTGAAGCAAGAAGGCAGGCAAACAACAGTCCCAGGGCTGGTTAACTGTCTCAGCCACATCTATAGTACAGTCCCTCCTGGGGCCCCATGATCACCCAGATATATGACTGTGGGAGCCTTCTGGGATCTCAACCCATGATTTAGGAAAACATGATTTAGGTGGACACATTTTAATTACAAGTTAAGGGAATACGAATTAAGGAAAGCTAGAGAAGGGTTAAGGAAGGGTATTCAGGGATAATGTGCTTAGACTCTTCATTACTGTGCAAAAACTGAAGGATTTAAGGATACTGCAACAATGTATATATATATATATATATATATATATATATATATATATATATATATATATATATAGAATTCACTGATGTGCCAGAAATACTTCATCACTGCTTACTGCAGCACCAATATTTTAACCCTAACTCCTCGAAATTACATTTAAATTATTCTATGATATTTTCCCAGTTACGCTGTGGTGACAAACCCAATCACTGCTCGTCTTGGGTTTTATTGATTGGAGTCAAAAGGAGGAGGTTTGGGTGGATGGAGGCTGTAGAAAGACACCAGAGATCAGTTTAGACCAGATACAATTATTATATATATATATATCTATATATATATATATATATATATATATATATATATATATATATATATATATATATATATATAGATATTCATCTTAAAAAGGTACCAAATTATTCTTATATATACTTCAGTGTTGTTTGTGCATACTTACTGAACGATAGTTTTTACTATTTGCATATATAGAGAGATGAGATTTTTGTTTTAACATTAGTGAAGTCAGTCAGTGTAGTCACACATAATACATTAAAAACATGACCTCCTGCTTGGATGAACATGTCTATATGTTTTTTAAGAAAAAAAGATGAAATCCTCCTTTTTGGAATATTTTTCTAGCTGTACACCAGGGGTATCCAAGGGCCAAACACTGTCAACTCACAATGCTGCACCTGTATGCCATATTTACAATGAACTACAACTACTGTTGCAAAAGAATATAGTCTTGGGGGTCATCGTTGATGACTATACAAGCACAAGGAGCAAAGCAAGCACAGCTGTGTGAGGTAGGCCTGACCATGCATCAAGTTGTGTAGGCTACTCGCCAATAATAAACTGACAGATTCCTAATGCAGTTATTTACAGATCAAGAAAATGGACTTCTGTTAATTATTTTCTTCATTTGTTCTCAGGAGTTATTTACTCTGTGTACTGATAGTAAACTAATTTAGTAAATGTCACCTCCACCAGCACTTTTCCCATTCAATGTTACTACTCTCAAAGTAAGAAAGACATGTTTTTCTTCTACTGATCCACCTGAGAACCAACTCACCAAAGAGGGACAGCACACCGCAGGCGATCCACACGACGAGGGACATCCCTATACTGCCCGAGTGCATTAGGATGCCCTTTGGAGAGATGAAGATCCCGGCTCCGATGATGGTGCCGATGATGATGGAGATCCCTCGGAGCAGGGTCACCTTCTTCCCCAGTCCCACCTTCTTGTCGTCCTCATCCAGCAGTTTCCCGCCAGCATTTTGGGGAAGTTTGTGTCCACTTGCTGCATCTTTTCCATCTTTTTGAGTAGATGCAGACCGTTTGGTCATTTTTGAAACACTTCCTAACACTCAAAGGCACACACAGTCCGTCTCAGTCAAAGTGTATTTCACCTGGGAGCTGTCCCTCTGGTGTAGCCTGGAACCACTCAGCCTGTGTGACTGGTTCAGGCAAAGTTACAAAATACACAACTCTCTCTCTCTCTCTCTCTCTCTCTCTCTCTCTCTCTCTCTCTCTCTCTCTCTCTCTCTCTCTCTCTCTGTAACGCCTCACAGGGTTGCTCTTCCCCTTTTCTCCTCAAACTGATTTCCCTTCTCTCCCTCTTTCTCAATGACTGTGTTGCTGTGTCATCCTGTGACTGTTTGTTTGCAGTCACTCATGTTCCTGTCAAGTCTCACAATAAAACCAGCTGTGGCTCACTGGGGTGAGGTTTTGTGTTTTTTTGGCGCAAGGTTATCATGACACAGCAAACAGTTTCACTCATGATAACTGATTTCTAAGTCAACATATCCACTCCTGTGTATCTGCTCTCTCTCCAGTTTCTCCCTTTCTCATTTCCTAGTTCAATTCAACATCTTGCTCTCTTTAAAATCAAGTTTTAGTCCAAGCTCAGTTTTGGTGCTTAACAAAAGCTGGCGAATTTCTGTCCTCGTGTAGTTTCTTCCATGGCAACCAGTAGAAACAAGTTTGACAACAGATCAGACAGCAGCTTAACAAGGTTTCTCACAGATCACTTGGCATTGTGGTAGAGCATGTTAAAAGCAACACACATGTCACACAATTTATATATTATAACTTCCACCTTCCACACACCTACATTGGCAGTGTCAACAGTGAATTTCTGTAGTTGACACAATTCCGAGTTGTACATAAAGTCTCATGTGTAGGTGGACAACAGGATGATACAGTTCCCTGACACACGGTTCTGTAGCCTCACAAACTGCAGTCTGCCCGTCACTTAGTCTTTGGGCCATGGGACGATGTGGCTGATACACAAAACGGCTGATGTTTTCATAGCACAGGGACTTTCTTGAGGTGCAGGCTCATGTTAAAAAGGTGGTTCTCCACATAAATGGTCAGCACACACACAGAGCACCCGGGGGCTGATGCCGTCCGGTCAGCAGCCTTGCCTAGGTGAAGTCTCTCCAGCTTTGTCTTCACACATGGACGGCTATAATGTAGAGCCCAGACTGGGGGATGGGCAGTGGCAGCAGTGGGTGTCAGCCCCCCCCCCCCACTGAGGGTGGGCGGGAAGGGTCTGCTAGAAGTTTCAGTGGGGGTGGTGTAAACTACGCCCTGAGGCTTCCTCTGATGGTGTCGACATGGGGGGAAATGGATGTTGTTGGGGGGTAGCCATTGCTACAACAGGCTACAACAGGCTGAACATTAGCATGTCGTTATTAAAGGGAGGCCGCTAGAGGAGGGGGGGAGGGGGCAAGACAAACCTGTTGAAAAACAGATTCCTCTCCTTGTCCCGATCTAGTTTCCCCTCAGCTGCACCCTTGTGTGTTGTTTGTGTGAAAGGAAGTGAATGATCTTGTCAGCATGTGTGGTTCTTGGATTGTGTCAACATCACTGATTACAAGTGTACTGCATTTAACTCATTCATCTCCAGACTTTATTTGATAAATAGCTTGTCATCATCATGTTGGTGGCAATTTTTATTTTATTTCACCTCATATTTTAATTTTCTGTTCTGTAAATAGTTTTCTACCCTAACTATAAATCAATTAATCTTTGTCTGTCTGTCTGTGGCAGTGGCGGGCCGTGGATTTTTTAACTGGACTTTCAGTGGATCAGCTGTTTGCGCCGATGTGGTGGAGGTGGAGCTTTTGGCTCATCCTCTCAACGCCTCAGTGTGTTCCGAGCAACAAGGATAGTAACCGTCATCTTTTGGTCTCAGAGATCCATAGTTACATTCATAACTCACAATCTCTTTCAACCTCACTCTGGCTATTCTGTCGGGGCAACAGAATAATCTAATTGTTCTAATGCTTGAACAGCAGTGCTTGCTGGTGTTGAACAGATCACATCAACTCCTTAGAATTGTACGAATGCAGATTGTGTAGACCACAATGCAGCGGCACAAATGTCTCTCAAAGCAACTCCCTTCAGTGCAGCATATGAAGTAGATTCACTTCTTGCAGCGATCTTGCTTCCCCACAGCACACAAAACCTGCCCATCGGGACTCTAACTAACCTGTGACAGAGTCTGCGCGGTATGGCAGTGGGGGGGCGACTGCCGCTGCTTTTTACCATCCAAGCAGCGGCATGCCCATCTTTCAATCAGAGGATCGGTGGTTCGAGCCCCGCTAGACCAGCAAGACGCTTAACCCTTAATTGCTCCCCGTTGCTGTGTCTACGGTGGCCTTTGGCCATGGCCTTTTTGTCCAGCGTGGAGCAACCACCAGAACTTCTTAATGACCTGGCCCTCTGGAGAATGTTCCATTCCTGTGACATAGCAGGTCATTTTTATGGATGGGAACAACCCGTGCTCCCCAATATCAAGCCCAGGATTGGGTCACGAACATCTTGGTGTGGCCACCCCTCTCCCAGGAGAAGCCATGTTTGGACAGAATGTTGGCCTCCCTGTTTGCTAAGCTCAGGATGTGGACTGCTCTCAGAGAGCTCAGTTGAGGCCTTGTCTGTGTCAGTAGCTGCCTTGCCACCTGGACACAGCATTTTGACTACGTTCCACCCTGGTGTCTTGGATGGTAAAAAGCAGCGGTACCGCCTGTTCTCACCAGCACAGGCTTGTAACATATGAATGGCAAAAGAAAACCCTGAGAGTAAGATGAACGGCCTTCAGTTAGAACACATTTAGATGTTCCGATAAACAAAGTGGTTCCCACAGAACCTCACTGTCCTGCCCAGCGAGTCGGCTCCCCAGCCCCTCAGTGATGGATCTGTTGTGATCACTGATCTTTTGTAAGGAAGGTTCCCCGGTGTGGTTTCTCTGAGAAGGAAGACCCTCTCCCTCCATGGGAACAGGGGCCCATATGCAAGTCTTTGTCACAAGAAACAAGCTGAATGGCAGAAGCCGAAACTGCAAAACTTGGCCCTGGAAAGCAAGGCAAAGAAAGGGTTGGCTGTGAACGCTGGTCTGAAGTCAGTACATCAGAGAACCGGGCTGACAGCGAGTGTGTCTGTAGTGTTAAAGTTGTAATGTAAAGTTTAATTACACAGTATCTCATGCTTCAGAACCACTAATAGTCCTGCGTTCCGCATAATCTAAAGATTCAAACGGTGTGTGTTTAACTAGTCATACTCGTTGGTGTTGCCTCGTGCACACGAAAAAATAGACAAGCTGCATTTACGTCATGTGGACATGACTAACATAATCCTTCAACCACAGATGGTCTTCCTCAGATCAAAGTGAAGCGGTGAACACATTTAAAAGGTTAACATGAATGACACATCACAGCATGATCTCCTCATGAGTCTGAACGAGTCGTCTGAAATGAGACATTTCAAAAAGAGAGTGAACATGAATTCTACCACACCCCCCACCTAGATGGCGTTTTAATACCTCACTACTGAAAGACCCGAATAGTATTTCAAACAACAATGAGCATCTTTCCTAGAAACCAACAACACCCCGGACGTAAGTAAGCCCAACCGATACGACTAGAGAAAAGTGTAAGCTGTCTGGAGAGCCTGTATTGATAGTTATCACTGGATATCCAAAGAAAACTTTAAAACCGGATGATTTTTCATGAAGCATAACAATTGTTTTTCTCTTTTGCTACTACTTTTCTGGCACAAAGGCTGTCACATGAAAACAAACTGGCTTGCCAGGTGTCAAAGTAGCGAGTGTGAAGCATGACCTATAGAGCCACAATGGACATGTTTATGGGAACTTCCTTCGATTCAAATTGAACAGAATTGTCCTGCCACCACCCTTTCAACTAACATGCACAAAGGTGGAAATATTTTCCCTGGAGATTGCGGCTCTTCGGTCTAGTCCCAGGTGTTTTTTGGAGAATGAAACCTATACTTATGTCTAAGGTATCCAGGGACTGTGGGAATCTCAACGAGCATTCCTTTTATTATGTAATTTCCAGGTTATTCTGCAGATTGTTGAGGGACAAGTACATACAAGATCAGCTCCCCTCCCACCAGACAGTGGCTCTGTCATATTCACATAACTCTGTTATGTTGTTCATTCTGGTCACATGACACCCTGAGTGAAAGGCATATCCTCCTGAGACCCAGGGAAAAAAATATGTTCAATATTTGTTTTTATATATATATAAATTAAGTGTTGGGGTGGTAAAAAACACATTGCAAAGATGTTTTTTTTTTTTTTAAGCATGACTTTATTACACTTTTATAACATGTGCACTGTAGTGTACAACAGGACTTCGTTAAGGACAGATCATTGTCAGCGTACTGAATTGTTGTGGCTACTGAATCGGGCTAGCCTCTGGCAATTTATTATACACTTTGTCTCTGCTCACGGATCAGAGGACCCTGATCAACGAGAGTTGGTTGATGGAGATTCTCTCAAAACAAAGCTTTATTTCAAGAAAACACAGTGCTCAACACTGTCCAATAACAACTATCAACAAACTGTAACTTTGGGCATGAGAGGTTCAGAGCAGAATGGTTTAAGAAACATTCAATGTGGTGGCCAGAGCAACTTCAGGGAATACATTGACGTAGCATTCAAACTGGGGGCCCTGCAGTAAGGTGGCACTGGTGAGGTGGTCTTTGAAGGCAAAGCGTTCCCTGGTGTGTCCAAGTATGGTGTCAATAACCTACAGATAAATATATAGAGAGAGACAGAGACAGTAAGATAAGTTGTGGGGAAATATCTACTACAAACAGGCTTCATACTACAGACAAAATACTATGTTTTGTGTGTCTTGATGGCTCAGCAACATAGACAAAAGGCCAGGAGCCACCTTGATGGCTGTAGCTATGACACACACACACACACAAACACACACACACACACACACACACACACACACACACACACACACACACACACACACACACACACACACACACTTGTTGAGGGTTGAATTGGTATTTTAGATAAAGTTATAGTCTGATATGATATCCACCCAAATCTAACAATGTCCAACATGTGTTCTGCTGTGGGAAAGATAAAACATTAAACTCTAACAGGCATCTGCTGATTTTGACACTCACCTCTGCAGCAATCCTTCAAGCTCATCTTCCTTCACAGCCCGGCGCTTCCTCGGCTGCTCAGAGCCACTGCTTTGCTCCACACTGAGCATCCAGCTAACAGCTCCGGTTAGCATGTAGCTTGAGGAGAAGCTCCGGGTGTACGTCCTCCCGCGGTCACTGCTTTGCTGCTGACTTTTTAAATCCGGACGTTCGGGTCCCAACTCTTTCAGCCTCTTCTTGTCAACATCTGATCGTGGATTGAAAGGTGTTTCACGTAGAGATACCACAGAGTTTTCAGTCGCCATACTAACATAATCAAAGTCTCTGCTAGCTGTGTTGCTCGCGTAGCTACGTGGGAGCTATATGGGGTGTGAGGGAATGATAAAGGTCTCTGATTCGACGAATAGTCCAACCACGTTGCAATAAGAAACAATGTCATTGGCTAGGGCGCAGATTTGTGCGCCCGAAGATTCACGTTTCATCCGCCAATGAGAAGCTGTCCTTGCCGAAACGAGGGTGAAATGTTTGTTCGCTGCCATAGACTCACATTTGGCCGGCGCCCCTAAAGGGGGGAGGGGCTTTTCTCAGTGATGATGAATGGCGATATATTATATTTGGTATATCTTAAGTGGTTGTTGACAGGGGCTTACGGTCTCCCACACACATTTAGCGCGTCAACACGGTATATTTCTTATTTAAATTATTTGGTATATAATGTTTTTTGACAATATATATTATTTATTTATTTTCTTCTTTTTTTTTTCATCGCAAAATTTTAAGAGGGGCGGCGCCCTAGCGCCCTCTATTGACGCACCGCCACTGGGTAGGGTATGATACAGTGGGCTCTTTTTTTAGCTTTGCCATGGCTGCCTGCTGCTGCTGTAAACCATAAATGAGATTATACAGTTGTAGGCGGTAAAATAATAAACAAGATCCTAAAATGTCCTATATCACCAACAGAAAGCTTGGTTTTATGAAAAGACCCTTCCAGCAGTGAAATACCTCTCTATACACAATCTTCCTCCTCTTATCCAATTAGTTGTTTTAACAATGATGATGAGGGTTCCCCTAACCCAGGGGTCAGCAACCTTTCGTATCCAAAGAGCCATTTTTCCCTTTTTTCCACCAAAAATGTTTTGTCTGGAGCCGCAAAAGCTATTTGATATCACAGCTTATAACATTTTACATATAGTCATATTATAATTATAAAAAACTATAGTTTGTTGTATTTATGAAATTATAGAACAAGAATAAAGAATTTTTTTGACATTGTATTGCTATTTTACCTGTTTATAACTATCAAACTCTGATGAAGAGGAGAGAAAAAATTGTCGCGTCGGCTACATTAAGGTCCATTAAAAACACAACTATGCAGACCTTCAGTCCTATCTATATTTGTGGTTCATGTGGTAGTGTGTTTGTCCTGAAATCACAAGGTAGCAAGTTCGATCCCTGTCCTCCTCACGTGAGGTTTCCATTTTAAAGCGCATATCTTTTGCTACGTTCACACTGAGCGTCCTCACTACGGACTTTTAGAGCACCGCAAACAGAGGACGGATCCGTTTTTACTAGCGGACGCCTCAGTGTCTTATGAGCTGCCACAGAACCAGCAGCAGTAGTGGAGTTTGGAGACGTGATCCACTTCCTGAAAGTCTATTTACTTTGGTCAGTTTGCTGCAGCAGTTGAGAAATCGCTCTTCTGCAGCTTGATACTTTTCATCAGATGCTGTGTTTGTTCTGGAAGAGTCTTTCAACATTAAATGTTTGTTGTTTGCTAACTTCTCGCCACATATCAGCAGACAGGTCAGCCTCAAACTACTTTTCTCCGTGACTTATTATAATTTATCCGTTGATAGTTTAGTGAGTGCGGGGCTCTGAATCACGAGTAGCCAGCTGCAGGGGAAGAGGCTTGACAGCGACGTGACAGGATGTGATGCACAGAAATATTTAAACATTTATTTTTATTTTCAGTGACCCAATATCACCTCAAACTCCAAGATAAGAGGAGTTCCCTTAGAAAGTTTTTCCACTGGGCAAAAAGAATACATTTTTTTTTGTCAAAGCCTCAGGGAGCCGCAACAGACGGACTAAAGCATGCGGCTCCGGAGCTGCGGGTTGCCGACCTCTGCCCTAACCTTAACCGAGTTAAGAATGCCTTAAATCAGTGGTTCTCAAACTTTTTTCGTCACGCCCCACTTTTGAGGAAGACAAGTTTCCAAGCCCCACCACAAAAAAATTGCCTAGTGGGCTGCAATTAACCTGCTTTGCACTGAATATCTTTTTAAGATAATAACAATAACGTTCAACCTGTGCAAAAAAAAACAGAATGAGTGCAGCTATGTGATCCATCACGTTGTATCAGTATTAGTGGCTGAAATGAGCTGCTTTCCTCTACAAATCTTTTTAAAACAGGGTTGTAGATTTAATACGGCCACTCTAAATGCATGCTCAATGTTGAGCTGAGATCTGTTTTCTGTTTTGAGAGACGCGGCAGCAGAAAAGCCGACCTCACGGAGGCCAAGAATTGTCGAGTCGCGCATGCGCTTGCGTAAGCGTAACCTGTTAACGGCGTAATGACGTTTCATGTCCGTGTACCCACAGTTTGAGAACCACTGCCTTAAACTATCCAAACCAGACGTTTGAGATCTAAAGACAGTATGATTGTGAAAAAGTCTATGTTGAGCATCATGAAATGGGGTTGCCCTTCATGTTTTAAGACTGAGGAGTAACAGCTGATGGGCCATCAGCAGCGTGGTAAAAGGTTCATATGCCTGCAGCGTGGCCAGAGCTAGCTTTGCTCTCACAAAGGCTAATGCTAGCTGAGTTTAAGCCAGCTTTCTCACTGCTCAGCGCTAAAGTGGAAGCTCCGGGGTATTTTGTCTCCGTCCTGCCATCCTCTCATCAGCAGTAAAAGCCCTCCATTTACAGTGCTGAGAGGGAATGCAGTGTGCCACAGGGCAGCGGTTACACAGATAGATTACCTGCAAATCCCACCCAAGAGGGCTGGAGAGCAGCCACATCAGCAACCTGCATGCCACACGCGCACGCACACGCACGCACGCACGCACACACACACACACACACACACACACACACACACACACACACACCTTGGAGTATAAGACTATAACCACACCAGGCTGCATAGGGCA
Organism: Myoxocephalus aenaeus; assembly: GCA_038501785.1. NCBI lineage: Eukaryota > Metazoa > Chordata > Actinopteri > Perciformes > Cottidae > Myoxocephalus > Myoxocephalus aenaeus. The sequence goes on from JBAMJR010000025.1 coordinate 5,102,981, forward strand.
AAGCCACTTCATGGTGCTGCTACGGTCTGACTGGCTAATGAGTACCAGGGGAGCAGAGTCCACACAAGGCTGGGGAGTGATGAAAAGTTATAATAACAAATGAATCAAATGGTGAAGGTAAAGGCTGGACCATCTGCAAGTTACACCCTGGATGACAGAGGGACACAACAATGTGATGCAAACAGTGATGGGCTGTCAGGGCCTGCTAAGCCTTCTCTGCTGGCCTAAACAGAATCACGAAGTTATAGCTATTTTATAATTGATTTTTTTTACAATACATGTATTATAATTATGTTTCCCTATTAGCTTATTTTCTCATTGCACAGCTCTTGTCTTCCTCTGTTGCTCTGCTTCCAGCCTGCAGCGCTGCTTAAAGTGCACCTTGTTTTAAGGAGAGCTTTTATCCAATCAGATTTCACCTCCATGTCTCTATCAGTGGCGGCTGGTGATTTTTTTTTTGGGGGGGGCGCAGTTGGGCGGCGCGGTTTAAATAGCACTCCACAATGAGAAGAAAAGAGGTTTTGAGTAGAATATTGTAAAAAACAAAGCTTTATTTCAAGAAAACACAGTGCTCAACACTGTCCAATAACAACTATCAACAAACTGTAACTTTGGGCATGAGAGGTTCAGAGCAGAATGGTTTAAGAAACATTGGGTTGGGTTTCAGAGGTTTACAGAATAAAAGAGGTGCCCACACCCTCACATGAAAGAGGTTTAGAGCAGAATAGATTCAGAAAGAGAGAAATCACATTGGGTGTTTGACAGAGTAGGCCCCACTACTTGTAAAGAAATTTAAACTGGGGTCCCTGCAGTAAGGTGGCACTGGTGATGTGGTCTTTGAAGGCAAAGCGTTCCCTGGTGTCCAAGTATGGTGTCACAAACCTACAGATAAATATAGAGAGAGAGAGACAGACAGATAAGTTGTGGGGAAATATCTACTACAAACAGGCTTCATACTACAGACAAAAGCCAACAATCAGAGTTGACAAAATACTATGTTTTGTGCGTCTTGATGGCTCATCAACATAGACAAAAGGCCAGGAGCCACCTTGATGCTCTAGCCTGGAGCTATGAGAGACACACACACACACACACACACACACACACACACACACACACACACACACACACACACACACACACACACACACACACACACACACACACTAACTTGTTGGGGGTTGAATTGGTATTTTAGATAAAGTTATAGTCTGATATGATATCCACCCAAATCTAACAATGTCCAACATGTGTTTTGCTGTGGGAAAGATAAAACATTAAACTCTAACACAGGCATCTGCTGATTTTGACACTCACCTCTGCAGCAATCCTTCAAGCTCATCTTCCTTCATAGCCTGGCGCTTCCTCGGCTGCTCAGAGCCACTGCTTTGCTCCACACTGAGCATCCAGCTAACCAGCTCCGGTTAGCATAGAGGCTTGAGGAGAAGCTCCGGGTGTACGTCCTCCCGCGGTCAGTGCTTTGCTGCTGAATTTTTAAATCCGGACGTTCGGGTCCCAACTCTTTCAGCCTCTTCTTGTCAACATCTGATCGTCGATTGAAAGGTGTTTTGCGTAGAGATACCACAGAGTTTTCAGTCGCCATACTAACATAATCAAAGTCTCTGCTAGCTGTGTTGCTCGCGTAGCTACGTGGGAGCTATATGGGATGTGAGGGAATGATAAAGGTCTCTGATTCGACGAATAGTCCAACCACGTTGAAATAAGAAACGATGTCATTGGCTAGGGCTCAGATTTGTGCGCAGTATATATTATATATATTTTTTCATCGCAAAATTTGAAGAGGGGCGGCGCCCTAGCGCCCTCTATTGACGCACCGCCACTGGTCTCTATGGAAGAAGAGCGGCCCGAGGCCCTCTAGGTGGCCTTTTTATCCTTGATTGTCATAGTCTTCAACCAATTCGAGCGGACATTTTCACCCATGGAAACTTATTCCAGAAACACAATTGGGAGGCTCGTGGCCATGGCCATCGAGAAGGACATGTTACTGGAACTGAAGTGCACCGATAATCTGTACAACCGCGTCATTGAGATTTTGTCTTTAAGTGAACAGCATTTGGTGAGTGAACTGCTTTTTGTGTTTTTACATCTGCAGTAGCGTTGTGCTAATGTGTCTATGGTATGGTGTTGTTTTTATTATATAGTTAATATTGTTCCTTCTGATCGTGGCTCGTGCTCTTGAGTGTGCAGTGTTTTAGTGCCGCAGTTTTGTTGGATTGTTTTGTCATGTTTTGTTACAACTAAATGTGACTGGTTATTGTGAATTTGTTCTTGATGTGGACAACATGCATTGTCCGTTAATGACGCAGCATCCCGTCATGCGCGTATTTATGTATACATACCTGCAAACTTGTCACCTTTCGGCGAAAATCGCCGTTTTGAAATGAAAATATGTCATCCACGTGAATCGTGTAGATCCGAAGAGTTTTTGTTTTTGGGTTTTTTCAACTAGTCTCCAAAATAAATAAAATATATATATATATATATATATTAGTGCTGTCAAACGATTAAAATATTTAATCGCAATTAATCGCACTTTTTTTTTCATTTTAATGCTCTTATCAACATGAAAAAGTGGATTGGCTTGCTTTATGCAAATGTTTTATTTTATTGAAAAAACAACTGCCAAACAGGGCGGTACAAAATAAAATTATAAAGTGCACATTTCAGGTAAACAAGGGTTTACAAAATAAAATTATAAAGTGCACATTTCAGGTAAACAAGGGTTTACAAAATAAAATTATAAAGTGCACATTTCAGGTAAACAAGGGCTTAAGAGAGAGAGAGAGAGAGAGAGAGAGAGAGCTGTGAACATAGCAGTCAGGCCTCTTATTTCGGAACAATGAACCGTAACAGTTAGGTTACCAATAAAAGGTAAGCCTCCTACTTCTTTGTTTTCAGCCAGCTACTAAAACAGACAAGCCTGTTGACATTTTCAGACAACAGTGAAGCTCTTCTCAGCCTTCTCAGTTTCATGCAACTTCTGAACGTGGCTTGTAATGGTGGCTCTCGAAGGCAATTCGTAGGTCCTGTCGTTGGATGCGATGCATATTATATCAGCTAGACCCTCGTCCTCCACAACGTTAACAGGCCTACACGCAGTAGCCACCCATTTAGCTATGGCTGCAATAAGTTTGTTCTTCGTTGTGGTGTCCATGTGTTTCTGTCCGAAGTCATCCATTCTTGTCCGCTATGACGTGGGGGCGCAGAGTTAGCATCAGCTGTGTGCTTGGCCATCAAGTGGTATTTCAGACTGGATAGGCTACGATGATAGCTCAGTTCACAATGACAAATGGCACATACCACTTTGGTCTTGTCAAGGGAACCATCTGACAACTTTTTTAAAGTAAACTTTCCATTCATTAGCGTCTTATCATTCATTTTGCCGTATCGCGCTCACCATTCATTCATTTCAAACCGTAACGTTAGCCTAGCTTCCAAGCCCAAGCGGCGTGCCTATTGTTTTGCTAATATGACAGCACTAATATACTGTATATATATATATATATATATATATATATATATATATATATATATATATATATATATATATAGTTGTACACTTAGGTATTGACAAAAGAAGAAGAAGAAAAACCATAATGATCATAGTCTGTCAGCTTCTCGATGAGTGACGTCCCCCCGCCGCTGTCACCTTTTTCACCCCTTATGAGTTTGCAGGTATGTGTATACGATATCAGACGGCACAGAAGGCCCAGGTAGAAAATGCACTGCCTTCACGTGATAACACAGAGAACATTCTGGTAAACACACACACACACACACACACACACACACACACACACACACACACACACACACACACGTAAATACTCAAGAATGACATTCATAATTTCAGGTAATATTGAATTGATTAATTACATGACTAACACAAGCTCATTTGCATCTGGGATCATATTCACATAATTTTGACATGAGGATAATATTTGCTGTATCAATCATCTCAGGTGCATATGTTCAAGATTAACAAGGGATTGTGCACACCACGAGGGAACTAACTCCAAACAGAGGCAGTAGACTAGTGCAAAACCTACACGTGCAACTTTCTCAAATCAAATAGTGACTTTGTTGAGGGCTTTATATGAAACAGGCTTATATGTGAAGACAATCTGTTACCTGCCTGCCAGACCGACTGCTGTTGTCAGTTTTTTTAAATAAACCACTGAACTGCACAAGTCTGCTCTTTTCATCTGCATTTGGATCTTTCAGTAGCTGCTTGTTCTTCTAATGTAACACAAATGTCATAATCCCAACATTTCCTATCAGTTTAAAAGGAAAAACAGCAGGAAGTGTTTTCTATTGACAGACGCTTGACAGCGTTTGAGGGAAAAACAGCAAGTCAAAGTTGTTTTCATTGCAGTAGATTGCTATGTTATGTTAACTCTGCTGTTCTGATTAAAGTAGTGCTGTCTGTGGAAATGTCTATTTTACCCAATTTACAATGAGAATAGAATGCAGATAATTTCCTCCCTTCAATAACTTGTACCTGGTGTTTACTAGTGACTTACTTGTTCCTTTGGGCCTCACACACAACTATTATTTGTGAATGTACACTATACTAACTACCAAAAACCATCAGTGCTATATGGCCCTTTTCTGAATATTCATCTAAAATACATATGTAGTGTGTTGTCATGTAAAGGCCAGCAAAGGGGAAGCATCTTTACCTGGATTAAGGCAAAGACGCCGCCATTCATGGATCTGTAGCAGGACAAGGCTACAAAAAACAGTAGGAGGAAGCTCAAATCGCGGTAGGTGCACCTGCTGCGGCATCTAGGGCCATGCCGCGGCATCTGGGGCGCTCAAATCGCGGCACCGGCACCTGCCGCGCACCTGCTGCGGCATCTAGGGCCATGCCGCAGCATCTGGGGCGCTCAAATCGCGGCACTGGCACCTGCCACGAACCTGCTGCGCACCTGCTGCGGCATCTAGGGCCATGCCGCGGCATCTGGGGCGCTCAAATCGCGGCACCGGCACCTGCCGCGCACCTGCTGGCCATGCCGCGGCAGTTCGGGACCTGCCGGGAGCCGCAAGCTGCCGTGCCGGAGCAGTTGCCACAAGTTTTTAAATCGTGGCGCACCTCATAGAGCACTTGTGTCAGACCCGTTTTCAGTGAGTCACGGGTCTTTTAATTTGAAGGGAATTTTTAATGCAGCATAGTGCCATACTCACACTCCTCAATACTGCGTTCACAACACGCTTTACTTGCGTGAGTTTACACGCCGGACTATTTGTGATAGTTCGCTTCATTCCAGACTTTTTAATTTGTTTAATATTAGCTTAAGCAGTTCAGAACCACTGCCCCATAATAACGTGCGTGTACCGTACTTTTCGGGTTATAAGCCGCTACTGCCTTCGGTCAGTGTCCCCGACAGCTCCCCGCTGTAGCCAGCTGGGGCTCCTGCTAGCGCTCCGTCACTTCCCCGCTAACTTCCGCTAGCTCCCTGAAAACCACCGAAGGTAGCGGGACCAGGCTCGACACCCGACTTGGGCAGAGGGGACGCGGGCAGTAGCAGCAGCAGCGGGCAGTAGCAGCAGCAGTGGCCGGTAGCAGCAGAAGCGCTAGCTAGCAGCGCTAGCTAGCAGCGCTACTAGCAGCGCTAGCTAGCAGCGCTACTAGCTTGCAGCGCTACTAGCTTGCTACAGCGGGGACACTGATCAGCCGTAGGAGCGGCTTATAACCAGAAAAGTACGGTAATCTTTGTCTTTGTTATTTCCTTCTGTTTTAAGTTTGATCTTTTATAGAGTAATGTGGGTTTCTTAACCCTAAATTAAATGGATTTATGTCATAGTAACAGAACAATTTGCTTACATATATTTTTACATTTATATAAATCCATGTACAATATTTTTACACTTGAAGAGCTACTTTAAGGGTACAAAATAATACGAAGGGCTACTTGTTTGATACAAACTTCCTGAACAACAAAGTTGCACAGATCACCTTTTAATAATAATTATTATTGAGGGATTCACCTAAAATTGTTCTCTAAATTAATATGATGTGTGAGTCATTCACTTTGTATGTTTTCTTTTTTAATAATTTCTAGACTCTACATGTAACTGTTACTAAAAGTAAACTTCACTGGTGTTTCTGATCGTGAGTCGCCACTTTGGTGTGTGATGTAACTACTGTATGTCATCGCAGGTGTGTTGCTGAGGACCCAATGAAGAGCAGCGTTGAGTGTGAAGTGGTTTGAATAAGCGCTTCTCCAGAAGTCTGCAAGCAGCAACCCAAGTGTTCAGCCCGCTCTGAACCGACATGTTTTCAACGGGCGCTGCACTAGATTCAATGTCATTCTTTAAACTCTTCAACTCTTTCCACCAATTAGTTTTCATCTTCTTAACATTATTGGAACACACCTCTAATGTATGCAGTCTAAAATTACTAATACTGTCTTGAGGCCAGCCTCCTCAAGACAACTTCTAGACAAATTAAGTTTGAGATGTAAACTTCTGCCTCCTGTCTGTGTGGAAGGAAGAACAGAGTGTAATTATTGTATTACATCACAGCCGTCTAAGAACAGATAAATGCTCTTAACACCTTTCTTAAGGCCCGTCTATCACTCATTGCACACAGGATTAGATCTAACTGCGTTAGAAAAGATCAGAGATCTCTTAGTGAATGAGTCTTCTCCAGCTAAAGGCTGATAGCAGTCCACAGTATAATAAGCAATGGTGGTTGTTATTATGGGATGTCCATGATGTGATTAGCATTAACAGGGTTGGGCTGGAACAATCACATTACCAGCTGCTGGGAAGCCAAGCTGTCAGAGACACTTTACTGATAATTACATTTTAAGTTCAGGAAGGTAACTGTGGTGCCTTTATTAGCAATAAACATCACTAACAGCAGAGGTGAGACCGCCAGATGTTTTCAGGTGGCACACACGCTCAAAATGTGAAGAACTCTGTTTTCATCTTTTTGGTAGTTAGCTTTAAAATATAAAGTTAATAACTGGGAAACAAGGGTGTCACTACTAAGGACATACATGTAAAACTTTCCTGACAAATTTTTGTTTGCATGTGCAGTGTAGGCACCACTGGAACTCAACAGATTAACTTGTTCATTTGTGCAACTTAAACTGGACTTTTTTTGGGAAGTGCTCCTTCACTCTGGAGACAAAGATCAGCCATTGAATGTCCCGAGATCCTTCACTGTTCACACCTGTGTGTTTTTGCTTTTTTTGGAGAACTGATAGACATGAGCCTGGTGTTTGTCAAAGGGATGCGATCAGCACTATTGGGAGGAAATTGGCTGAAAAAAAAAAGATTGAGCTGAAGGGAATATTCCAAATCAATGCAGCAGAAGGTGCTGTTGATCCAGACGTAAAGGGAGATTCTACAGAAGTACAGTGGGGTATTTCAGGAAGACCCAGCACCATCCTTGAGTTCAAGGCTTCTAAGGCCGGATGCCAAGCTATTCAAGAAAGCAAGCCCAGTGCCATGTGGTCTAAACGAGGCTCTGGAAATAGAGTTGGGGGAAAAGAATCGAAGCGAATGGTCTGCATCAATCGTGACAGTGCCAAAGGCAGACAAGACAATACAGATATGTACAAGGTCATTAAACTCAACAAACTAAGTTTGTGGAATAAGGAACCTATCCACTGCCGAACACTGAAGTCCTCCTCTCAGGATGGCTGGAGGCCAGTTGTTCACTTAGATGGTATTATCACAAGCCTGTCTGATAAAGTTAAAGTGCAGCTGAAATGAAGATGCTGACCATTCAGTTCGTCATCCAGATTGTATATGCTCTTTCTCTGGTCTTGTATGTCAAATATCTTGGAGCCTGGTATGCTTCAAGAGGCTTAGGGTCATGGTAGAATTTGGTTTGGTGAGTGAGGAACCACAAATGTGTCTCCAACTTGGCAGCTTGGTCAAGCAGCTTTGGTAGTAAGTGCTCATGCTTTGTTTTTTGGTTTGTGTGGGCATTGTTTTTGGAGCTTGGTTTCCTCTTTGTGTTGGGCATTAGGCTAGTGAGCCTTTATTCAGAGGAGCCTTTGGGTATGTTAATTTGGTTACAGGGGTGGAACCTAAAGTCCTGGCTGACTATTCTGTTCTAGATTTCTGTGTCTCTAAAAGAGACAGATTTGCATTTTGAGTTGGTTACTGTTTTATTCTGTGTCATATGGATTTCCCTGTCATGTAACTATCCAGTTTATTAAAAAAAAAGTTGAATGAACTGGATAGTTAATTGAAACTATTTAGTGGTTTTATTGCCTTAAGTGGTTTTATTGCCTTAACTTTTTTTTAACATTTTAAAAGGATTAAAACTCTAAAATGAAGTAACTTACTATGTAGCTATGTAATAAAAAAAAATAATGACAGTGAAAATAACCCAGACAGGAATGTTTATTGACAAAACAACCTAATGGTATATAAATACTAGTACTCTAACCCAGCAGTGTGCACGGCAAAAACAGTCCGGGGGCCTGGCCAGAGGACGGCCATCAGGCGGGCAGAAGTAGTCCGGGAGGCATGCCGGCAGACGACCACCCGGCGGGCTGAAACAGGCCGGGTGGCCACCCGACGGGCAGAACTAGACTCGGGGCGCCAGGCTCGGGGGCGCCAGGCTCGGGGGCGCCAGACTCGGGGGCGCCAGACTCGGGGCGCTAGACTCGGGGGCGCTAGACTCGGGGGCGCTAGACTCAGGGGCGCTAGACTCAGGGAAACTAGCCTTGGGGAAACTAGCCTTGGGGGTGCCGGGCTCGGGGAAACTAGCCTCGGGGAAACTAGCCGGGTGCCGGGAACAGGTCGGGGAGCCGGCAGGACACGGGGAGACGGAATTGGCAGGACATGGGGAGCCGACAGGATCCAGGGTGCAGGGGTCGACTGCGGCCCGGAGGCGGGAGCCGGGTCTTGGGCTGTTAGCGGTACAGAGGCGGGAGCCGGGTCTGGAGCTGGCAGCGGCGCAGAGGCGGGAGCCGGGTCTGGGGCTGTCAGCGGCACAGAGGCAGGAGCCGGTGCTGAGGCTGGCAGCAGCGCAGAAGCGGGAGCCGGGTCTGAGGCTGGCAGCGGTGCAGAGGCGGGAGCCGGGTCTGAGGCTGGCAGCAGCGCAGAAGCGGGAGCCGGGTCTGAGGCTGGCAGCGGCACAGAGGCGGGGGATGCCGACAGGACAGGTCCGTGGGTCCCTTGGTACCGGGCCTCACAGAAAGAATGAATGAGAAAAAAATGTTGAAAAAAAAAAATCAAGGTCGGAAAGATTTTGAAAAGTGACCGGATACATCCGTCTGTGCGTCTGAGCCTCTTGAAACATGTCAAGAGGTCACGTGATACGTTACCCCAAAAAATAAACTTAAATACATATTTCAACTCTGCCGGTGTTCTGGATTAAAATCAAGGCAGAATATCCTGAGATTGCCAAAAAGCTCTGAAAACCCTACTTCCATTTCCAACATCCTGTCTTTTTGAAGCAGGTTTTAAGTTACGGAGTAAACTGGACGTAAAGGTTTAAGTTACGGAGTAGACGACATAAAGAACACAAGTAGGGTGCCGTTGTCTCCATTCACCCCGAGATGGGACCGGCTCGTTGCAGAGAAACAAAACCGTGGCAGTTTAAACACGTGATTAATGTTGTGAAACGATAGCAGATTGGTTAGGAACTTAAGTAATTTATCTTTGTTGTGTACGTGATCTAAATTAAGTCTGCTACGTAACAAAAGGTAATGTTGAGTTTAAATAACCTGTGGATTGCTAATGCTAATTGATAGCATATATATTTTGCAGCCTTGCATGTAAACTCAATTTCACAAATGTTTATAGTGTATTTTACAGTCTCTTTACAGCACTCTTACCGAAACACGGTCATAACAACAATAACCATGCTATTGATCAGCAATAGCGATAAGCGCTAGGGACTAGCATACGTGAATAACAGGCTATTTGATGGCATAACGGTAATCTTAACAATAATTAAAAAGAGTAAAGTCTGGCAAAATGATAAAGTAATGTAGACCAAGCCCAGCCGTTTGAATGCTTTTTTCTGTAACCAGCAGCAAATCATAGTGGAATAAGCAAGAAAGCTATCTAAATTATTAAAATTGTACACCTTATGCTTCATAGACAGACAGACAGACAGACAGACAGAACCTTTGATACTGTTTGTCTTTTTCTAAAGGCTTTTTTGTAATTTCCTAGAGTAGAGGCATTCCAGCCAAAACTCTGGCATTTTTGTCCCAGTGATCCCAACACATTAACGTTACGCAGAGGGTTACCCATCTCCTCTGTCACAAAGTTCAAATAGAACCTGCAAAAGTAAACAGTTATTGTATCGACTCGAATGAATGTAAATCATGTGCGATGAAAATAGAACTGAGGTAAAGACATTCAAAATGTAACAAAGAGACCACTTCAGATCATGTTTGAGTACTTGCCCTGTACGTGTGCATGTATGTGTGTGTTCCTGTATATGTCTGTGTAAATTGTAAATGGATGGCATATATAGCGCTCTTAGCGACCACTCAAAGCACTTTACAACACAAACCAGCATTGTCCTGTGACAGCAAGGTTCATGGTTCAGTCCCTGGTCTCCCCATAGTTTGCATGTTGAAGTGTCCTTGAACAAGACACTGAACTCCCAAGGGGATTAATAATGTATAAGTTATTTCTTCTACCTCTCCAGCTGCTGCCTCTGTGTGAGAGGACCATGCATACATCCCAGAGTAGAAGGCTAGTGGCCTTACAGACAGCTCATTCTCAAAGTCCCTGGTCTCTCCTACAAACACACAGAAAAAAGGACATATATTTATTCTTGCTGAGATTTTGAATCACTATAATTGCTTCTAAATGAAGAGGAATTGTTGCAGCAATTGAATAATTTGTGCATATAGTTCCTACACCAGTAGTGATCATAGTCATAATAATAACAACAATAATCATAAAAGTCGTTTTAACAATAAAACAGATGCAGCCGTACTCTGCCTTATTAGCTTGCAGATGTAGATTCATCTTTCCAACAAAGGTACTTCAGGCAGATTAAATCACTCTCAATGTAATCAGTGTTCTGCTTTATATAGGAGCTCACATTTATCGACAAAAAACACTCATAAAAACACATAAAACAATCTAATAGGACAATCATTTGGAACTAAAATGTTGAGAGCCATGCATTGTGTGTAAACACCTGCATGCATGTCTTTTATTATTGTTTAGCTGTGTCTGACTGATTTATATATTTCACATACTCTACAGACGGGAGGTTGAACAGCTGGTCCTCTGTTGTGGTCAGAACCACCTGGAGCTGAACAAGACCAAAACTGTAGAGATGACAGTAGACTTCAGGAGGAGCCCCCCAACACTACCCCCCCTAACAATACACAACAGCACTGTTTCTGCGGTGGAGACCTTCAAGTTTCTGGGATCCACAATCTCCCGGGGCCTGACGTGGACTGCCAACATCAACACCATCCGGAAAAAGGCCCAGCAGAGGCTGTACTTCCTGCGCCAGCTCAGGAAGTTCAACCTGCCTCAGGAGCTGCTGATCCTGTTTTACTCCGCCATCATCAATAGGTAGTTTCCCTTTTTGTGTGATGTTTTTTTGGAAAGCACCCTTTCTTGGAAGGATATTTGTTGAAATGGTAAATGGACCTGTACTTGTATAGCGCTTCTCTAGTATTCCAATCAAAGCGCTTTCACAATACGGCCGAGTCCCAATCTCCACCGTACGGACTCACGGACTTTGAGGCGCGCTCCCGCTAACTCGTGAGGGTTTAGTTCTGTCCCCATGTCACACCGTCGAGTGTTTGAGTCTCTGACAGACATGTTGAGCCCTTTATGAACCCTTTCCGTAAGTCAGCATTAGATGCCGACTTTGCCCGAGGTAATTACCCACAACTCTGCAATGTGACGTTAAACACGCAGTTACCAATAAGAATGGAGACGTAAAAAAAAAAAGGTAAACAAAGATGAGGGCACGTGGGCGTTTAGCCCGATAAAATACCTTTACACCACAACATTAAGGATTAAAGATGGAACATTAATGAAATCAGAGGAATGCAAGCAGAAATGATATATATATAATTTTTTTTTTACATTCATCAAACATTTCGTTTTGAATAAAACGAGTAAATAGATTATTTAAAATGACTTCTCAACTAGTGAGGAAAGAGCCTGGAAGACGTTCAAATCAGTGAATAAAAAGTATAAAATAAATAGACAATTGTACACTGAAGGACAACCCTGCTCACCATTGAGCCACAGTCGTTTTTGAGATGGTGTTCACTCTTGTCTCTGAGACTACTCACCTGTCTCTCCTGTGTGTTAATGATTCACTGAAATGATATATACCTTCTTTATTTTACATGTGTTTTAGTTGGCATCCTTTTGCATTAAAATGATAGCAATTTCTCTCAAATAGTACAAAAATGGAGGCAAAATGTGTGTTCAAGTATTATTGTATATATATTGTATATTATTGAACTACAATTATTCGATGCGTTTCTGTCGCTGTTAAAGTAATATGTTAGCACTCTATAAAACAATTGCTTTACAAATACATAAAAGCAAGATCTATTTACAGATAGTAATACATTTAAAAAGTATGAATTACTAAAACATTGTAAAAACAAGTGTGACAAAGTGTGTTTTAAGAGGGATTTGACAGAAGAAACAGAACTAGCCTCCAGCAGGTCGATCCAGACTCTTGGGAGGCTCTGACTCAAAGGGTTCGATCTCCTCCGGTATTTAGCCTTGACCCAATAGTTATTCAATCTATAATTAACAGTAACCTATATTCATTAATATGAACCTGCTGCTTCAGCAAACTGAAGGGAAGAGAAAAGAAGACAAAGATTGTGATCATTTTGAGTTTGGTAGCTGCCAGCTTCAGGCTCCTTTTTGTATTATGAGTTATTAATCCAGCAATCTCTGCCAAGAGTGTGGTTAGTCCTGAGGTGGGGCCATCTGGCACCACCACACTTTTCACCTATTCATGGAGAGGTCCTTTGAAATATAGATTACTGCTGTGGGCTTCACACAGAAGCCGGGAGGAAGGTTGTGATTTAGTATGAAGCAACACAGTGGTCAGCCAACACAGTGTCACAGATCAGGATCTGGAAATGAAATTATTAAATAAAACTGAACTTGTATTTTTCCATTTGCGTGTGTACTTATTATAAGTCGCTTTGGATAAAAGCGTCAGCTAAATAAAATGTAATGTAATGCCAAAATAATAGTAGAATAATATCCTGTTGGAAGTGTCAAGTCTGTTTTTATCTCTGACCACATCCAGCAGTAGGTGATGGCAGAAGTGCACCTGTAACCACATCCAACAGTGATGTCACCGGGCCGTGTTGTGTAACAAAGAAAAAATGTAATTATATTCATCTATTTCTCTGAAATCTTTATTTCTTTATCGTGGCGAACGTGGTGAACTCTATGGCAATACATTTTATTCTCCTCGTTTTAATATGCTCTCTCCCTCAACCTGTTTGAGCATCAGACAACATTATACGGTGATTTACCTGTTAGTCTACCAGTGTTGGTGCCCTGTGTGTGTTTTCTTTTTTTCTGCTCCAAAGGAACCCCCCACAATTCTAGTGTGACTCTCTCAATCATAACAAAAGTCTTATCCTTTTGCTCCTTCCCTCCGCCAAAATGTGACAGAATAAATGTATTTTAAACCACAAGGTTCTCCAAATATAGCAACATTTACGTGCTCTCTCTCACACACACACACATGCTCACACACTATAGCAATGATGCATTGGACAATAACTAATAGATGAAGACCATTGAGATCATCCATTGTGCAAACTCTAAACATTGTAAATTATAACCACTGTAACTTCACACTACAAAATAAAGTACCAGTTTCATGCTTTTACAAACTTTTCTCCAACCAATGTACAGCAGGATCGGTTAAATCCTATTTCCAATTACATCGACCCAACCAGTTTAGCATGGCTAAGTCCCCTTTCTCTAAATACACAGAGCCCGTACGCACCCTTCTGAGTTTAGCATACCAGATGTTAACCTCAAGCTTTAAATTACATTTTTAGACAATTCTGAAAAGAGGACACTGCTATAGTATGCACCATCTACTGTTATGTAACCTCCTCTGTCAGAGCATAAACTGCTCCCCAAAAGAGGCATGGTTGTCAGATTGGCATGAGACAATACCTGGGTAATTGTAAGTGACTAGTGCTAGCATCTTTCCATGTTAGGGGTTACCTAGTTAGTTCACCCACCCTTTAGAGACACCCATATCCCAAAGACATACGAGGGAACGTTGCTGTGCCACTTTCTGGTGTGACCAGACCGTAAACCGAGCCAGGCTAACTCACTGCTTAGTGAAACAACTGACTTGCTGGCACATAACAAGAACGGTGATGACCGCAAAGGACTGGTTGCCTTCCACTTTCAAACAAAAAAGGAAATTTAGAGGAACATTTGAATAGGGACAGCCTGGTTGACCCGTTAGATGAGAACATAATCATAGCCTTGAATGTGACTTTGAAGAAAGCATGACCTAAAACTAGGGCACAACTTCTGCTACAACATGAATTGCATTAACTGTCAATATGCTATATATATGTATACTCTCGTGGAACAATAGCAGCAAATGACCTCTGATATATACAAACCAACAGTAGATTCCTTTTCAATAAAACAAATTGTCAATTATAAACTTTCAACTGCCTTAGCTTTCAAATTAAAATGCCCGACAATACATAAGAGGTGTATGAAAAATGCGGTGGGTTCAGCAAGCACTATTTACATTTCTATATGAAACATTAGAAATGTGTGGCTTTTTATATTATCTTTTATGACATACTATACTGTAGGGCTGCACAATTATGGCCAAAATCATAATCACGATTATTTTGATCAATATTGAGATCACGATTATTCATTAATTTTAGGGACAACATCTTTTTATTGCGCTTTCACGTTTAAATGAACAAGAACACTGCTTCCACTTCCATTGTTGTGCTACATTCTGGCTAATATACAAATCTTTGCATCAGACTGGTCCTTATCACAGTGCATCTCGTAGAAGGAAATATAAATAAAATAATATCAACACTTTTTACCCAAAATTTAATCAACAGAGCACTGCTTTCACTTCCATGTTGTGCTACATTCCAGCTAATGTACACGTCTTTGCATCAAAATAAAACGTATGCGGTTCTTATTCACCTGAAGCAAAATCTAAATGAAATGTTTACCATAGGTCAGTCGTAGTTGCAAAATACTCGACAGCTGTAACATCCTTTGTATTTCCCCCTGACGTTGCAGTGCAGGTAATGCCTGTTTGGAGAAATAATTGCGCGAGGGGATCATGTATTTCTTGTCTAGTGTCTGAAGCCTTAATGGCTCACAGTATTTATTGGACACATGTCTTTGGCCAAATTAAATGTGATTGCATCCGTTACTTCAGTGTGTCTTTGGGCGGTGGATGGATACACTGTCGCGCTATGCAGGGTCGCTGTTATGGTTTTCTGGGTTGACGTTGGACATGGACAGAGATTCAGTGAGGTCACGTTAGCTTTAGCCTTAATGCATTCGTCGTACTGTGGTTTGTGTTGATTTTTCAGGGGGTTGAACAAGTTAGTTGTATTGCCATGCGGCGCAGACACAACTCTAACGCACGCTGTGCACATGATTTGTTCTTGGTTAACATCACTTTCCCTGAATCCAAAAAACTTCCAGACAACGGATGATGATCCTTTGAGGGACTAGCTCAGGGGTGTCCAAACTTTTTTCACCGAGGGCCACAAACAGAACAATATACGAAAATCTGGGCCACTCAGGTGAGGTATATTGCAAAATGAATCAAATTGTCAATTATGATTATTATTATTTTTTTTATATATATCATGAACTGGAGTCTCTTCCTGAACTGGAGTCTTCTTCATGAACTTGAGTCTCCTTCCTGGGCAGGAGAAGGACAGAGAGACATTGGTTACCGATTCCCATTAGAAATACCACAATATGTTTCTACTACTGACGATGTCAGCCTATGTGGTGTTTTATCTGGTACTGGGATCTTACCAACATGATGAGCCTTGAGGCTCAGTAGAGACACCTGGGCCTCAACATCAGCCTGGTGGAGGTTTCCTGCAACACAAAATAAACAGACAATAGTACCGTATTTATTAGGAGAGACATGAAAGAAACCCTTACTTTGATGTTCCAGGTGTATTTAGGGGGAAAGTGAGAAGAGAAGCATTGTTTAGTCTGGAAGGTGTGGTTCACGTGGGGGGACGGGCACATGAAGCAGGATAGAGATGGTTCCCATAACAAAGACCTAATTTTTTGGTTTGAAGTTTGAAATGTGTACAACTTTATACATGGGGCTGCGAACAGGTGTTCACACGTGTGTGTGTGTGTGTGTGTGTGTGTGTGTGTGTGTGTGTGTGTGTGTGTGTGTGTGTGTGTCTGTGTGTGTGTGTGTGTGTGTGTGTGTGTGTGTGTGTGTGTGTGTGTGTGTGCTCGCAAGGGGGGGGAGGATATCATAAGGTCTTGAGGCAATCTGATGTAAAACACAATATTTATGATTGATTAAAGTTGTAAACCGGTCAGATTAGACCCGAACACGACAGCAGGGTTAAGCTAGCGACAACGTATCAACGTTATACCAGCTATACCAGTCTGCCCTGCCATGTAGTGTTAGCTTAGAAAACACACACCATGTTGTGCTGTGTAAAAGTCTGACCTGTTGTGCTAATCTGACCTGTTGTGGCGTTCTGGTTCACCTTCAATGGTGCTCGGTAACGTTACTCGTGTCACGTTGTGCCGCACGGTAGCTAGCAAGAGAGAAAAGAGTCAAAACTTCTCCAAACGGAGCTAGCCTTAGCTAACTAGCGGCAACACACACACACACACACACACACACGGCGACGGCAACACACAAACGATTCCAATAAATTTACAAGTTACACTAAACGCATGCCATTTATCGCATATGAATATATGTGAATGCATACAAATGTCACAAATGAAATGACAAAAATGACACAAATGACTATATGAACATCTGTTTATTGAACTTTAACAAAATTGCAAAGTGCAAATGTAAAACAAATCGTTTTTGTGGCATTTAGTCCAGTGCTTCTTTAATGTGTCTTGTCCATATATTGAAGCAATAATGATAACAAAGAAAAAATTCTAAATAATAAATACTTTATATAGCCACATATTAAAATAAGAAAATGAAGACACTTTTCAGGCCTCATATATTAAAGCAATAATGATAACAAATACAATATTCTAAATAATAAATAAAAAACATGGGTATTTTATTTTTAGTTCGTCCGTGAACTTACATTTACGTTTCGGCATGGCTGCAAATGTCATGTGCTGTTGTAAACAATGCAACTAGTGGAGGTGGCAAGGTGCTCAGTGTTTCCAGATTGGAAATGGTGAAGTATCGTACCAAAGGCTCAAAATGGTCGTATTTGGAGGATAATTATCGTGCATCTGGCAACACTGAGATCGGTCGACCAATGACAGTTCTCTCTACAGTCAGAGCTCACGCAAGAAGGTGGAACGTAAGTCGTAAGGGAGATACCATTTCCAAAACTTGTAAGTGCGTAATAACTAGTTTGTGAAAGACCCAGAGAAACACAAATATCCAACGAGGCAAAATCCAGGACGTTTTTGGAATCCCTGCCGGACGCATTTTTTAAGTCTCGAAAAGAGGACATGTCCGGGAAAAAGAGGACGTCTGGTCACCCTAATTTTGGTAATATTAGTAACACTAACGTTAGCTTACTAGTGCAGGAAAGTGTGTCCTTACTTCCCTCTTAAAGTCACGTAGCGTTACACGGTAACTTTACTTGAAAGACTGTGCTGTCTGTAATTAATGTACATTTGCAAAATGCTGGCAAAAAGGAAATATGAAGGAATAATAATGAGCTTCGTTACCTTGCTGTTGCTGAAGTTGAAGTGGACTCAGAAATGTTGTAGCTCTTGCTCCAAAATTGTGTCGAGAGAAACAAGTGTTCATCGGCACACAACGTTATAGTCTACTGTCATCTTTGTGTAACACAACGGAGGTATAATAATGTCGCTTTCCCCCTCTGTCTGCGTGATAGCTAAACCTAACATCTGTGTTGAAAATATTGTTAAAACGGATTATGGTGTATTCCCTCTCAAAATTACTGTATTGTGATTCACAGCAACATTTATTTACAGTACGATTTACCCGGGAATGAATTTTGACCATGATGCATTGCAGATCTACAGCAACATGCTGTATAGGAGTTCTACAGTAAGAATATGGCCAGTATACAGTAATATTACTGTGAAAACTACAGAAACTTGTTACAGTGTAGCATCTACCTAGATAACCAGACACCCAAGAGCTTATTGGCATGACACCTCTTACCTGACTATCGGCTGCCTGGGAGGGTTGTCTTCGGCTTAAAGTAGTTAAGTAGTTGAACTGAAGGGGCAGTTTCTCTCTTTGTTTCTCTGTTTTTGTCTTTGCCTGCCATCCGGCTCACAATGCACCCGACCCCAATGCCTCTCCTTGGCGGCTCCATGTAGACTTTTAGCCAGCCCCATGTGGGACCATCCAAAGCACTTTGAGTGGTTGAGTGGAAGACTAGAAAAGCGCTATACAAGTACAGGTCCATCTATGTGTTGAGGTCCAGCCACCAGACACATACGGGCAAGCTCCCCTCCCAGGTCTGGCTCCAGAAGGGGGCTCCAATTCCCCTTTTCCAGGTGAAGTACAACAACAGTTTTTTGGCTGATTCGCTGTTGGTCTTGCCCCTCCATGAACTTCTGGAATTCTTAATTCACAGCAGCACACAAACCTGGCACATCTTAAAAACAATCCCGACACTTCAATCTTATTTTAGTATTAACTTGCCCAATGCCCATTAAATTCCCCATTTATGATCAATAATTTCATCAATTGCTTTTTCCCCAAATATAATTTTTGCTTTACTTCTAGTTATTTTATTCCAGACCAAAGACAAAGAAAATGATAACGGGAGCGGGATTAATCTCAGACTAGGCTCTCCTCGTCTCCGCTCTTTTTATTTAATTTTTATCAGGCAAGAAGCCCGCGTGCATGTACCCGTAAACTTTTCCACACAACACAGCCCCGCTTGACCTCCGGTCAGATTCTCACACAAACTCACAGCTTGTCAACAATCACAAGATGAGTTTCGCTCAGTTTTTAATATAATCACTTCTACCTTCCGTTCATTATTTTATAACTATTTAATCTTTATTATATGTTTTGGATAACGCACAAACCAGTGCTTCTCAGCAAAATGATTCACAAAATACTTGTTGATTTATATTTACATATCTATATTTAATGCTATTTAACAAGTTTCCAGCAAAAACTCTTATTCTCTTTTTTCCGACCTTCTCAGCTCAAGATTTATATATAATCCTATTTATTTATTAATATAAGTATTATTATTATTCCCCATCTGTGCTGTTTCTTCTTTTGGGTGCAATACCCCCTCCGACCATTAATGTCTCCCTTCTATTTATCCTGTGTCTTGAGATGTTCTTGACTCCTCTTTTCTTTTTTAATTCTGTTTCCGGTCTCGCTTTTCCTGTTATGCTAGGAGGGTTAGCTGATATGCTAGTCCTCGTGGCTTACTGCTCTTTTTCCCTGTATCTCTTCCAAGTCTCCACTCTGCAGCTTCTGGAAGCGTAATGCCAAAACTCCGTTACGCTCAGCTCTGTCCTCCCTATCTTATCAATCCTGACCTCGTCCAACCGGCCACAAATCAGACCGCCAGAGGACACAAATCAGACCGCCAACTCCCACAGCACCAGAAAAACTCTTTCCTTTTCTCTTTCTTTCAGCACGCACAGTGATTCCCCGGTCGTGTTCTCTGTAGTTAGACCCTCTACGTTAGTTATTTCAACAGCACACGCCTCCGCGTCACCAGCCGGACTCTCTGTGAGACTGTACACAACGGTCACTTCCCACACAGTTTATTTTATTTATTTACACGTATCCTTCGAAGCCAGGAGAAAATGATGCATTACCCAATATTGTGAATCCGATCAAGAAACTTCTACTGTATCAGAGAGATACAGCGCTCGATCGCTGAGGACTTATAACGCCAATTCAACAATATTGTTTTATTTCTCCCTGCTTCGTAGTACCCTTAGACTATGATTTTCCCTTTTATTCCCCTTCAATGCCCCACAGATATGTAGTCTGGTCGAACACCATTCATCCGAGGAATTCTCAGTTTCCTGATACACCCGGATTTCAGGTCCCGTTAAAAACACCAAGATCTACAACAAACCTCCCACACATTTGCCCACACAGCATATGAAAAACAACAAATCTGTCCCTGTGTCCTTTCCTCGTTTAACAGCGGCAACGCTACTGCTGCGGTAAACTGACCGTACACGTGGACCCAGTCTCTGCGTGCTTTGAATATAGTGGCTCAGTTGCCAGAGGTATCACGTACCTACGAACTTCAACTTGGTCTCCCAGAGGTATCAACAAAGCATACGGACTTCAACTTGGACTTTTATCAGAGGTATCAACATAGCATACGGACTTCAACTTGGTTTATCAGAGGTATCCACGTACCTACGGACTTCAACATGAACTTCTAACGACTAAGAGTCAACCTCCGGTAGCTCTCACGAGCGTCCCTTTGTCCTAATTAGACTCTTTATATACTTTTTACCTAGATCCCTACCAGCGGACACTTATTATCTTTCCCTATAAAAAAACCATGGAAATATGTGCTTTGTACTTTACGTGTGATCAGGAACAATTTTAAACTATTCTTAAACTATGGATGGAGGCTTATTCTGCTGTTGACAACTAAATTTACTTTAGCCAATCACAGACATTTTATTCATTTGAACAAAAGGTTGTCTGCTCACCTGTTCTTCATGAGGTACCTCTCGTTGTCAACCGCCAAACAGCCGCCAGCCCTTAGCTGGGGTCCGGGAAACGGACGTCACAGCTCTTTTCTTTATCCAGGTCAACCAACCGACGTCGGGGTCACCACTGTTAATGCGCATTAATTATTGGATGCCTGGTGTAGCGTCCGGAAGAACTTAGTCAAACAACTTCTCTCGTTCTCTGAATTTATTTTCCTTGATCACAAGTAGAGTAACAAGCGCTGCGATCTTGATATCAGGGAGTCGTCCAGTCAACACGCAGGTTGACCGTCCAAAAAACACACCGAACAGCCGGAAGTTCGGCTCTTTAATACACGGTTTTCCGTCATGAACATCTAACATTTCTATTGGCTCTAACCTTTCTAAGAGGAGGAGAATCGCGTCCTCATCTATTCTCACAGGGCTGGAACGTGCAACGACCAGTCTGCTTCCCTAATGTCAATATACTGATAAACAGGTGTGAGTGTTGTGGTGCAGAGCGTGGAACCTTGAGGAACAGACAACCGGACTGTTCTCACAGAAACTTCTCACAGAAAGTATTTGTTAAACTGACCTCGCACAACCTGAACTCTAATAGACAGAAGAATAATGAAATGAAGAATATCTACAGAATATAACGATTTATATTATCAAGTACAACAACAGTTTTTTGGCCAATTCGCTGTTGGTCTTGCCCCTCCATGGGATCACTTTGCCTTGGTTGACCCGACCAGTAGCGATTGCTGCAGGACAGAGCACAGGATTCTAGCAGGACAAGACTCTGACTCTGTGTTTCCATCAGGGATCCTTGGTTCTCAAACATAGTTTTTCTGATGACAAATTGTTTATGTTCATGTTTTCTGCCCAGAGAATTGTTTTGACCTCATAGCTGGTCACGGCCGTGGTGATCACACCAGAAGTGCATTACTTTCCACCGTTCAAAAAGCGATTCTGCTCCTCTCTCTCTCTCTCTCTCTCTCTCTCTCTGTGTGTGGGCGTCTTTCCACTCCAAGATAATGTCAACGTTATTTGAGAAGTATGCGCAAATATTGGTAGGAACATGTCGATATCGTCCAAACCTACAGTCTTGGGTCCTGGTTAGCTTGGCTTACATACCAGCTCTCCTCCATCTCCTCCTGAGGCTTTTGGTGGCGTTTCTAGCTGGGCGATCAGAGGAGGCCATGGGTGTTGATCGTCTCAAGGTCCGCTGCACTCTCCACTTAACAATCCATGTTTCCTTCTCCAATGAGTATATCTAATTCATATGCCTACACGCTCCAATAATACACAAGAAAAGACAACAATTTTAAACAACAATGTAACAAAGTTCATGGGTGCTACCGGCCGTTGCAGCTACTGTACATACAGTAGCCACAACTTCCAAGGGGACAGAAAGCATCCTATAAAAGCTTTAAAATGGGGTGACTTTTTAACAGTTGCCAGGTTGTTCTCCAACTGTATTTTCACTCATTGATCTCACATGTGTCTGCTGTGTCACACCGTGGTGAGGTTTGTCTTGTCTTGGGTTTTTGTCTCGTAACTTCCTGTTTTATTTTGAAGTCTAACTCTCCTCTCGTTTCAGGTCTCTTGCCCTTCCTCATGTGTCACCGGTCTGATTGTCTCCCCTGATCCCTGATTGGTTCCACCTGTTCCCCATTACCCTTATGTGCTTATAGTCTGTGTCTTCCCTTTGTCCTGTGCCAAAGTGTTTCGTCTCATGTCCGATCACCTAAGCCAGCCTAATTCACAGCTACCAAGTTCTTGTTCGTAAGTTTTGTTCTACCTCGGAAGAGTGAATTTTTGTTGTAACCTTCTTAGTCACGCTTTTTGTTTCTTAATACTTAGTTTAGTCCAATCTTTGTCATAGTGCGTTTAGTTTAGTTTTAGCCTCCACCCCTTAGGAGGGTTATTGTTATCTCGAATAAAGTCTGCCCACTGACACCTCAGCATTTGAGTCCTGATTGGATTCCCGGCCTGACATGCTGGAACGGATACGCCTCTATTTTGATTATTCAAGCTGACTACAGGCCACGAAATGCACCCTAAAGCATATTTCTTTTCAAGTTTAGTTTTCTTTCATTTTACACGCTGAATTACAGTGTTTGTATATTGAGCTCTGCTCACTAACAAAATGCAGGTTGTGTACACAGATTGGGCATTGGAGCCGCTGCTTTTGTGCTAATTTTAACCCAAACTTAAGATCTTTCACTAAACCTAACCAATCGAGAGATCAGCATCAGATCACTTTTATGGGTCGTTCTAGAGAACTTGGGCAAACAGTGTATTTGGTCTTTTAATTTAAGATAAGATAAAATAATCCTTTATTAGTCCCTCAGTGGGGAAATTACAGGAGGGCTTGTTGGAAAAAAACTGATTTTCCTTTCTTCTCGACTTTAATTAACATAACAACTGACCCTGTGCCTTCCAACTGTATGAACAGAAAATGTAATAAAAACTGTTCACTATATTACATTGACATTTCTCACAATGAAGGAATGGTTCACATCACACTGCAAAATTACAGACAAAGCTTTTTCAGGCTGAATAACATAATTCACTGTCAAAGCTGCCGAATCCCGAGGCATCTAACAGTGTTTCTTCTCCTCGCAGGAGATTTTTCTTCCCTCCGAGAATGACTGCGCGAGTTACAGAAGCAAAAGATTTCAATGAACCAAAACTAGTCTCCCATAAAATATCAAGATAATGAGGAGTTTAAATGAACATGGTGAAGGAAAAAGTTGCTACCGTGAGGATGTGAGGAAGTGGAAGAGAGTCATAAATGCATTAACACCAAGGTCATTTATTAAGCCCACGGCTCCGACTCTGACTCTACTGCAACAGCATTCAGAGGGAAACTGCAAATCTAATTTTCTTCCCATCTCATTGGCGGCGGAGCGACCACACACTTATCATTCGCTATTGAACTTTCTTCCTCTGTTTTCATTCTTTCTCTGCTAGCTTCAGCAATTGCCAAGGCCTCAAGCGCAGCGATTAGGACGTCATCTGGTGCTGTGGAGTGCTTTCATTTAGCTGTATGTTTTTAACAGTCACTGTGGGCCGCTGAGGGATACTTCTATGAATGTTAGAGGGGTGGGTTGGGTAATGTGTCGGATTACCGTTGTGAGTAAATTGGTTTTCTGTGACGTTCAAAAAATAAGAGTTTTCAAAATCCTTCATAATGCCCTGTGAAGGAATTCACTGACCTCAGATTAGACCATTTTCATGACAAGAAAATAATCTCCTCCCTGAATTCTTGTCACAAAGGAGAAGAGTGATCACAGTTTCTACAATCAGCGCAAATAATCCTTTTTTTTTATAAACTGTTGACATTTACAACTAGGCTTGAATACTTATTTTTCGACATAGTACCCCAAACAGGTTTAGCAGCACACTGAGCAGCTGGCTTTCTTTCTGTGAAATGGTTGAAATGTATGTTGGTTGAAAGGCCCACTTGAGAGTCAACTGCATTCACAATCATGTTTCCATGCACTTATGTAACCAGGTCACAGTCGCCTTTCTCCAGTGAGTTGATTTCTTAATTGTCATCTTAACAAGAAACCTGTTTTCCATAACCAGGTTAGGGGTTGTTTTCCCAGGTAGATTTCTCCTGGAGAAGACAGATTTCTCTTCACAATGCTACACTATGCTACTGTTATTAGTCACATTTCATTACTATTTCTGCTACTAATACTGCTTTTATTATCCATTACAGAATGATTCATGTCATTCTGTACACATGACATATATCACACTTGTTGTAATAGATGTGTTTTCTTTCTCCAATGTGAGGATTCAAGGACAGAGGAAGTTGTTCGCTGTATGGATGGTAAAGCCCTCTGAGGCAAATTTGGGATTTGTTATATTGGGTTGTACAGATCAAATTGAATTGAATATGAAAATGAGCTGAACAACGTTGCTCCTCATCTGGCGATAGCAATGTGACAAGAGTGTGGGGAAGAAGCATTACGTTGTTAGATGTTCCTCATTTACTCTGGCTCTGGCTCTCGTAATGTTACAACTCCACTGGTCGTTTGAGCTATTACTGTAAAACCTCACCTCCGTAAGTCCGTGACTTGCAACCTCTGCCCGGTCGGAGCACGAGGAAGACACATGGGCGGTTGACTCCACACCACCACTGTCTGCTCAGCTGCTAGTGCTGAGAGTATTGCAGCCATAGGAACGGCCATAATTCCTGCTCGACTGAGTAGTTTGTTATGTTTACTCCTTTATGTTCCAAAATGCAAATGTCATTTTTTCTTACTTTGTGTTTGTAAAGTGTATTTTCTGAACATTGTGGCTTATGTTGGTAATTGTCATTGTTTTGCTGGTTTATAGTTTAAAAAATAAGTGAAATGGCCGTCACATTAATGGACATTTGCATTATTTCCAATCAGAATATGCCTCGCCAGACATACTGTCATGACTCTACTGTGAAACACCCTCAACTTTTACTGTATAATATTCTACAAAAGTTTCCTTTCAAAACTTTCATATCTGCGCAAATTGAACAACTAATTGACTGATCCCGACATATCTGTGGTAGGCAACTATAATCACGGACTGGCGTAAAAAAACATTACTAAAACCAATGCTTAAATATGGCCAAACAAGACGACACCCAAAAATGAACTATCATTTAGAAGCCAGTGATCTGGCAATCTCAGAAGGATTATTTTTCAGAATGTGCTATTTTTCAACACCAACTGACACACCAGAGGTTTTTCTGGGAAGCATTCCACAAGCTGTTTGCAGCTTTTTGACGTGTGTAATTGCCTGTTGCTGTCAGAGAGGAAAACACCTGGGACGGGAGCAGGAGCTTCAGTGTCTGGAAGTATCCACACCTCACCCTGCTGCATGCATTCCCATCACAATTCTACTGGCAGCACCTTCACCCAGCAATCTTTTTTGGCATGTTTTGTATCGAGTGGCACATTCTCACTGACAGAAAGGACACACATCCACTACCATCAAATCGTCTGACACTTTGCTTTTGTGAACTTTCAGACTACTGCTGTTATTGGAATTTAACTTATAACGTTACAGAGGTTGATTTTTTTACAATATCGTATAAGTACTTTTTCCTAATTTCTTCAAAGTAAAGCAAATTATAAAGTGAAAGCATGTTATATATGTTAATACTATAATTAATAACCATTGTTATACTGTTAGCAGATTACACATGAGCACCCAGTAGGAGGCAGTCGTATTGAAACGTTATTTATATGAAGGCCGCTGAGCAGACTGCATGGGGCAGACTGTCAGACCGTCTGCAGTAAAGTGAGAGGTTTCTAAAGCTGTGGTTCTCAACCTTTTTTCAGTGATGTACCTCCTGTGAAATAGGGGGCCAGTGCAAAGCAATTTTGGTTGAAAAAATGATTTAATCAGTGTCTGATTTAATATAGAATATATATAATTAAGTTTATGAACTTACACTTATATTTTATTGAATATTTATTAAATAACTATTTATAATGGATGCTCGTTTAAAATATATATATTTTAATCTCACGTACCCCCATTCGAGAACCACTGTTCTAAAGGGACCCTGCTCAGAGACACTACCATGTTTGTCCACAAGGGGCGCCAACATCGGCACAAAATGAAAGTTCCTTGTTGAAGCTTCACAGAGTGTTTTGTATAATTGATTTAGATGAATGTGTTAAATTTGGCACTCCCATATTACGCTTTTAATGAACTGTCACTGCATTGCTGACTTGTGGAGTGAGTGATTTTAGTAACTTTCAAACTGGGTGCTTTTGCATATTTCCCACAAAAACATGAACCGGAATGATCTTTTCTATAAATGTACTTGTACTACGCACCTACATGTACAGTTTACTTCCAGTTTGCCATGTACTTTTTTTTTTAGGTTTTGGACTTATTATGTTATTTTGTTGAAAGTGAACAGATGTGCACTCTTTGAACCATTATTTACATCATGTACAATCTGTTAAAAATGTTCACTTATAGAATTCAATAACCTTTGGTTCTGACTCAGTTGAATGCCCCTGGGACAGTTGTATTTATTGCTCTGACATTAGTCCATTTTAGCTTTGTGGGCAGTGAAAGAGGCAAAGCCATGCTGTTCAGACACAATACTGTGGGGATGGATTCTCCAATACTGAACCTGCCCAGATTACTACACAGAGAATATTGAGCCAGTAATCAGAGCTGAATGAAGCTGAAATTGTGAAGTCCAAAGCCCCATCATTCTCTGCTGACCCCTGGCTTACCTCCAGCACACACACACACACACACACAGCCACGCATTAATCTCAAATAGAAACACATGCACAGACACACACATGCTGGGACAGAAGCATAAAGAGAACAGTCAAACTCGTGGACAGTTACATAAAGGCAATATTCAGCAGCACCAATGGAGAGAGAAAGAAGGGGACAAAAAAACATTTCAGGAAAAAAAAAAAGTCTGGTATAAGAGAGAGCTGCGTAGACAGATCAGCACACTCTGCACAACCTCTCTCACACACGAGCAGAGGATCAGCTTT
The DNA here is from genome assembly GCA_038501785.1 of Myoxocephalus aenaeus. Taxonomy (NCBI): domain Eukaryota; kingdom Metazoa; phylum Chordata; class Actinopteri; order Perciformes; family Cottidae; genus Myoxocephalus; species Myoxocephalus aenaeus. Next base: position 5,130,352 of record JBAMJR010000025.1, read on the forward strand.
GTCAAACTGAGTCGCTGTGTTCAAGTCAGCTGGGGTGATACAGCACTATCTTCGTCCTCGTAAGGTGTGTGTCTCCCTGCTGCTACGGGTGATAACAGAGCCGACCTGTGGACTGCAGTCACACGAACACACACACACACACACACCTCAGCCGGAGACCCAGTGTGTGTCTGGCTGTGAGATACTGTAGGTAGGATGAGATACTGTGGGATGTTTAACTCAGAGAGGATGCATAGAGGAAGAGCAGTCTCCAGGGAAGTGCTGATATCGACGGTTCATTTTAAAATCGACCATTACACCACAATGTTATACAGTTTAGTACAACGGACCTCATTTTGTGGATCTATTACTGATTGCGAGTCCCTCAGGCTGTGGCAGGCAGGAGCTTCTGTCCTTCAACAAGGGGAACTGTCAGCCTCTCCTCTGGGGACAGCATTAGGAAGTTATTTTCTTTGCTATTTTCCTGAAGTGGAAATCTCTTAGTGAAGAGAACTTGTGACAGTCGTGGAGGAAGTGCATCTCAGACTCTATATCCTTCATGCATGCTGCTTTCTGGGCAGCCATGTCTGTCTTTTGGACTTGAATTTAGATATGTCCAAAATGTTATTGCCTGTTTCATTTCAATGGGAAAGTTTCCGGTTCCACTCGGCATGGCATTGTTTAGTGTTTTCCTTTCAACGTTTAGGGTTCTTTGATAGAAATCGGTGTGCAGGGCCTCTATTGGGTGTTTGTCTCATGAGTTACGCTCCAATCTGCCGAGTGGGCTCCAGATCTCACTTCCAAATAAAGCTATACGTAAATGTGTTTTCTTTGAGCATAGTTACTGTCGTATTGGAAGCCCAGATGCCGATAGTGTAAGACCAAGTTAACTATAGTTTTCTGTGGTTTGTATTTCGACGTTATTCAAATTAAGACAATTTAAAGATCGGGATTTTTTCATTGTTTTTCATGAAATGTACCTCCAAGGCCCAGTCATGTCAGTACGGTTCCAGGATGGTCAGGTGATGTTGAAGACCCTCTGTGGTTGGGGTCGGCCCAATGAGGTCTTTAAAAAAAAAAAAAAAAGGGCGGCTGTAGCTCAGGGGGATGAGTGGTCGTCCCGCAACCACAAGGTAGCCGGTTCGATCCCCAGTCCCCCCATAGCTCACATGTCGAAGTATCCCTGAGCAAGACACTGAACCCCTAACTGCTCCCCGGGCGCCTCACAGGGCTGCCCTCTGCTCCCTATCCAGGGATGGGTCAAATGCAGAGAAGAATTTCCCCAAGGGGATTAATAAAGTGCATGTTTCTTTTCTTTCTTTTTCATCTGCATATAGAGGTGTGAGCCCTGGAGTGGCTGAATGCTCCACTGTCTGCCAGCTCATTGATATACAGGTTGCATAATGTAGGACTTTAAAAGCATCCTTGCTTCACACCACGGCCTTGAGTAAAATACTGAATTTGCATAGCACACTGGCTGTCATGGTATATACATTTAATAAGGCCATAAATCTTACTACCTTTTCCAATTTGGAAGATTTTGATAAAAAAGTCCTTCATACCAATCAAATATTTTTTTTAAATCAATAAAACATGCAAATATTTCGCTCCCTTTTTATGGTGTGTGTATTTGTTAATTAACGTGTTTAAGGTGAAAATATAATCAGAAGTTTGGTGATTTGGAAGAAAGCCAACATTTACTAAGTGTACAAGCGAGTATCCAGGAATTTAGGAGACAATATAATGTATTCACAAGCTTGCTGTTGACACAGATGCCTGATTTATTTGATCAAATTGATTTAGATTTGTCTAACTTTGTTCATCATGTCTAAATTTGTTTTAATTTCAATTTGTGTTCAGATCTTCACGTGAGACACTTTTGTAGAGGTCATCAAAGTAGTTTTCCCAGGTGTGTCCATCTTGTTTTTTTGTTGTGGCTTTGTAGTTTCTAAACTGTTCGACATGTCCCAGAACTGACAAAGGTCTCCTGTGTGTTTAATCTCTTTGGTTTTATAATCTATTTGTACTGTTTTAGGTTTCCAGGGTATTCATGTTGTACACTGCAAAAAAGGAATTTCAAGAAAGTAAAAAAAGCCTTGTATCAAGAAAATAAGTCTTATTTTTTTGCCCAAAAAGAATATTAATCTTGTCAAGCATGTTTTGATTAGAAAAAGTATCTCATTTTAAGAAAGTAGGCCTTACTTTTTCTTGATAAGATATACCAGCTAATTTTGAGCTAGAATGAACCAGAAACAGAGTATAAACATGTTTTACAATAAAACCCAGTGCAGTGACAAGATTATTTGCCTTATTTTAAGAGTAAAGACCATTTGCACAACTTCTCAATTTAAGAATGCCATGAAACAAGGACAATTTTTTATTTTTTATTATTATTATTATTTTCATTGCAGGGCAGAACCTGCTGCTTCATATCTAACATATTAAGATGACAGCAGACTAGTCTATACAACACACAACATAATACAAATAACCATGCTGAATGAAAACTGCATGGCATTGCTTGTTTTAGAAGAATTCGGGTTAATTTAAGATTTTCTGTCAGGTTTAAAGTCTCATTTTAGTCTTTCAGAGCCAAGAATTTTGGGCTTATTTTAAGAAATCTTGTCAAGCAAAAAAAGCTTACCCCATTGGCAGATTTTTTTGCTTGATATAGGATGATTTAATTGAATATAAGAATTGTTTGCTTCTTTCTAGAAGGGCTGTTTTTGCAGTGTAGTGTTGGGTCTGTTTTTGGTTTGATCGCTGTCTTAAGTCTTTTGTCATTTCTTTACATTCACTGCCATTTCTTTTTTTCTTATTATTTTTGGGGCTCTCTATTGCCTTGATTATAAGTGCAGCTTGGAGAACAAAGTGTCGTGAGGGGGTGACGTGCAGCAAAGGGCCGCTCCACTGGTCTGCCGGGTGAGCTAGCGGTCGCCCCTATACGCTCAGCATTTAATGCAGCCGTTTGGAAGGAATGGTTCATTTATTTTGCTCCTATGTTAATGCTTTTGGGAGAGTGAAATGCTACTGTGTGTATTGCATGTTGCATTTCATTTTAATTCAAAGTGTGTGCAAATAGTTTGTAGCCCGCCTGGCTTAGATCGTACAGCTTTCTGGTCTTTTTCTTCATGGTATCTTTGGTGTGTCTTTTCAAGTTAATATGTATCTGGTTGTGATGTGAAAGGAGGGCTTGTGCTCGGACAGTGATACAACTGAAGGAGGAGGCTTCATGTTTTATCGGGGTTGTTTCTCGTGGCCTTTGGGTGCCGGGGTCTGAAATGTGGCCGTGTGAATACATTTGTATCTCCTGTGTGGTTTATACAGTCAGGTTCTGAACCTGTTTGTGCATTTTGCCTTGGGCTTAAAAGTGACATATCTCTGTGTGTAGGGAGCCGTAGAGCCCCTCTTCTTGCTACACTGTCACACTGATGGAGGGCTCTATAGATTTCATTTCATGGAAAAGGAAATAAATTCAACCCAAATAGGAACAAAGCGAAAGAGACAAAAGACCAATCTGGTGCAACCGATTTACCGGAGAGATAATACCTTTTGGCTAACCTTGTTTGTGTGTGTGTGTGTGTGTGTGTGTGTGTGTGTGTGTGTGTGTGTGTGTGAGTGTGTGTGTGAGAGAGAGAGAATGTGTGAGAGAGAGAGAGATTGATTGTCTAGTATATTTATTACTCAATCAATTTCATTAACAGTTTATCACAAACCTACAACAAAACTAAAAAAGAAATAGTAAAAAAAAGAAGAACCAATCACAAGTTCAGAACCATAGAATTGTCTCTGACTGCACACAGAATGTCCTTCAGAGCCCAAATGTCCACAAAGAAGTCTGTGTTTTTTGTCCGTCTCAAAAAAACTGCACCCTGAGCCGAGCAATCCAGTAGGAGCTAGCTCAAATCGTGGCACCGGCACCTCGTATAGGCACTTCCTGTGGCACCTGAGAGGTGCCACAGGAAGTGCCTATACGAGGTGCCGTTTTTCACTGTTCATCAGAAGCTAAGAACTGAAATATCAGTTGCTTTAGAAATGCTGCTAAATGATATTGACTGTTCGACAAACAACTGGATTCATTCAACATAATGAGCTGTTGTTGGAGCCACATTCATCTTAGTATTCCTGAATATTAAAAGCATGCAGCACATAATCCATCATTCAGTGTGTTCAGTTATGGCATTGGTGATGGACAGCATGCTTTCAGTTGAATCCAAGCATCTAAAGAGAGACATTAATGTGTACATGGACACAGGTGTCTCCTTTCAGATAAACTAATGCAGTGTTAAGCTGCTCAACTGGAGCTGTGGCTGTCAAGTCCTTATCAGCAGAGCAGTGGAGCTCTGACTGTCCTCCACATCACATCAGCTATCGGCAGCTTCAATACAGAGGGACCGTGAGAGAGTATGTGTTATGGACCACATGCCTGGGACCAGCTGGCACTGAGAAAGTAATTGGCAATGTTGTTATGTTTAAGTCGGTTTGTAATTTTCGAGGTAGTTTTTTTTGACAGCTCAAGAAAAATGGCGAGATTAGAGATACAATTACGATGGAGTGTCATGACATTAGGTAGAGAAATGCATGGCGTGAAGAGGATGACTCTTATGGACTTTGGTGATTCTATGAAACTAAGGTGGCTATCACGCTAAATATTATATCTGTGTATCTTCAATATGTTAACATTGTCATTGTGAGCATCTGATCATGTTGATGTTTGCATTCAGCTCAAAGCACTGCTGTGCTGAGTAGTGCTGTAGACTCTTAGTATAGCAGCTTTGCATTATGCAACAGACAGACGGAGGGCCGGATGAATATATTCATAATGTTGGGAGAGGCCCAGCATCTTAAAACTTCATTGACAAACCCCAGAAATGAATGATCTCAATCATTAGAAATAGTGGATATATAACTTTTTTACAATAAATTGCTCATGAAAAAGGTAGCAATTTGAATGTATGTGATTTGTTGTATTTGTTTAAACTAAGACCCAGAATATTGGCCAAAAAAAAGAAACCATCAGGAGCCTGAAAATCTAGCAGTCAGTTGAACCATAGTTGCAGGAGAAAAGCATAGTTTTGACGTAGCTAAAGAGGGAGCTGCATAGAGGCAGCAGGAGTGGAACAGCTAGTGTTTGCCAGTTAGTTTGATGGAGGACGAGACATGAATAAAACATCCCCAGCAGATTGACTGTCGGGCAGAGAAGAGATTGGCTCCCATATAGAGTCTCTCAGAGTGAAGAAGCCAAATGAAGGATTCACATGCACCTCTTATAGCCATCTATCATCACTCACAACGCTGGCTGCCTCATACAAACAGACAGGCACATTTGTGTACATAAATAATTACTAAGGCTCCATACCCACACTGGTAACTTCCTCTGTCAAGTGTGATGCACAGTACTGGTCCATAGGCCACAGTGGACATGCCTCCTAACAAAGGAGTCTTACGAGCCATTAGAAAGAGACACTTCCTTGGTAAATCCATTCCTAATGTCTCCTCCAAGACAGAATGCATCAGAGAGCTGATTTAGCATAACTGCTTTAACAGACTGCTCAACATGAAAAATAATTAAAAAAATAACCCCTGATGTTCTTTGAACCCTGAAAAACAACAAAGACATCTAAAAAAATGGTTTGAGAGCTGCACTGCTCCAAGTTGAGGGAGACACATGGCAATCAATAGCATTTGAGTCAAGAGCCATGACAGAGATGGGAAAAAGCCAATAGAAAAATAAACTGTGGGTTCGGTGTATGGCTGTGAAATGCTTCACTTACAGGTAAGTCTAATCACAAGTAGCTGGTTTCAATCATAATAAAAATCTCAACGACATGTTCAGCGTATTGATGATGAAACTTCAGTGCTATGACACCAGGGAAATACATGGTGCCAACTTTGAGAAGGTGAGTCAGCACCTGAGGCCATGGTGCTCTGCCAGAAACCGGTGGATTGCTCCCTCCAGGTGGGGACAAACTGCCTAGCCCAAGCGAAGGAGTTCAAGTATCTCGGGGTCTTGTTCACGAGTGAGGGTAAGGTGGAGTGGGAGATGGACAGGCGGATCAGTGCGGCTGCAGCAGTAAAACAGGCGCTGTACCGGTTCGTCTTGGTGAAGAGGGAGCTGAGCCTCACCTATCGTCGTGACCGAAAGGACGAGGTCTCGGATACAAGCGGCCGAAATGATCTTCCTCCGTAGGGTGGCCGGGCTCAGCCTTACACCGCGTTCCACATTATTAGGCAAATTGTATTTAAGGGTCATAAACATTAATTTTTTGGTTTTTCAATGAAACTCATGGATGGTATTGTGTCTCAGGGCTATTTGGATGATTGAAATCATCCAAATAGTAATAATAATAATTAGTTTGCCAGGTGAGCCCAATCAAAGGAAAACTACTTAAGAAGGATGTTCCACATTATTAAGCAAGCTACATTTTTCAGGCAAAATGGGGAAGAAAAAGGATCTCTCTGCTGCTGAAAAGCGGCAAATAGTGCAATACCTTGGTCAAGGTATCACAACATTGGATATTTCCAAAAGAATTGCGCGTGATCATCGGTGAAGAAATTTGTCACCGATTCACAGCACAAGCGGGTTCGTTCAGACAAAGGCAAAATAAGGAAGATTTCTGCCAAACAAATGCGTAGGGTTAAGAGAGCAGCCACTAAAATGCCATTGAATACCAGCAAACAGGTGTTTGAAGCCGCTGGTGCCTCTGGAGTCTCGCGAACTTCAAGATGTAGGATGCTCAAGAGGTTTGCAAGTGTCCTTAAACCTGTTATTCGGCCACCCCTAAACCAAGCTCACAAGCAAAAAAGGTTGCAGTGGGCTCAGGACTACATGAAGACTAACTTTCAAACTGTTTTGTTTATGGATGAGTGCCGTGCGACCCTTGATGGTCCTGATGGATGGAGTAGTGGATGGTTGGTGAATGGCCACCATGTCCCAACAAGGCTGAGACGTCAACAAGGAGGTGGCGGAGTCATGTTTTGGGCCGGAATCATGGGGAGAGAGCTGGTAGGCCCCTTCAGGGTCCCCGACGGTGTGAAAATGACCTCGGCAAAGTATGTAGAGTTTCTGACTGACCACTTTCTTCTGTGGTACAAAAAGAAGAACCGTGCCTTCCGTAGCAAAATCATATTCATGCATGACAATGCACCATGTCATGCTGCAAAGAATACCTCTGGGGCATTGGATGCTATGGGCATAAAAGGAGAGAAACTCATGGTGTGGCCCCCATCTTCCCCTGACCTTAACCCTATTGAGAACCTTTGGAGCATCATCAAGCAAAAGATCTATGTGGGTGGAAGGCAGTTCACATCCAAGCAGGTGCTCTGGGAGGCTATTATGGCATCCTGCAAAGACATTAAAGCAGAAACTATCAAAGAACTCACAAGTTCAATGGAGTTGATATCAAAGAAGGGGTCCTATGTTAACATGTAACTTGACCTGTTAAGATGTTTTTGATTCAAACTTTTCTTGATTTCAGTAAATATGACCTCCTAATGCTGCAAATTCAACAAATGACATTTTTTTGTTCTTTACAACCTATAAAATATCTTGAAACTCTGAAATTTTGCATAATAATTTGGAACACTGCATTTTTAGTTTTTTATTTTTGAAAAAAATACTGTTATCATTAGGAGGTTTGTTCAATAGAATTTGACTTATACTCTAACAGTTGATGACTTGAAAATGATACTGACTGACTGTGCATTACTATTTAGGAAAATCTGAGCAAAGTGTAATTTGCATAATAATGTGGAACGCGGTGTATGCTGTGTTCACACCGGACGCAACAGGAATTGTCGCGTCGCGCTTACCGCTTCAGTTTGGTCGCGCGAGTGAAACGTCTCTCCGTGAAAAAGAGCTGTCTTTTCCGGTATCGACTATGGAATAAATAACCACTAGTTCTGCTTTATACTTGTTGTGGAAGTCCCAAGTCGGAACATGAAACGCCCTCGTGTTTGGGTTCATAACACCATCCGTAGCCGCACACAGCTCGGTGAATTTCACCGATTCCTCCAGGAACTGCGTCTGGTTTATCTCCGTAAAACGGATACCGATACTGCCATCCACCATGGAAATAACCACTAGTTCTGCTTTATACTTGTTGTGTAAACTCCACATACGTCGGAACATCAAACTCCATGGTGTCTGGGTTCATAATATTATCCGTAGTCCCACAACAGCGTCTGAATAAAGCCGCTACCAGCGCTACTTCAGGCGGACCGGCAGCAAGACGGCCAGACGTCAGTCGCGTCGCCCGGCGGAAATGTCACGCCGTCGCGTCTGTACATTGACTTTGCATGTAATCTGGTCGCGCGACAAAATCGTGTCACGTCCGGTGTGAACACGGCATTAGAGATAGGGTAAGGAGCTCGGACATCAGGTGGGAGCTTGGAGTCGAGCCGCTGCTCCTTCGTGTCGAAAGGAGTCAGCTGAGGTGGTTCGGGCATCTAGTCAGGATGCCTCCTGGACGCCTCCCACTGGAGGTTTTCTGGGTACACCCAACTGGTAGGAGACCCCGGGGAAGACCCAGGACACGCTGGAGGGATTATATCTCCCGGCTGGCCTTGGAACGCCTCGGGATCCCTCAGAATGAGCTGGAAAGTGTTGCGGGTGAGAGGGAAGCCTGGGTCGGCCTGCTGAACCTGCTGCCACCGCAACCCAACCCCGGATAAGCGGCTGATAATGGATGGATGGATGGATGGGTTCTGATCATATTGGCCTCTTTTCTGTGCATTCATTTCAGATGTGAGTCGGTCCGTTTGCTCAAAAGATCTGTGCTTTGTCTCATGGTGGCGCTGCCCATCACTGTTTTTAATGTCGCTGAACATGAGACATCCTGCTTTTGAACTGGTTGTGGGAATAATAAACATATAACAGTCTGTCCATTCCTGGTTAAAGGCTCTGGTTAAGCGGTCCACATTTCTCTTTTTGGAGCGTCAAGTGAAATAACTTCTCTGACTCCTTTTTCCAACTATCGGGTTTCTCTCCTGTCGCTCCATGTGTGTGAATATCTCACTCGATTCGAGGGCGAGTAGGATCACGTGAGTAGGATTTACAAGGCGCCTGATTGGTCGGTGTTTTTCCTGGACTGAGAGCCATAAAGGCATGAGAAGCTGCGCTAGTGAAATAGAAGCGATCCATTAACAGTTAATAATTCGCTAATAATAATTGGTTTTCAGTTCTGGGTCCAGAGACCCGGACCGCGGTCTGCCTGTTAGTGACCCCTGGTATACAGTGACGCTGGAGCCATATCTCACAAGTAGTGACACCTGGTCAACATTAGCAATCAACCGATTACTGACATCAACATTTCCTCTCCGTTTCTGCTATTGATCACCACTAACAGTCCAAATTTGAGTCCAGCCATCAAATACTTTCATTTCACAACTCGCCACATCTGACTTCAAAACAGATTCCAATTGATTGAATGTAACACAGAAATGGAGCTCAGTGTTGTCGGCGCTCCAGTTGAATGGTCTGCTTCTCCAAGTGGGGCAACTAATCCATGACCACTCGGGGAAGACTGGGCTACCTTAACACTGAGGGAGAAACATTGTGAGGAGCAAGAGCATCCGAGACAAGTGTTCTATTGGCATGTACATACAAATTAATACAAATACACGCTCTCACAGGCCGAGATGGATTGATATTCCTATCCGTTACTCTTTAAACGACTCTTTGTCTCTCCCTGTTTGTTTTAGTGCAAATAGCCGAGGTACCGACCTGATGCTCGTAACTTTCACTTGTTAGTCTCTTTTAGAGTCTAAAACAGTCTCTGATTCTGGGACAGACTGCCTGCTGCAGCTACACTTCTACACATCTTTTAGGGGTAAAATGGAGAGGCATTGTCACTCTACCTGTTTCCTCCCACTATATTGGACTCTTTTCATGCATTTAATTGCTTCTAATGAATTCACGGCATGATTCATAATTTACCTGCTGTAGTCTAATTTTGCAGAATTGTGAAGGTGTCATGAATAAAATTGAGGAACAATATGTAAAACTGAAGCTGTAGACACAATTGTACCTAATATTGGTTGAAATATCCCTGTAAGGTTGTGTAGGATTGACAGAAAAAGGTGTTCAAAATGTCTCAAACTACAACTCCACCGTATCTGCTAATAAGCAGCAGACACACTGGGGTGCTCTGAGCTAAATGCTAACATTCTCACAATGACAATGTGTACATGTCGATGTTTAGCAGGTAACGGTTACTATAACAACCAAATTAGATTTGCACGCTGAGAAGCTAATTACCACCAAAACCCAAACTACAGCTCAGGCTGATGGGTGTGTAATGGGGTTTTTCAGGGTATTACAATACATTTCATGGGGAGCATGAATGTTTTTACAAAATGTCACGGCAATCCATCCAAAACATTTCCTTCTGAAGCAAAAATGTCAACCTCATGGTGCCGGATGAAAAGTCATCCTCTGGAAACCACAAATGGCTGTAAAAATGTCATGGCTGTCTATCGTTGCTAAAGAGTTACCCAACCGCACCACCTACAGAGCCGCCTCACTATTGGTTACAAATTGCCTGAGACCATACATGAGCACAAGGTGGGTTCCAGTCTTTAGCATTTCTCTATTATAGTAAATATTCACGTATAAATAAACAATGGCAGTGTGGTCTAATCCGATTTGACCTCTCAACTATCAGCACGTTTAGATTCAACTACTGCTGAACTCTAAGCGGTGCACACCTTTTGTACGTAACACCACCTTTTACCTTTGAAACAAATAAAGGAACAGTAATCTCCTGTGAAATAGGTCTTACTTTGGCAGCAGGTAATGTGTTCCTATAATTGCTCATAGTAAGAGGCTGATGGACAAAACAGGTTTTCAGCTTGTATTTAACTGTGAACCCTTGTTATTCTTATCTGTCTCCTCCCTGTGCTCGTGATACCTTCTGCATGTCAGGGCCGGCTGCAGAGAGCCATCTTCTGCATGAACGTCAGAACGATGACACACACTCACCCTCCAGGCTTCCTCCTCTTGGGGTTCACACACGCAGGCGTATGCTGCCATGTCCCCACACACTTGAAAAGAAAAGAAAACATGATATACACTCTTTCTTGATATTTTCATTTTTATCGGTCCTGTTGAACCGAGTGTTTTGCACACTGAAGTCTTTTTCCATCTGTTTCTTCTGTAACGACCGTATGACTCATCTCCGCAGACACTCGGGTATTCTCCCACTTTGAGGTTGTTCAACATCCATGAAGCTGTTAAATCACATGACAACAGGTGCTATATGCTCACTGCCTGACATTGTCGGTCTCCTTCAGGCAGATTTACAGTTGTGCCATATGCTTCACTTTTTCTTTTGTGTCGTGGAACATTTCTTGCATCCTGGCCCTGATTGGTTCTTTGTTATAATCTTGCCCTATTTGATTGAAATAGTCTTTTGCCTTCACAATATAGTTTTCAGAAGGGCACATTATCTAACCGGCTGTGGACTTTCCAGATTCTGTATTAAAATCATGAAGCGTGAAAAGGACGGCGCTGCATCAACTTTTATCTTGTTTTATATTGTTACTTTTTTTAATGTCTTGGATTTTCATCTTTATTCTCATTTTTACTTGCGTGATTTTCTCTACAAAGTACAAAGAACTTGTAGAATGTTTGGCATATTCCATCAGTTATTTTGGAGAAGAAACGCTGTGATTGTCTATGTTTGTGTCCACTTATCCTCAAACTAGCTTGTCTTCTTCAACTGCAGGTACCCAGTGATTGCTTCTATTCTCTGAGAGCGTTTTGACAACCCTCAGATGGCCGCTTATTGCTCTCAATCACACTCAATCACCTGCTAAAACAGGTAAAAATGCGTCTGTGCTGGTTGAAAATGTTGGAAAGTGCCCTGTGGTTGGGGTGAGAGAGAGATTGGTGTTGAAAAAGTGCACCTCCTGAACGGCACACTGGTTTAGCAATGTATGCTAATAAAGGAGTGTTTAAACACACACTCAGGTTTTCATCCAAAACTTTTAGCCAAATTGGCAAAAGGAAAATGATAGTTAATGTGTGTATGTGAATATTGGGGGTTGAGTGCATCATGATGAACAGCTGATGGAGCTAATTCTCCAGTTTGGACAGTAAACCATTGCAGCAGAAGAAGACGCACCCATGACTTCATCTCCAGTCAGAGCTGAAAAATGAAAACGATGGAGAAAACATGATAGAGCTGTGACAGGTCACATGAAGTCCTTTTTCATTCGTTTCCCGTCTCTCCAGCGGAGTAAGTGCTTCAGTGGACGTTTAAGTCACAAGCTTCACATTTTGCTTTTATCAATACATCAAGTGTAAAAGCCTTTTTTTTTTTACATTTCAAAGTTTCTAGAGTTTCCACTTGGTACAGCAAGCATAAACTGAAAATGCCCACGAAAGCAGGTGGAGGGAAACATATTGATAGAGAATAAGATCCACGTAGAAAAGTGATCAACTCATGTGGAATGGGGCTATTAGGTGGAAAGCTCTTCACTCCCCAAAAGGAAACACTGAGCTCAGCACAGCAGAAAGTAGAGTGATGATATTGACCTCCCTTACAGGTGAACATACTCACAGCCTACAGATGGATGCTGGGGCTTATGTGAGCAGCAGCAGCAGCAGCAGTGCGCATAGCTAGCATAGCTTTCACTGTGGCAGCAGCAGTGTGTATAGCTAGCATAGCTTTCACTGTGGCAGCAGCAGCAGCAGCAGCAGCACAGCAGCAGCACAGCAGCAGCACAGCAGCGCGTACAGCTAGCATAGCTTTCACTGTGGCAGCAGCAGCAGTGTGTATAGCTAGCATAGCTTTCACTGTGGCAGCAGCAGCAGCAGCAGCAGTGTGTATAGCTAGCATAGCTTTCACTATGGCAGCAGCAGCAGCAGTGTGTATAGCTAGCATAGCTTTCACTGTGGCAGCAGCAGCAGCAGTGTGTATAGCTAGCATAGCTTTCACTGTGGCAGCAGCAGCAGTGTGTATAGCTAGCATAGCTTTCACTGTGGCGGCAGCAGCAGCAGCAGTGTGTATAGCTAACATAGCTTTCACTGGCACACAGCAAAAGAATGAACACAGCACTGACGGCTTTAGTACTCCCCCACAATGCAAAGGGTGACATAGATATATGTTGCAGAGAAGAGAAGAGGCTTTTGCTACATTTGGTCCGAGAACCCCACACTTTAACTGACAGAACGCTGCATGAAATGAAATACTATCAGTAGAAGTGGAAGAACCTTTGGGCGATTTCATTAGTTCTGCTTCCAATCCGAGTTGCCACACACAGGATCTTTTATCACACTCACATGATAAGAATGAACGGTATATTAGTGTGGGTCTTAAATAATGTTGTTTTGGACAATACACGTGCGTCTCCACCCTTGTGAGGACAGTTGCTTCTCCTGTGACAGGAATACAAGAACACAAACACCTGTGCCTCGCCCCGGGTCCCTGTGGAGACTGTCACACTGGTTGGATCTCCAATATTCATGTCTGATGCTCAGGATTACTGTTGACAGGTGCTGGCTTGAGCTGCCCACGTAATATATATATATGTGTGTATATGTGTGTAGTAAGTGTAGTGTGTGGATTTGCCCATCACAGTGAGAGGGTATTGATTTTAGAGCAGGTGCTGGCTGGTTAAAAGCGCTGGTCTTTACTCTACATCTCAATCCTCAGTGCGTACCACAGCTGACAGCGGCTTTTTATTTGTTTATGCCAAAAGCATCACGGCTCTGATCCCTCAGCAGCCGTTTCCACACAAATCAATGAGAACATGTCAACTTGGATTTTAGTTTGCTCTGACAACACACACACACACACACACACACACACACACACACACACATACACACACACACACACACACATATACACACACACACACACAGTTGTTCACTTTTAAATACACAAACGTGAGGATGAAGCAGTTCTTGATCTGAAAGTGCATTGAGGTTTGGTGTCCTGCAGGGTGACATGTTTACCATTTAAGCACTGACATACACTCTGGGTACACCTGCTTTAGTTTACTGCACCATCACACACTAGCCAGTATCACCACGGAGTGAGAGGCACACACACACACACACACACACACAAAGACCAACATTTGTATTACCTACGAAGGTCTCCATCGATTGCCCAATCGATATGTGCAGGTTTTGAAAAAGCTTTGTTTTGTCATATGAGACTGACGCTTCCAAATGTACCCTCTTAGTGCAGGGGTAGGAATGTTAACTTAGTGTGGTTGATTAAACAGAAAGATGGCATTTACAAAAAATAATAGGTCACAACATGGATGATGTTGTGATTTGACTTGCGGCTTCCTACTGTTTACTTTTACATTTGTGATGTCAAACAAGACACACCAGAAAATAAACTGAAAGAAATACTCATCTACTGGCAATGAGAAAGGAGTCTCTCCCTTATTTCAAGTGTTTTTTCCCGCATTTAAAATAAATATGTGTGAAGAGGGTGACGCCTCGCCCACAGTTCCCTGTCCTAACCACTTAGTCCTCATTCCTGAAAGTATAAAAGCTTAAGGAGGCTTCTCCACCCACGTTTTCCAGTGTGGCACCGTCTTCGGCTCTGTTCTGGTGAGTGAACCCAGAATGGGCTTACAGGTCGGTGGGGGGGAATGTTGTGCCAACCCGGAGCCGTTCCAGCCGTACGTCTTACCCAGAATGAGCTCCTGCCCTCAGCAGCCAAAACCACGATGCAGCCTGTTTCCTGCGGTGTATTATTGACTGGCAGCTGACAGACAGAGGTCATGTGAATTCTCCTGGAAAATTGGTCGGCGGGAAGTCTGTGTGTGTGTGTGTGTGTGTGTGTGTGTGTGTGTGTGTGTGTGTGTGTGTGTTTCTCTGAGGGAGCAGCAGTGCTAATATCCAATCAAGGAGCCAGGAACAAAGGAAGTGCAACTGAATGAGAAAAATTAAGAAAGATTAACATCCTCGAGTGGATGAAATCAGGTTGCCGTGGTGTAAAGGAGAGTACATGTGTACTTTGATAAAAGTGAATTCTGCACACACACACACACACACACACACGGACACACACACCACACAGCACGCACACTTGCGTACACTCTCTAAGTGTGTGTGTGTGCGCGCTATGTGGACTGATTCTCCATACAGTATAGTTGCTGCATGTTGTGTGTTAAATTGGATTCTTATTTCTGGTGTTCAAGCGCCCCCAAGTGTTCAAAATAAGAACTGTATGTGAAGCAGAGTGACATGATGCATTCCAAGTGACACAAGGACCCTTATAAAACACACACACACACACACACACACACACACACACACACACACACACACTGCTGCAGAGGTACATAACAAAGCATCCAGTCATGGACACACACACACCCACCTGCCCCCCGCAGTAAGCTGAATGTCAGCATCTTTTAGCAGGAGGCTAATAAATATCCCCAGCCCTCGGAGCTGTTTAAATTACCAGCATCTCACACTGCCGCACTCCTGCCTCCTAGTGTGTGTGTGTGTGTGTGTGTGTGTGTGTGTGTGGGTGGGTGGGTGTGTGGGTGGGTGCGTGCGTGCTTTTACATCACATGAGGCACATGTGTGCACATGAGCTTGTGTTTCAATTCAATTATTTCCATTGTGCCCGTGAGAGATCAATCTTTCAGAGGCAGCGAGAGCATTTCACCAGATCAATCATTCAGGAAATCCAATAGTATTTCAAGCTCATCTATTTACAAATCAAATTAATGGTCATTCATTGTACGGCAGCTGTAGCAAACAGGACACCACACAGGATGAGAGCGCCGCTCCACAAAGACGACGCCATCGACTTTTTTCAGGTGATACCCATTTAGTTTTGACATTTCACAGTACACGCTTCTTGGGCTCCGAGCTGGTTATCAAAAGAAAGAAGTGTATTTTCTTGGCATTTGCTTTCCTTGTGGGGATTTACTTCTTGTTGAGAAACCTGCTCGCATGCAAATGTCAAATGTGACCTCTGCAGTGGAACTGTTGTTGCTCGACTGCCATATTTGTTTGGTGAATGGTCCATTCAACAAAGTAAATTATCTAACCAGACGTGCCTTGATGGGCCTACTTGCACGTATAGGTTTTAGAATTAATTTATTCTGATTCCACTCATTGATTGGTTCTCATTAAATACTTTTTTTTCTCTCCAGAAAACACTCTTTTGAGTCCGCTTTGTAACCCTTTACATTTTCAATACTTTACGGTCAACTCGATCTGCGTTCTTTTCTGCGTTTTTGTAAAAACCCACTCAGCCACTTACGCACTTACGCACAGAAACTAAGCAATGTGCCGCTGTGGACGTGGGCAGCGGCCAAATGTATTTTCTTAACACCTAAACAAATCAATGAATTGTAGGTTATATTTGGAACATTTCCTGCTTTACCTTGATATCAGACGGCCCTTTGCCCTTTGCCCGGGACTGCTGTTATATCCACCTCTGCTCTCTTGAAAGCAACCAGACTCCTTTGAAAAAATCAGTAATTGTACCTCTCATCATGGAGTTGTTGGTCTACCGCTGCCTCGAACGGTGAGTTTATTTTTGTCCTTGTGTGACGGTGGGATCCGAACTAACCGTGGCTTCCATGCTGGTATCCTTTCTGTTTCTTCAAAGTAGCGCTGTGCTGACGCCCATCTAATGTAGGAAATACACTGGTTATGATTAAGTAGGAAGGCTTTATATGTGTCAGTGTCATCATGCAAAAACCTCCGCCGGGTCACGCTTTCAGAGGGGATCTGGAAAATAGAATCAAATGTTTGGGTTTGAATACATGAGGAACACCACGGACGGTTTGGGTGAGTGTGCAGAAACATAATCACCTTGTTTTCATAGTTTCATGTTGATTTTCTTTGATCAGTGTTCTCTTACAGTCCAGAGAAAAATGTTGATCCACTCATCTGCATAGTCTTCAGTTAACTGAAGACTATGCAATAACCAGAAAGTCGAGATGAAAATGCCTTTTTAACCCTTTTAAGGCAATCACATCATGTCTAATGTATGCACCTTCCACCTAGAAAAATTCCTCGTTTAAACATTCCTGGCAAATAAACGGTTTCTGACTGATTCTGATTCCTCGTCATGTTGTGCATTTAACAATACATGCAAAACAAACTCAAACTTGGGACTTTAAGGACAACTGTGAGTGGAACATACAGGTTATTTAGTGGCCGTGTCCTCTATAGCGCTGGCTAGTCTTGGGTTTTTCTAGCTAGGTTAGCTATGGATTACAAATCCAATAAAAGAAAAGTCTCGAAGGAAAATAGAGAACGTAATCGTGTTACTCCACAAGTAGTACTATTTTTAGATTGTCTGTATTGTCTGTACTTTTACTGTACGTCTGTATTGTATTTCCATGTTCAGGACCTCAGGAAGACTAGAGGTACACCCATGTGCTTCTAATAGGGAACTCGTAAATAAATAATGAACAATAAGCTGCCTTCAAATAGTCAGATTTGTGTGATATGATGACCATTACAGCCTGTAGGAACCATAAACAAGGTTTTAGAACATTAAACTTTAAGACTATTGTTCCCAACTTGTATTACACTTCTTCTGTTCCTCCTGGCAGAATGTACACACACTAGGTTGCACCTTCTATTGTTAATGTTATCCCCCCAATGTAAACCAATCCAGTCACAGCGTAGGAGGAAACGCCACATCAACGGAATATTAATTTGACTTGAAGTTATTCCTGGTTTGCAATGTCGCCTCACAGCAAGAAAGGCTCAGGTCCGTCTGTGTTTGCATGTTCTCCCCGTATCGGTGTGGGTTTTTCTCCGGGTTGCTTTCACAGTCCAAAGACATGCACGTTAGATTAATATCTGATGGCCGTAGGTGTGAACATGCGCCTGTCTCTGTGTCAGTCCTGTGACAAACTGTCCAAGGTCTACACTTCCTTCGCAGCTACAGATACTGATGGATGGATGGATGTTTATTGGCTGTGTATGTCGAGTGTATTTGCATTATACAACAACCCTTCAGCCTGCTTTTGCATCCATCCATTAAAAAAATCTGATCAGCACACGTCTCGACATTCACTGCTGACATAATGTCTACTAATGTAAAATGAAATATTGAAACCCAAGAAACTCTATACTTCCACACCTAAATCAATCTAATGATGATGATGATGATGATGAATACTATAATTATTCTTCAGAGGAGAATGTTTCCTTCTCATAGTCTAAACGTTATGCATTTACCATGAAAAACCTCACACTTGTAGTAGTCTAATGAATTGGGCTGATCTCTGATCTGTATTCTGCTTCATCGCTTTCGCCCCAGCAGACTTCAGGACATAATGAAGATGCAGAAAAGATTATCCAAGATGCAATTACAGCAGCAAATCTTTTATACTGTATGAAACGTCCCTAATGGCCGATTTCACCACTGCGCCTGTGATTTGAACCCTGACACAATGTAATACAAGTATGATACACATACATGCGGAGTCAGGGTTCCCACGGGATGTTTTCAGTGATGTTCTCGCTGCTATGACAGAGAGCACATTGTACAATAATATTGTAAACACATCTTGACTTTATTGTGAAGCTACCGCTACGAAAGTTAAACACATTATTATTGCCTCTTGTGACTGTAAATCGCTCAAATGTTCTCTTTCACTGGTGAATACGTCACAGAAGCTAAAGACGCTTTAACTTCTGTTTCACTGAGGGATTCCTCTGTGGTCAGGGGTAGAAGTGCTCCTCCCCTAGAACGCTGGAATCAACCACAATACTATAAAGCACCACTGACCATTTGTGAAGTTCAGTGACATCACAGGATTTTAGAGGCCTCAAAGGAGTAAAGATGTTCAACATTTCCAACCATAACACCTACTCTGTTACTACAACCCTGCCAATACTGGAATTTTTAGCTGAATACCAATATTACAGAGTTATTCAAATCTAATAGTGTTATAGCTGCCAATACATTTTCTCATGTCACACAGTAGAATATTCTTGTTTTTGATTTGTTTGTGTTTGTGCATTAATTTACATATTAATTGCTGTATTCTTGATTTGAGTCTTCATTAGTTTCTGTTCTTAATTCCCTTTAGATTATTTGTCTTTTATAAATACAAATATTCTGTTTTAATTTGACTGCCTTACGCGCTTTGTATTTAAACAAAGCGCGTAAGGCAGTCAAATTAATGGTGGATTTTTGATGTTTTTATGCTGTTGAAACATTATTTATTTAAAGATGTTGGATGGGGCTGTCTGTCACCGTTGTCTGGTCCCTACATCGGTCGTCTCTCGTCCCGCTCTGCTCTCTGAACCACCTGAAAGAATAGAAAGAAAGAGGAAGAAGTTGAGCATCCTGATAGAGCACGATTCCGTGTCCCCAACGTGGTGTCTGTCGCCGTTGTTTGTTTGTTGTTTTGGCGTGTGTGTGTGTGTGTGTGTGTGTGTGTGTGTGTGTGTGTGTGTGTGTGTGTGTGTGTGTGTCTTCTCGACACAGCTGATGAATATATGGAATGACTAGGCAATTTAAAAACCAAAATCACAAAAAAACATAGTGGATGGATTCAGAAATTTGATCATATTGAATAGGGTTATTCATAGTGAATTGAAAGAGCAGAGAGAGAGATATTATATATTATATCATATATCATTTATAGCAGATTGTCAGTGGGTTTTCGTTGGCAGCACGTGAAGAAAACTATTGCCGATGAGGGGCGGAGCTCCGAGCCACGTCATGTGTGAACAGTGGTTTAGGGCACCGTATCTCCGAAAAATAGCGGCGCTTCCACGGACAGACCGATGGAACAGCCAATCCTCATATCAGCATTATTTACATACATAGAGGTAAGGTACATATTTGATTCCACCAATTTGTAGCGGCTCAGAGAAAGAGTGCATTGCCTCTGGACCCGCCATGTGCTTTTATTTTCCCATCGCAATTATACAATTCATACTCGTTCAATAAAAATAAAGATAGGCTATATAGCCCACTGCAGTGTATCCATGGCCCTACCTTTACTTGTAAATGAAGTCCATTCGTCTCTCCTTCTGGACAAAAATATCCGTGACTTTGTTGTAGAAGCCCTGTATCAAATAAGCAGCGACACAACTCTGCAGATTCAGTCGATTGAGACTATACTAGCACGCTGTTGGACCGAAGGATGGACGGCACATTGATCGTGAAACGTTTCTCTCACTCTCTGACACCAGCCATCCTCGCTGTTCACCGAAGTCAATAAACACATATCTCCGGTTTCCAGCGCACCAGGGATGACAGTTATTGTGCTCACAGTTCTGAGACTGTAAGGTCAAATGAAATGCTTTATTTATTGGTCCATTTCTAAATATTTCTTGAAGGTCTCCTGGGAATAACCATTGGTAGTAGTGATTGCAGGGAGAATAGAGCCGACACACAGGACTGTTATATCATCTTCCTTTGAGGAACTTCTCCATTCACTCACAGGTTGAAAAGCCAGTTGTGATAATCAAAGGAATTATGAGAATACAAATGCAGCCAAAAAGAAAGAAGGGGGTTGTGTGCTAAAATACTACGTACCTAGCCATTGCATACACTTTGACTGTAAGTGAGCATGCCTTAAATTGAGGTTCAATAAACTCAATGGAGATGAGATAAAAAAAAACACTTTAAGATGGGAGAAAAAGGGAAGAAACCTCTATCAGGATGGACAGAAGCAATAGATGTCATATGTACAGAAAGAATAACGTAACAGAGTTACAGCACATCCAATGCATATGACAGAAATTATTCATATAATGAGTAGGCATGATGAAAAAGTAGCAGCAACAGTAGATGTAATAGAATAATAATGATAATAGAAGCATTAATGGTATTGGCAGTACTAATAGGAATACAACTAATACTAATATTGATAATAGCAGGAGGTGTCAGGAAGGACCAGGGTCCAGATAAAACCACAATCCATCAGAAAGGGGGTAAATATAAAAGAGCGCATCATTCAGACATTAATATAATGTTATAATTGTACACTGTGGATACATAAAAAAAAACACCCTTCTTAGGAGGTGTGATTCTATTTTGGACAGGAACCCTCAATGAAGTGGTTCAGCATTGAGTTTGTCAGTGTACTCATTTCCTGTGTTATGAATGTTGCTTTCGAAACTTAAGCAGCTACTGTTGCATGTGAGTGCAGTGGGATTCTCTTAGCACTGCGGTTGTCCTTTATTAAATCTTGTGAATTATCCTTCTCATCTTTCCTTGACCTAATGACGGTTTTCCCTTGAGGTGAAGGAAAAGTGGTTAGGAAAGGAAATCATTTTTGACGAGCAGCCAGAGATTCTGTTTTCGAGCTGCTTGAAGAACGCAGCTTCTTCTTCACCTCCCACCTGACGATGCAGCATGATGTTTGGTCTGACTACCCACCGACTTCCACATTGTTTAGTGTCACTCAGGCCGACCAGAGTTAGGGGTCACTTTCCCCGCAGATCAATCAGGACAAAGTGGAAATAAAGTGCAATCTATTTTCAACTAGGAGGAAATCCACCTCCTGCCTTGATTTCAATGGGAACGAACTGAGCCCTGCCCCGTAACACACACACACACACACACACACACACACACACACACACACACACACACACACACACAAACACTCACACTGGAGTATCTAATTTTGCTGAGAGGATGACTGACAGACTCCATCATCCGCATGATAGGCCTCTGACAGCATGTCAGACACAGCTGATATGACCCGCCCTGGGTAAATGATAATATGCTAATAATACCCTTCCAAAATAAGAGACAATTTTAGGGACAAAATGGAGCAACAGCAGCTGTGTTTTCCAGCCAAGCACCTTTTTAGAGATCTTTGGAAATGTCAGCACCTCTGCGTCTGTCCACTCATCTCTCATTCTGTTGCAGCAAACTGCATAATACTTCTCAGTGGTGGCTTCAGGTTCAAGGAGCTATTGTGCTTGTGGTGACTCACAATTTCTCAAAACACCATCTCTGTCTGTTACAAACAGCCATTAGGTGTCTGCTGACCTCCAGCCGCCACACTGCGTCCAGAGCCACAGTGGGGAGAAAACATACCGTTTGCCCACGTTCATTGTGTTGGACGGTGTGTTTGTTCAGCTAACAGCTAACAGCTAACAGTTCTAAACACACAGCTGAGCAGTGCCAGTACAGACATCTACATAGATTAAAATGTCTGTATGATAAGAAAATATCTTTCTATGTGTTCTTTGAAACAATGCAGCAGTGGTTGTTGCAGACACACCTGGGGGAGATCTGCTCTCTACTGAGTGCACCTCTCTAGTTATTACTAAGAAAAGCATCATAACGTGTAAGTCCTACATTTAAATTATTTGTATTTGTGGGGAAAAAATTTAGACACAAATTTTACACAATTTAGAGTCTCCATTTATCCTAAGCTGCATCAAACCCCGGCCCCTCTTGCTGTGAGGTGACAGTGCTAGCCACTCCACCACTATGCAGCCCTGAAAAACATTTGCAAATGTAATATTTCCTCAATCTAAATGTGACATTTTCAGTCAGTCTTGACACACATTACATAAGAATTTGCATTAAACTAATTAGACGGAGAAGCAGATACATTTGGGAGCAACGCGACGAGAGAAAACAAGAAGAGAGGTTTAAGAATAGCAGTCTGAATGTGCGTGCGTGCATGTAGGTATGTATGTGTGTGTGTGTGTGTGTGTGTGTGTGTGTGTGTGTGTGTGTGTGTGTGTGTACGTGTGTACGTGTGTGTGTGTAACTCACAGCTCTGTGTCTATTGCAGAGAGGTCTGCTGTTTAATTACCTCCAGCAGAAGCTCTGGAACATAATTACTTTGTGTTTCAGTGTTTTCCTGCTTGATTGGGTTTTGCTGGCTTTCAGCAGCGGCGCTGCGCTTCCATCATGATGAATGTGACAGGCGAGGAGGGGGGCGCTTCTGCTGCTGCCGCCGCCGCCGCCGTTTCTGCCTGGGTGGCTGAGGATGGATGCATAGGTGGATGCAGACGGTGATGCAGACGATGATGCAGGCGGTGATGCAGGCGGTGATGCTCATCAGGGGAATCTGGGAGGATTTGGCATTGTTCTTGTGCTTTGTTGTGTTTGCACAGTGCAGCAAAAAGAAATGCCGAAGTTGAAAGCAACCCTGGGAGTGTGGGAGGGCGGCTTTAGCTGCAAGATGTCGGTTCTGCTTCAACTGCTTTTGTTGTATGTTTTTTTCCGCCGGCGCTGTTCAACATTTCAGAACCCAGGAGTCAGCGACCTTAGGCCCCTGTGCCACCATTAGCATGCGCTAGCTTAGCCCGTAACACACTCGCAGTCAGTGCTGCTCTTTCACAGCATCGGCCCGGTAACTACAGTAGGTTTGATTGATTTTTCTCTATCATTTCCTTTGTGGAGTTTATTTCTGATGAGGAAGTTTGGTGAAAGGTTGGTAGGTTATTGGTTTTCAACTCCGATGTGGATAAGAGATAAGATAAGATAAAATAATCCTTTATTAGTCCCGCAGTGGGGAAATTACAGGATTACAGCAGCCTTGCTCACAAGTGAATAAAAATAATAATACAATAGAAACAAGTAATATAAATAAATATAAATGAGCAGTAAAACAGTAGAGAAATATTAATATACAGACTGAATAGAAAGTACTTAAACGTATTGCACGTAAATACACGTAATATACGTAATAATATTGCACCAGGTGAATGATAAAGTGACCAAGTTCAGTTCAAGTGTTCAGTTGTCAGAGTGGTCTACTGGGAGCTCAGCTGGTTGTGCAGCCTGACCGCAGCGGGAAGAAAAGACTTGCGGTACCTCTCCCTCAGACACCGGGGATGAATCAGCCGGTGACTGAAGGAGCTGTGCAGCGCTGCTAGAGTGTCCTGCATGGGGTGGGAGGCGTGGCTTATCATGGACGAGAGCTTACTCATCATCCTCCTGTCCCCCACCACCTCCACGGTATCCAGAGGACGCCCCAGCACGCTGCTGGCCTTCTTTACCAGCTTGTCCAGTCTCCTCCTGTCAGCTGCCGTGATGCTGCTGCTCCAGAAGACCACTCCATAAAAGATGGCTGATGCCACCACAGAGTCAAAGAAGGTCTTCAGGAGTGCTCCCTGCACCCCAAAATACCTCAGTTTCCTTAGCAGAAAGAGTCTGCTCTGTCCCTTTTTATAAAGTGCGTGTACGTGGTCGGACCAGTCCAGTTTGTTGTTCAAGTGGACACCCAGGTACTTATAAGATTTAACGATCTCAATGTCCAGTCCCTGGATGCTCACCAGTACCGGAGGAGAGTGTTTACCCCGGCGGAAGTCCACCACCAGCTCCTTGGTCTTACTGGAGTTTATCTGGAGGCGGTTCCGCTGGCACCATCCTAAAAAGTCCTGGTTCAGTTCTCTGTATTCCCTGTCATCATCTGCGGATGGCAGCCTTTCTTGTCGAACGCGTTCATGTATAATTACAATGTCCTGATTATGGGAGGGAGAAATACAAGGTTGCTATGCACGTTGCCTAAATGGATATGTGGATGTTGTGTCATAGTTCAAGTTACCGTGGCACGCTCACTAACAAGAGCATTTTAAAGGCTCTTCATATCAGAACGGTTGCCATAACTCATCAAATTGGTTATTCTCACTAGCTTTACTGGCTCATGTCATTTCAATCAGGAGAGACAGTGGGTGATTAGTAGTTAATGTTTATTATGCCAGATAATGAGTCCCTGGTTACACAGAATTTATTTGGCGCTTGAACTCCGCGAGGAGATTGAGATCGCACTGTGTTTGCCCTGAGCGGCAGCAATCTGTAGATCCCCCGAGGAGTTCAGACACTGGTGGTGGTGGCTGGAGGTTCTGCTGGAGTTGCTGGAGCAGCAGATGGGGTGCTGAATCTGAGAGGGTGGATGGTGCTGGGGAGGCGGCGGGTCGGGTGAGACGGCAGCAGGACGCTAGAGGCGGAGAAAGAGAACATTTAAAGGAGAAGGCAGCGAGCTGATAGGATAGCGAGGAGGGCGTGACTCTGCGCTATTGGCTGGGCGCACCCGGCTGCTGAACAGCTGGTAGAGTCTGACGCTTCTGACAGGGAAGTCCGGTATGACGTGCGTGCTGCTGGTGAGAGGCCCGCCTGGTGTGAGGGGGTTGTCTTCCTGTCTGAACTTACGCTATAGCTTCATATTCAATACAGGTTTTCAAGCGGACTAATTTGCCTTATCTTTGCAGGGTCTTTTAGTTACTGAAATTACCCGGACTAAAATTTCCAGGAACTTCTTGTATCAAGACTAATGAATATATAAAAAGCATGAAAAAAGTTGGTAACACCTTTTAATGACAGGATTCCTCTCACCCAGCATTTGTATTTAATATGCAGCATGAGCATGCCTAGCTCATTTTCCAAAGCACACTGTGATGGTCTATGCTCTTTGAATTTAAGAGACCCATATATGGCATTTGTAGTTCTCAGATCTTAACTGGAGTGCAGCGCTTTGCTTTCAAGATAAAGAAGACAGGGCCATCCAGTTCTCAACTTCAGTGCCTTACTTCAGAGACGGATAGGTCTTGTAAATTGGCACCCTAAAGGCTTTTACCACTGAAGTAGCAGTGTCGTGCTAACGCTTTCAGCTAACTTTAGCTAGCATACCTTAACTCTACTCTCTGGAGTCACAACACTTGACATCGTTATCTTTACTTGATATCGAACCGTCAACGGCGTGTAGAGTTATTTAATTTTCAAAGTCACCAGGATTAATTTCTCAGCAATTGAATCAAAGTAAGTGAAGTTAGCTTACGGGAGCATGGTCAGGCTATGTTAACTTCAGGTATCGCTAACCTATAGCATTCACGTTGTTAGTTTAATTTAGATTCAATTACTGTTAAATGAAGGTTAAAATAAAGTTCCCAAGTACAATAGGATCCCTAATTGATGTTGTAAAATCTAACTTAGAATTTGTATTTGTTATGTGTCCTGTGTTAAGTGTCCTCTTTTTCACAAACTCAAATCTGGTCACCCTAATATATATATATATATATATATATATATATATATATATATATATATATATATATACATAAATGATAAATAAGTATAAAAGCACTAATGAGCATGTGAATAAATTCATAAATAAAACATCTACAAGAAGGAGGTGAGGTGGAGACGGGAGGTGAAAACGGGAGGTAGAGAGGTGAGGTTCGGCGGACGGCTTGAGGAGCCGACGGCTTTAAGAAATGTAGTAACAAGCTCTTCTCATTGGTTCAACATGTGTAAAACTGACAGACAGGTTCATGAAAGGAAAAAAGACGAAATATGGAGATGTAATTGTTCCGTGCCACGCGGACGCTACATCCCCCTTGTCAGCTGTGAATGAGGGCAAATAAGTGCCTCCATTTAGTTTTTGCTTGGTCCATCAGCACCCTCTCAGTACACCGCGATGACCCTCGACCTCTCAGGCAGCCAACAGGAGGTGGAGGGGTTGGAGACAGGAATAACGCGTCTGATTCATCTGAAGAGTGCGAACAGATAGATGGCAGAGAGGCAGGCTGGCAGCGCTTCTTCAGCAAGCTAATGGCGCCTGGTGTTTTCAGTCTCTTAAGTGTGCTTCGTGTGTGTGTGTGTGTCGGTGTGTGTGTGTGTGTGTGTGTGTGCTAAACCAAAATGAGTGTTACAGAACCAAGGTAAGCTTGTAAATAAATACAAAGAAGTGGATGTCTGGAGTTGAGAGATTTATTGGCACAAAATGATAAGATGACAAGAAATTGATAAAACTTCACTGACATAAGTTAAATCCTACGAGGGGAACAAAAGATTTACTGGCGACCAAAACACACATAGCAAATTAACGGGAGGTGAATGTGCGGTTACCACCAGCAGCAGGCAAAAAAATAATAATGCGAAAAACAGGAAGATGAGGAAAATATTCCATATAACAGAAAGTATAACTATGTTACAAGGGAAGAGAGCTGAGCCATCACCTGTGCCATCGGCATGTATGATGGGCAGGTGGCACCTTGCAGCGAGATGGAGGGGTGGAGGATGGGTCCAGCAGAGACAGGAGATCGGTTTTCGTTTAAAACATGTGTGTGTGGTTGTAGACTAAGTTGTTTTGTTGCCTCAACCGAACTTCATGTGATGAAGTTTATCTTTGAAAAGACACTAAAACTGACGCTACGTACGTAGAGCGTCATAGTTTAAAGGGTAGGGACCATCGTCTCTTTTAAATGCTCTCTTGCTTCCAACTGCTTTTCAGTCTCCACAATGAATCCTATACTGTATTGCCATACAAACCACGGCTGGTTAACTTCTAAAAAATTACTATACCAATACCAATAAAGCCAGTACTTCATGTGATACCCATCATGTGAATGGAATAAGTCTCCCACTGGCTGGCTAATTTCCGACGCACTACACAGTGCTCATAGAGCGGTTACCGCTGATAACACAATCCAACAAGCCACATACTCAAGAAGCACATGACAGATTAAACAAACATAAAACACATAAGGTACTCTATCTATACCCATCAAATAATCATAAAAGTGTGAACAAATTGGTGGAATCAAATCAAACACAGAAGAGCAGCAGATATTAAACACACGCACCTGTAGGGAAATCAGGAGAAGTATTGAACAACCCTTTCTAAAGAGCGCCGAGTACCTTTAAAACATCTGCCCTATTGCAGTTATTTAGTGCCGAAAAAAGGGTCCTGTTTTGGATTTGAAAAAATGTATTAATGGGATATCTTGATCTCAGTCTCCAAAGATTATTTAAAAAGAAGAAGACATATTTATTCTGTATTGGGCAACACACAGAACTACCAAGAGAAGGAGAAAAGGAGAAAGTGAATTGAGGACAATAGCCAAGAAACTCCAAAACAAGGAAAGGGAAGAGGAGATAAGACAAGGAGGAATAGAGGAGAGGAAACCAGAAAAACACACACTTAGAAATGTAGGGAAGAAAGACACAAGAAAAAGAGAGGAGAGAGAGAGGAAGACCGAGTGGTGTTTTATCACCCTAGAGGCAACAGCTTTCCTCAGATAAGAGGCAGAAAACAAGCAGCAACTGGTAATTGTTTTGCGCGAGCAAGTCCCAAAGGCTTGATGGCAAGAAATAGGCATAAAAAGATAATTAAAAAGTTACCGTGAACGGATGAGCCGCTCAGTCTGTTTATTTGTGTGATAAACGGAATGAGAATAGAACAGAGATTGGGTGAGAGAGAGAAAATAGCATTCACGCCCAGAGCGAAGCATATGGAGGCCATGCTACTCACTGTCCAGGCCGTCAAGTGACGGGGGCCTCAAATCTGCTGGAGCGGCAGAGCAGAACCCCAAGAACGTACAGTCATATGAAACAGGGATTCATGTCAATGTTCTTATGTCTCTCTCAGAAAGAACGGCAACAATACAACCAGAGGAGTCGCTCCCTGATGGACATTAGAGAGAATGCAGGTGTAAGGCTCTTCAGCATTGGTCACCGCCGGGAAAACATAAACATGTCAGTCTTGGTACTGTGAAGGTGTGTGTGAAAGTGTGTGTGCTCCTACTTTGGACAACATTTCAAACTCAAGACCAGTTAATTAGGGATGGATCGTCCAACGGCAGACAGTTTTTTTGGTCATTGTCAAACATAAATATGTGTGTTCCATGACTGCAGCTTGTTGTTTGGGCACACGCAGCATCGATAAAACGGTGAGATTACTTGAGTAGGTGTTCTTTATACTCCACTGCCTCAACACATCTTGCCTCAGCAACACGCACACGCACACACACACACACTTTAGTAGTCAATTATCTTCTCGTGGTGGTGTGTTATTGGATTTCTGCAACCCCACTGCCATCCCCAGCATTCACAACTAATGACGGCTCCCAACACCTGTAATTATGTACAGGGACATTTGAAGAGAGGGGAAAGGAAAGGAGGCGGATCTACAGCTCCCCCTCCTCTTCTCCCTTCATCAATATGCCCGTGCTGTAGTTGTCATGCAAGGTAGATCTATTATGTATTGATCAGCAGCTCACTGGATCAGCGTGTTGACATTTTACCACAGCAGTAAAAGAATCCGCAGAGAGTGGACAGAGCAGAGAGCAGGTGATATGAAATGTCAGTCTATGGATGCTTTATTCCAGGAGCTCTACAGAAGCACGACGGTTAGCTTCATGGAAGAAAAATCCATGTCATGCACTTGTCACGGCCCGGCTCTTGGTCGTAACAAATATGGAGACACACCAAGGTTTAAACTAAACAGTGACCATGATTTATTAACAGACACACAGGTAGACTAACAATACTGGGTCTGGAGAGGGGGCCCCCATGGGCAGACTGGTGAGCCTTTTATCTGCCACCCTCTGATTGGGGTTGATTGGCCAGCTCCGCCCATCCGGAACCACCTGAGAGGAGAGACCTGGGGAGAAGCTTGATTGGGCAGCTCCGCCCATCCGGAACCACCTGAGAGGAGATACCTGGGGAGAAGCAGAGGATCTTGCCCAGGTTACCTATAACAGACAGAGGGCCGTCACACCCCCCCATAGAAAAAGGAACTCTACTAATCATAGTAACGTTTAATATATCTCACAAAAAAGGGTTGGATAAATAAAAAATACTGTTGCCTAGTTCCTACGCGTCTGCACCCAGCCACTCCTCCAACCTCAGCAGCAGGATCCTGAGAGCGATCTTAGTGGAGAGTAAGAAAGGAGGAAGATAACATGTACAGCACTTTCAACATTAGGCTATTTAGCAGGGTGCTCGGGACAACGCATCTGCCACTACATTGTCCTTCCCTCTAATGTGACGTATGTCCAAAGTATACCCCTGCAAAAATAAAGACCAGCGCACGAGTCTTTGATTCGGACACTTTAGCGAATTAAGGAAAGTCAAGGGGTTATGATCTGTATACACAATCAGAGGAGCAAGGCCAGACATAATGTACACCTCAAAATGAACTAAAGCCCAGACCAAGGCGAGAGCCTCCTTTTCAATGACGGAGTAGTTCAGCTGGTGCGTATTAAATTTCTTTGAAAAGAAAGAACTCCCACCTGCGCTTCACCCTGGAACAAATCAGAAAAGAGCCTTATCTTGTGTAGGGGAACCTTCAAAACGTTCATGCCCATTCCAAGGACTGGAATGAAGTCACCAGTATCAGAGTTTTCTGAAAACGGCAGAACTGACGCTACAATGAACGTGTCAAACGCACCAGTATCACGCAAAATTTTCACAGGAACCTTGTTGTCACCTTCCAACAGAGACACAAACCCTTCCGTTACGAATGGCAGATAAGAATCAAAACCTGGGGAGGGCTGAGTTTTGGGTGATGGTTCAGACTCTGGGGTGACATAACCGACCCGTTTCACCACAGGGGCAGCCAGACCGGCCCCTTGCGGTTCCGAACCGTTCTGGGCACCACTCGATCCACTTCTTGGCCTGAGTGCATAACACTCAGACTTCCAATGTCCCTTTTTACGACAATAGTTACAAACTTTGTCAACCTCCCGTGCACTATGTTCACTCCTGTATACTGACCCGACGACTCTACCTAGACCAGCAGCAGGCTGCATATCAAACAAAGGGCTATTTCTCCTGAACCCAGAGTCAGCAACATAAGGGCGAGGCTCCCCAAACGTACCCCTATGCGTCAAGGTGTAGTCGTCTGCCAGCGCAGCAGCTTCAGCCACTGTTTTAACTTCCTTTTCACCGACGTAAGTAGCAATCTGTTGTGGAACTGCCGTCTTAAACTGCTCAAGCAATATCAGGTCGCACAAACTTTCAAAGTTGTCAACCTCCGAAGCAGTGCACCAGCGATTAAAGTGCAACACCAAGTCACGTGCAAATTCCAAATGTGACTGCGTCTTCCCTCTTCTCCAATTTCTGAAGTGCTGACGGTATGCCTCCGGCACCAACTCGTATACCTTCAGCACAGCAGCTTTAACTTTGGTATAACTTTGGCTATCAGTGTTACTCAGTGCTGCGTATGCCTCCTGAGCCTTTCCTGTGAAAGCACACTGCAACATCAACGTTCGCTCAGTGACTGGCCAACCCCGTGTATCCGCAATACGCTCGAACAAAGAAAAGAATGTGTCCGGGTCTCTTTCATTAAATTTGGGCAAAAGGCTCAGGTTACGAATAATATCAAAAGGACGCGAGGACGCACCACCAGACCCAAGTGAACCATGCCCATCAAACACTGAATCATCAGAACTACCCAAATCCAGCTTTCGTCGTTGCAACTCCATTTCACAATTTTTTCGAGTGCCAATTCCTTATCTATTTTCATTCTTTCATGTTCCAATTGTATCAACATCAGCTCTTTTTGTTGGTCAAATGTTAACCCAGGGACTATCGACCCCAGCGGAGGCAGCCCCTTTGCAACACTGGGAGAGGAAACCTGTGCGCACTTTTGCAAAATGTCATCCTTCTCCAGATTTGCTATGAGACATTCCTTAACCTCCTGTTTTTTCTTTCCAGTTATTGCAACGCCATAATGTTCAGCGATTTGCAATAATTGAGCCTTTGTAAACCGTTCCAATAACTCCTCAGATGGAGCATCAAAAAATGTTTCTATGCCAGCCATGACTGCAGAATGCCTACGGACCCAAGAGCGCAGACCAAAACCCTCCGCTGCGCACTAGAGGCACTTAACCAACTCGTAGACGGTGCGTTCCCTCTAACTACCTACACAAAAATCTTATTAAGCTCAACCCTAGTCTTCATGTGGCTACTGGCAGCGGGTACTTACGCACTAAAGCCCATGGGTCGGAAAAGAAGACCAGCACGCTGGCACCTCCCCCCAAGCACATGGATGTGCCCCCGAGACAACTGCTGCTAACCGCGGTCACCACAACACTACTGGTAGCGCTCAGCAACACCCAAAGGGATGAAGCCGTAACCTTACAGGGAAGCCCCGCAATTTTAATTGCACAACGGTGAGTCCTAGTACTGCGTCTTGCTCCAGGCTACCTATCAAGCAGAAATGAAAAACTACCTGAATGTTGCACAAAACAAATGATCCCCCTCTCTCGTCCAAACACCGAGCAGAAAACAAAGTAGACCAAGTTTAATTTAATCAATAATATTTACTTTAACAAACCTCAGAGTGTCTCCCCAATGCCAATCAAGGCTTTACCACGACACACAGCGGTGCACTTTCCTATAGCCTCTTGGCCACCCGAATCAATTCATTTAACAACAAGAACAACAAGTGACGCCTCCTTTCCTTCAACAAAGGAACGTCCCAGGAGGTACACCCAAGTAATCAAGTGTGCCCCTACCACTCAAGGCACCTGGGAGCCACACAATCAACAAAAACCGAAATCAATCGATTTGAGCTCAACAAAAAATCCTTACCAATACCTGATTCAAACGGACGAGCCCCCAACTTGTCACGGCCCGGCTCTTGGTCGTAACAAATATGGAGACACACCAAGGTTTAAACTAAACAGTGACCATGATTTATTAACAGACACACAGGTAGACTAACAATACTGGGTCTGGAGAGGGGGCCCCCATGGGCAGACTGGTGAGCCTTTTATCTGCCACCCTCTGATTGGGGTTGATTGGCCAGCTCCGCCCATCCGGAACCACCTGAGAGGAGAGACCTGGGGAGAAGCTTGATTGGGCAGCTCCGCCCATCCGGAACCACCTGAGAGGAGAGACCTGGGGAGAAGCAGAGGATCTTGCCCAGGTTACCTATAACAGACAGAGGGCCGTCACACCATTGTGGTATGTTATTTCAATAGTTTAAGGAGCTGTAGTGTAATTCTTCGACATTTAGGTGTAATATTTGTGCAAGAAGAAAACCTTGCAGAGCTGTGGCCGTCAAAGCCAAGAACATGTTTCATTGTCATAACAACACTAGAACGGAGATGGTTGGGGCCGATGACGGCCCTTTGCTCCAATATACTTTTTTCACCAGACAGTTTAGCACTGATTGAAACAAAGATTTAATCAGAGCCGTCTCTTTCAATTAAGCATTGTTGTCGCACAGTCTGAGTTTCTGGGCTCCGAGAAAAGATCTTAACCCTCTGGAGTCGGGGGTCATTTTCTCGATTTGACATCATTTCTTAAATTCACCTTTTAAAGGCACTTGCATATGATATACCCATATGTTTTATATCTAAAATTGCAGAACAATATCAGCTTTCTATATAATGAGGCACCATTGTCCTAAGGCACAAGTGTAAAGAGATAATATGGCCCTAAAGCTGAAGAATTTAATCTCGACACAAGACGGCATCCAACACAGACTATGACCTACGTGCTAACGTTGCTAAGCTACCGTAAACACTACGGTAGTTACAGTCTTACAAACACGTAACTGAGATCCAACACTACTAGTCGTACTAAGTTCACTGAAAGAAAGTTAACGGGGATAGTGACAATATTTGAACGCACTGTTCAGTATTACAGACACGCTGTACCCAGCTATCTCCCTGTTAGCTCACGTTAGCTAGCTCCCGCTAGCTCCGTGTTAGCAGCAGCGCTATCTGGCTACAGGGACCTTTAGTAACATAAATATGCTATTGCAAAGTTCAGTAAATACACTTACCCATCTTCAAATGGATCCCTTTGCTTGGCGTTGTGTTCATCACAGGAATCGTATCCTTCAGGCTGTGAAGCTGCGCCGTCCAGTATAGCTTCGCTCACGGTAAACTCCCTGCTCGGCCCCTTCTCTCTGTCTCATGAAGCTTTGCACTCGTCATATGACACATCCATGTTTAGATGGTCATATCTCGCTGTGAATCTCGTATGATCTCGCGGACAGAAGGCAGCGGAAGTGGAAGTTCTACTGAATCTTGGAGAGGTTTAATCATATTTCTGTGCAGAATTATCACGAAGAAATTAATATTTTCAAAACGTAAACATCGTATACCACGTATACCGCGATTATAAGAGAGGTGGAGAAAATGGGCTATGAATGAGTTTTACGTGGATGTGTTCTTTATTGTACCTGCCGAAGTTCTTGTGTATGCCATGTTTTATCCTCTCTGTGTGGGGATCTTGTATTTCCATGTGTGTTGTATTTTTTGAGTTGACCCACTGAACTTCTGAACCAAAAATACTTATATGAATATGATTCATATCAGCTGGTTTAGACATCAAGTGCTGTGTCTATTCGTGGACTTCATCCTTTGCTATACTTGCTATCATGCCACCATTATTCAACAGTCACTCAATATACGACTTCACTCGCTCTGTGTGTTGCTTGTTGTACTGCATCACTTGTTCTGACCGAATGCAAAAACTTCAACGTTCAACATCTGGATTGCAGGAACGTACAACGTGGACATTTCTTTCCTGGCGATTCGGCTGAATTATAGAAAAGTAGATTATCGGAATTCTGGTTAGATGAGCCCAAAGTAAGTTTTGCAATACTGTGAAACTGGAAACAGCCAACAAAAGGGATGATAGAAATGTGAGCTTCAGAGATAATATATCATAATAAATATTATTCTTGCCAATTTTTTATTATGTGTAGTCAAATTCAAATGGCAGAATTGTATGTCTGCACATCCAGTCCACAGGAACAGAGGATGTATTTAGCCTTGCAAAATACTTTGTAGTTCACTTCCTGATCAGGCTCTAAAAGAGTCACCAGTTGGGCTTTTAGTTTAGTTCGTACTTAACTTAACTTATGTAAGGGCCCGTTCACACCAGACACGACTTTTAAAAGCGCAGTCGCCTCTAAAACGCCTTGGGAAAAACTCGGCGGGCAAAACAGCCCGGTGCGCCTGTGGAGCGGGCCTGCGTGCGCAACCAGGCGATACACATTGACATTGATGAGCTGTGCGACTCCGCGCAAGGCGCTTAAAAGTTGAGAATATTTCAACTTTTAGCCGCGCCGAAAAAACGCTAGAAAGACGCGCCGTACCATAGGAAAACAATGGTTTTGGTAGCGACGGGTTTTTGAGAGTCGCGTCTGGTGTGAACGGCCCCTTAGTCATTTAAGTTACATAAAAAACATATTTAAACCCAAACCAGTATCTTTCCCTTAACCTAACGTATGTTACCTAAATGGTAATGGACTGTACAGCACTCTTCTAGTCTTCCGACCACTCAAAGCGTTAATCTCTCCTGTTACTCAGCTGTGCGCATACATGTCCCAGGATGCATTGCATACAAGTGGCGATCTCGCTACATCTGATGAATAAATCAAATAACCTGACAATCAAGGACATATTCTTACACCTAAAGAGAAAAATACAACTGCACAACTTCAGAATTCAAGTGTCTCTTTTACATTGAACTTAGACAAGCTTCTGCCTTGTGTGTCCATCTTATAACACACTCAAACTGGACGGAAACTAATAAAACTCCATAAACCATGAGTCAGTTAGTCTTTCCTCTGTTTCAACAATCAGCAACTTTTGTTTGGTGGAAATAAATCCTTAATTCTCAGAGTAAGATGTGAAAACATGCTCTCTGCCCACTGCAGCAGCTCTCACTCCTGAAGAGGCAGACCATTAAATTA
Source organism: Myoxocephalus aenaeus (assembly GCA_038501785.1). Lineage (NCBI taxonomy): Eukaryota > Metazoa > Chordata > Actinopteri > Perciformes > Cottidae > Myoxocephalus > Myoxocephalus aenaeus. Next base: position 5,165,716 of record JBAMJR010000025.1, read on the forward strand.
GCAAATCACGATGACAAAAGTTTCCCCACAATCGCCCTGCTAATCTCGGTTGTCTATTCCAGTTTATCTTCGTCTCCAGCACACATCTGTCCCAGTGAGGAGCAAAACGTTCATGCAGAGAGGGGCATCCCTCTCTTTGGGTTGAAGTTGGTGACAGCATTTCAAAAACTGCCCACGCTTACATTTATTAACGTTACAGCAGAATTAATCACTTTCTGTTGGCATCGGAGAGCAATTTGAGCAAAGGCTCCACCAGTCTATTTGCTCTCCGCAGCACAGATCCTTGAGAGTCCCCGCCAGCCATATATCCCCCCCGCTGCAGCTGCAGCCTTGAACGGCCTCTCTCCGGCTGGATACGGCTGAATACCCAAGTCAGCCAGAACACTGTAAAAAGCAGCATCCATAACTTACTCTGCACTCATATTTTAGGATTCATGCAGAAACGTAAACGGAACATGAGAACAAGGAAGTTATTTGGCAGCATTGCACCCCCCAGCTATGCAAATTGCATAAATAGAGTTGCTACATGAATACATGAATGGTTTGATGAGTATGCAAATTAGTCATATGCTATGAACTTCAAAGTCACCAGATCTCAAATCAACTGAACACCTATGGGAGATTTAGGATGTTTGACTTGTTTTGCAAGAATGACTTTTCTTGTCACCCATCTCTATGGGTTCATAGTTACTGTGACCTGAAATAACTGTAAACACCCCCCCAAAAAAAACACTAAAAGATGTAGCCACCCAGACAATGTTCAGTACATCAAACTGACAAAATACACAATTTCAGTCATATATTTGAGCATGTGTGTGTTTCTGTTTAAATTGTGTCCTTGCAAAAGTGTTGCTGGATTAAATGACAGAGCACAAAGCTTTAGACTAATACCTTATGACACACACACAAACACACACACGCACACACACGCACACACACGCACACACACAATGTATTTCATTTCCAAGCTGCTCTTGCATCCCTGTCAGTCTTCTGACACTGCAACGTTTCGCATGGCAGACCTGAGTTCAACCCACATCTCTACAAATGCACCATTCGCTTTCAACAGACTGTCTGTCTAGCTCTCAATCATTTAGATCTCCTCAATATGTAAAGCCACATCCCTGCACCGTGTCCGTACAGTGAAGATGTCTTCTGTCTAGTTTGATGTAACACACTGCTTGACATTGACTCCCTCATAGGCTCAGCTGGCAGGGCAAAGGACCATACCATGTTTTGCCAAAGTACCACCACATGGCATGACATTACTGCTGACAGCCCCCTCTACCCTGCAGGGAATATAATGCCCACTTCTGATAGTTACAAACATTCAGAGGACCACCAAACCAAATAATTGAGGGAATAAATCAGGCTGTAAATGTGTTATGGCTCTGTTAGCTGTAGATATTCTGCCTCCCCTTCACCCATTACTGCCCGCCATTATTGTATTTAATGAGTAAAATCTTCCCCTTTTTCCCCTGTGAAAGGGTTTTTACTATTTATTTATTTGGGGGAGTTTTTCCTGATCCGATGTGAGGTCCCGGGACAGGGATGTTATGTGTACAGATGGTAAAGCCCTCCGAGGCAAACTTGTATTTGTGATGTTGGGCTATATAAAATAAACTGAATTGAATTGAGTCTACGCTTAAGCATATGCTCTATGCAGATGATATATTCTGGTTTCCCTAAGACCCAGTCAGATCAGTCCCAGCAATATTGAACAATATTGAAATCTATCCGGGTACAAGGTCAATAGATCTAGTCAGAGGTGTTTCCACTGAACTGACCAACAACTTTAGTTCAGTGTCCGTCTGGAAGTATTTAATATCCTCGCATTCACTATCCCCATCAAATTGATAAAAAAAAGTTGAAAATAATTTCGACCCATTTTTAAAGAAAATTTCAGTGAATATGTATATGTATTAGAACTAGAAACATTCGCAGGAAATGTTGACAGTGTGGCTGCTACTGCCAAAAGACAGCGTATTGCAACATACCCAAGAATATTACCAGCAGTAAGATGTGTCATTGAGGTGCATTGGTCACATACAATGGTCACAACAGATATGCAGGCATTGTTAATAGCATTACTGAGCTATATGCTCTTGTATTACATCCATGTTTTTTTTTTTATTGAAACAAGCCTAATTGCCTTTTTTCCTGTCAGCAAACAGCTACGAGCTATTGCTCCTTTCATTCCTGTATTTGAGATTTGTATTCTTGGAAAAGCTGCCGCTTCTGTGTTTGAGATTCATACTCTCACTCCCGTCATTCCTGTGAGATTCATAGGTGCGTAGGCACTGTGTGGGTGCATATTTGTCACTGGTTACCATGGTGAATGCGGCACCAGGGCAAAAGGGGCAGACTAGATCTTTAGACACTGAGTGGATTCGCCAAAATATTATTATCAAAAGAGAGAAAAGACTCTGCCGAACGCGGTGATGTCATCTTTATGTTTGTGGTGTCAAAAATGTGAGCTTGAGAGCAGGTTAGAAATGTGGTACCGTCGGCTTTCTTCGAGAAATTTGGCATCAGAGTTAACATTGAGTCTAATGGAGCAGTTGAGTTCTTGTCGCTTTCAGGCTAAATGTGTAGATAAAAGTCTGGGAACGAAAATTGTGGGAATGAGAGCAACTTGTTTCAAGCTCCACTCTAGTGCGAACAATCCGTCCAATACACACCCATTAGAAGATCTGAAACGGTCCAAAAATTTCCCCTAAAACTTTGCTAGCTGTCAAAATGCCCGTTTGGCCCAATAAAGTCCAGATATTCGTGCACCTTTTAAACTTTAAATAATTGTCCTACTTTAGTCTTCGGCCTTGTTGGGCCACAGCCACACTGAATGGACTGGAGGAACCCAGGGGAGCGCACTTCTCAGGAAGGGTTCACAGAGTTTGTTAAAGTGTTCATACAAAAAATGTCTTCCAGCTCAAATGACAGGACTCAGAAATATGTGGCAAAGTGGGGAGGCCACTTGGAATACATTTGTATTGGTACACTTACACTGAGCCACAGTCACCCCGACTGATATGGGAGTCATTTGATTTGATCTATATAACAATAGAATTACAGAATTACAAGTTCCAAATTTCTAATTTTGTGGAAATTGTTTATCATTCACCAAAGCATTGCCTGTAAATTGTTGGAGCAGTAATATCCTGATAATTTTTCAAGTCAGCTTTCAATATAATCCTCATATTCAGCAAAATTTTGAAAAGCAGTTGCATATGTAGGACCTATGTATTTAGGACCTATCCTTTGGCTCCCACGTGAAACAGATCTCAAGGACTGCCTTTTTTCACCTACGGAACATCTCAAAGATCCGGCACATCCTGTCTCAAAGTGATGCAGAAACATTGATCCACGCATTTGTTACTTCAAGACTGGATTACTGTAACTCCGTATTATCAGGCTGCTCCGGAAAGTCCCTTGGGTCTCTCCAGCTGATCCAGAATGCTGCAGCTCGTGTACTAACAAGGACTCGGAAGAGAGATCACATTACTCCTGTATTAGCTGCTCTCCACTGGCTTCCTGTAAGATCGAGAATTATATTTAAAATCCTCCTCCTCACCTATAAAGCCTTAGCTGGTGATGCACCATCATATCTTAAAGAGCTTATAGTGCCATATTACCCCACTAGAGCGTTACGCTCACTGAATGCAGGGTTACTTGTGGTTCCCAGAGTCTTAAAAAGTAGGTTGGGGGCTAGAGCTTTCAGTTATCGGGCTCCTCTTCTGTGGAATCAGCTTCCACTTTCAGTCCGGGGTGCAGACACGGTCACCTCATTTAAGAGTAGACTTAAGACTTTCCTCTTTGATAGCGCTTATACTTAGGGCTGTTTCAGGCTTATAGTTAGGGCTGGCTCAGGTTTGCCCTGGTCCAGCCCCTTGATATGCTGCTATAGGCCTAGACTGCTGGGGGACATATTAGGATACACTGAGCTCCTCTTCTCTTCCTCTTTCGCTCCTCTTCTCCTTCCTTTTTCACTCCTCCTCTCCTCTTTCTCTCCATCTGGATAAACTATTGTCCCTTCAATGCACATTACTAACTCTACTTTCCTTTTCCATGGATTCATGGCTGCCTGGACCCGGGTCCTGCCCCCCGGTCCTGCCATGGATCCATGGCTGCCTGGAACTGGTCCTGCCTGCTACCATGGCCCTGCTGATGGAACCGGCCTGGAACCGGTCCTACCTGCTGCCATGGCCCTGCTGATGGAACCGGCCAGGAACCGGTCTTACCCGCTGCCATGGCCCTTCTGATGCCCCCCTCCTCTCTACCGCCTTCTGCTTCATGGATTATCAGGATCATGGACCATGCCTAATACTCATTATATGAATAATTTCTGTCATATTCATTGAATGTGCTGTAACTACGCTATTCATTCTGGCCACATGACATCTATTGCTTCTGTCCATCCGGGGAGAGGGATCCTCCTCTGTTGCTCTCCCTCAGGTTTCTTCCCTTTTTTCCCTGTGAAAGGGTTTTATCTATCTCTTTAGGGGAGTTTTTCCTGATCCGATGTGAGGTCCCGGGACAGGGATGTTATGTGTACAGATTGTAAAGCCCTCCGAGGCAAACTTGTATTTGTGATGTTGGGCTATATAAAATAAACTGAATTGAATTGAATTGAATATGTCTTTTACACTGATTGCTTGCATTTGTCTTTAGTTTGGACAAATTATAATATGTATTACATTCTTGACTCTGGCTCTATGCATATGTATGCATATGTATGCATGCTGTAGTATATGTATGTATTCTGACTTACTTAGCCAAACAAACCAAATGTAAAGGATTGAAGACTCCAGAGTTGTAATAAACCACAGCAAACACTTGACTCACTGAAAGTTCCCCTCTGCTGTAGTCATCCTGCAGCAGTGACATTGCTAATGGCCTTCCATTTCTTCCCACTGTCACACTGAGAAAAACATTTCCCCACGGATGGTTTTAATGTTAGTTTCTTCAAACGTTGGGGAGGCCGACAAGTCAATTATATTCCATGTCATGCAAGCAGCAATTCTCTTATCAGTGACCTGTCAGCTTTGATCTAATGGTGGTGCTGTTTGATTAACAGGCCCGTGTAATGCTGCTGACACCTGAAGTGAAGCTCGCCACACCTCCGAGCTGCAGTCAGCCTCAAAGAAAACCGGTGAAGACGTCTGGATGGGCATCATTTGGCACATTGTGTGTCTTAAAGTGTACAACAGTCTGCATTAGCTTCCACATTTAGTGAAGTTAAAGAACTTGGGAGATTTTTTTTCTCCTCCGCACTGCAGTCCTTGTCACCGCTAATTCTACTGCTGACAGCTCTAAACAGGTAATTCTTCACTATGTTCACGCAATGTACCGGTTTAACCCCCCTGTGCAGCTGCCCCAACCAACTAGAGGAGTCTCGAACCCAAGGACAGAGATGGGAAGCCCTCGCCAGCCTCCCACCAGAGAAAATAGACTGTGCTTGCCACATGAAGGAAAATGGAGAATCAAAGTCACCTTCACCTTCAGTGCAAACAAAACAAAGTATAAACAACTATTAATATGGTACAAAACCCAGCTGTAGACAATGCCAGAAATGAGAACAAGTTAACGGAGTCATAAATATAGACTAGTTAAGAGTAAGCCGCAAATCTAATTTACAAACACATGCCAAAAGGTTAACTGTTAATGGTAAATATCATAAAAATAAGCAGGTGTCAAAATTGTCAAAACAATGTCAAAATTATAATCTATAATTTATTTCGTCCTGCGGCTATTCAGCTCTGGCCGAATGCAAAAACCTCTACATTCAACATATTTATAGTTCGCAAAAAAAGTACAATGCCAAAAATGTCAAGTCATAAGCTGGTATGAGACTTGACTTGTGATTAATGACTTGACTTTGACTGCAGCTAAAGACTTGGGACTTGACCTGGAAAATGACTGTTGTCGTGTCACATGATGTCTGGCTCGGTCCGGTTGCTTTCCATGAATTGAGCGCCGTCTACTGGATGCTGTTTTTTGTTTGTTTTCATTGTCATTTCATCATCTTCGTATGTATCTTTGTATTTCTTACACTGTTACTGGTCTGAGAACAAAATAAAAAATGAGCCCTCTGGCTCACACCAGCACATTATCAGAAAAGTTGATTAATGTGCATTGTCCTGAAAAGTAAAGAAATTAAACTAATAAGTAATTAGCGTTATTATGTTCATATTATTCAAAGAGAGTTTTCTTACTTCTGGAACAGAACTTGGCAGTTCTTGTTCTATTTTGGCTCTATTGTGAGCATCAAGCTGGAGGTATCACTCCTCCTGGTCTCGAGCACCACCAGTGCTCCTCACACTCAAATGGTCTTGTTCGCCACTACTAATGCACACCTAATTCATGGCACATGACAAAAACACAGTTTGCTGTTCCATTGATGAACTATTAAGAGTCTGAGTTAGCTCGGGTCGAGCAATTCTGACCAATGGAGGAGGCTAGCTAGCTACAAGCTAGTACCTGAATCTAATGTAGTTTATTTCACAATATTATCTGTATGTAGCTTTACAACAAAAGTGTTTGACATTTTAAAGACTGCCGCATTTATACTAGTATAAATATATGAGTTTAACTGCTGCCAAACTATTATAATGTTTGAACCAAGTACCAAAATTAATTAAATAATAAAGCAATAAATGTATTCAAACCCTTCTTTCCTAAAATTAACTGTTAACGAATGAATTCAAAACATTTTATAAGCTATTGTGGCCATGTTGCATGTACATGGTCCCCACATATGTGATCTTCCAATTTCCTCTCCGCTTTTCCTCACTCTCTTTCCTATTTTCCTTATCTCCCTCATTGCCTCTCCTAATCTCCCCCCTCCTGTTCGCTTATTTCCTTCCTCCTTCTCTTTCCATTCACATCGCAGCCGTCGACACTGTAGGTGCTACTGCATTAAAGCAATAGCGGGAGAACTCTCTTCTTTAATAAAGACTTTGTCATTTACAAAGAGATGCCCATTCCCGCAGATACATAATTCATAGGCAGGGGTCTCTGTTCTCTCTCAGTTAGAATAAATATCATCTTTTATTTTACACCTACCTCCCTCCCCTCCTCTCCCATGTCTCATTCCCTCTGATCCCTGCGTTGCTCCACCTTCCTTTGTCATCTATGAAGGATTTCTTTACAAAGCCAAGCAGTGACAGTATGCTGTGTTAGCGTTTAGTTTAAATGCGGGCGCTGGGCTGAGCCGTGCCCTGTTTTGAAGATGCAATAACGCTAATCTATTCACCAGAGGCACCAGCTTACTCACTCACTGTAGTCCTGGAAGCACATACTGTACACTGCAAGACACAGACGGTTTGGTGATAAGGCTGTCTGCATTGCAATATGTGTTTCTGAAGGTTGATATCAGTTGGTACAGGATGGGAGATGGGTTTATTTACAGAGTCTCTATAATCCTATGCTGCAGGATGAGACGGCAAATAGAAGAAAGCTTAGTAGTTAGGCCATGTCCAACCTCTTGTGGACACATTTGCATTCTAAGTCCCCCATCTGCACTGAGAATAGTAAGAGAATAGTAAAGCCATCTGCGGAGTGATGGTGGAAGAGGTGCATGCAGCCCCAGAATCAAGTTTGGGCCCAGGACTCTGGCCTGTCACATTAACAAGCAGATCAGTCAAATCAAAGTGAGGCTTCTTAGCTATGGAATCAGCAAGGAGTAGTTCCACCAGTACAGATACTGTTTCAAGTGATCACTGCAATATTTTAGTATGAAGCCTCTTTTTAATGCCCTCCCCTTTGTGTTTTCTTCTGAATCTAATTAGGAGGCAAAATTGAGAGAAAGTTTGAATCAAATGTAATAAAATGCAAAGAGCCAAAGAGTAACATCTTGCATTGTATCTCTTCTACCAGATACCATTATTCTGTCCTCGAGGGAGCTTTCACATGTTAACCATGTGTTACAATGTTAACAGCGATAATGTCACCAAGTCAACCACGTGTTCCATTGTTCATGTTGGATGAATTGATTGTGTTGCAGTCTTTGTTCCCAACTGTAATGATGAAGCATTATTGATTTGCTCCAGTTCAGATGTGCACCTCTGACTGGCCTCTTCTCAAAACTAAAGGTAGATAAAAGTGTGTCCTTTTTGTTTTGTTTTATTTACAAAACTTGTTTGACGGAGTAAAACCCTTCACAGGAACCATACCTCATGGGAATGAAAAATCATCCAGACATATTAATCAGTTGTGGTCAGAGGGAAACTTTCAACAAATGTAACAAATGGATCACTAACATTGCCCGAGGCGAGGGGGAAACGGAACAATATGTATTTCTTTTATGTCGGACCAATCCATAATAACGTCTGAGACCTCTCCAGTCCCACAGGTCGGTTCTGTGCCGACCCTGTCCACCTGTAGCTCTGTTAATGATTCTCGCCTTCATCGGACCAATCAGGCGCCTGGGCTCTACTGTTAGGGGTTAATTAATCACAATAACCATGGTGACTCCCAGATGCCTCTGGGTTTACCGTAGCGACTGTACTCTAAGCGTGTGTCAGCTCTGAGCACCAGTGATGTCAGTCACCAGAGATGCTATTATCCCAGAGAGCAGCCGCCGCCTTCCTCTTCAACAGAGCCTTTATATGTGTGTGTGTGTGTGTGTGTGTGTGTGTGTGTGTGTGTGTGTGTGTGTGTGTGGCAACCTGATTTCCTTGTTTGGCTGCCTGTTGATCTGATTCTGTGTTTTGTTTATTTGATGGTGTTAAATGATTGGTCATACCTAGACGTCCTCGGAATAATAATCAAGAAGACTTTGTTTTAACCTTTGTGTGCGTGTGTGTGTGTGTGTGTGTTAGGTACTGGCAACTTGAATGTTACCTGTGATGCAACAGTGCCCCCTGCAGTAGGAAACCACATGTGCCTTGTTATGTGCGTCAATGTAGAAGAATGTTGGCTTTGGAGCAATGATTTCTGTACATGTTAGGTTGGCATTGATTACATTATACTGCCCCTGTTGTTGTTGTTGTTGTCGTTGTAATATGATACATCCAGGGCAGGATGAACCTGCTCGAGGGCCATAGGGCAAAAATAAGCTTTGACTCCCCCTTGTTCCTCCCACTTTCTTCTTTCTTGTGTTCGTATCCTGTTTCCTTTAATTACTCGTCAGTGACAGTCCTCATGGCTGTCTCTACATTACCGTATTAGTTTTAGTATTATATACAAGCTTGGGGAATAACAGATTACACGGAAAGGCGTTGTTAGGATACAAAATCTGGAGCCGTCAGGTAGACGAAAAACATACTTTCACTATAGGAAGAAATGTCATCAGTATGTTGTGTGTAAAGAGGACCAACATCACAATACTCTGCAAGTTATCACAAAGTAAGATGGTTTGAATTTTCCAGTTCATCCAGATTAACTCAGCAAGAAAAGATGCTTCGCAGGAAATGAGCGAACCGCTTCAAATGTCTGGTCCAGTAAACGTAATATAGGACAAACTGACTTCATTCATAACTTTTACATTTTAATTATTATTAATAATAACTTACAGAAACATTGCAGCCCACCTTCAATCCCCCTTATCTTTGCACTCTTTGTAAGTGATGCAAAATTTCCAAAGTTCCTAAAATGTGTTATCTTTTTGTGGCCAAGGCTCAGCTCTTGGTTTACCAGTCCATCTGCGTTCCCACCCTCACCTATGACCTATGTGCTCATGATCTTTGGGTACTGACCGAAAGACGGACATTTCTGATACAAGTGGCCGAAATGAGCTTCCTTTGTAGGCGGACCTTTGTCTGATCAGGATGACTCCTGGACATCTCTCTTTAAGGTTTTCTGGACACGTCTAACTGATAAGAGGCCCAGGGTAGACCCAAAACACGCTGGAGAGATTATATATCTCTTTTGGCCTTGCAACGCCTTGGGGTTCCCCAGGCAGAGCTGGAAAGTGTTGCTTGGGAGATGGACGTCTGGAATATCCTGCTGCCCCAGCAACTCAACCCTGTTTAATCAGATAGAAAACAGATGGATGGATATTGCTATGTAACAAAATGTTCTGTTTAATTCCTTATTTGTTGGCATTTAGCCTTTCAAAACAACATTTCCACTGCGGAATACATGAGTTGCCAGCAATTTAAGTTAACCACACATTTATTTTGGAAGCAGCATTATTTAAGTCTTTTCACCAAAATTAGGTGGCAAGCTGTAATTACAACAGTGACATATGTGGCATAGCAGTGTCCTATTAACACATCCAGCAGAAACCAAGCAACAGCAGGAGACACGTGTGTTGCTCTGCTTTTGGTCTCCACCAACTCCTGAGGGCAATATCTGTCTTTTTAGCTGCTAAATGCTCCACTATGTTCACCAGCTAGTCTCTGTGTCTAGCCGCTGTTTCGTGCTGAGCAGGTAGTGAACAGTGTACATGAGCAGGTAGTGAACAGTGTACATGAGCAGGTAGTGAACAGTGTACATGAGCAGGCAGTGAACAGTGTACATGAGCAGGCAGTGAACAGTGTACATGAGCAGGTAGTGAACATGAGCAGGCAGTGTAAGTGGCTCCATCAAACAGCTGTCTGCTGCTAATAGAAACAAACTCTTTTTCATGGGTGATGAAAAAGTTGCAGTCTGTCAAAAACCAAACCAATGCCTTCAAAGATTCTAAAATGCTATGTAAGGTGAGGGCAATTCTCAGCATGTGGTAATTTGACAAATTATTAGTATAAAATATTGATTGAGTGCAGATGACAAAGGGGTCCTCTAGAAGACAAGGGCCTCAGGATTAACTTAAAATGTAAAAACCCCTTAAGGAGCTTAAGATTTAAGTGTATATTGTGCTTTAGTGTTGCATAAGACCAAATAGACATGCAATTAATATTCTGTCCCCTAAGTGTTTACTCATGCTTAACTAATGCTATATAGCGTGCAGTTATTATAAAGTGTTACCCATATATGACTCCCGTCTCACCCGCAAAGTGACCATGACTGAGTGACTCCAGCCACCCCTCAGTCTCTGCAGCCCCCTGCCCTCTGGGAGAAGATACAGAGCCTCCGTGCTCGCACCACCAGACTCTCAAACAGCTTCGTCCACCAGGCTGTCAGGAAGCAGGACTCTGTCCACAATCCCTCCTCTTTTAGACTCCTATGTCTGACTGCTGCTAAATACAGAAAGATAGGTTTTTTTAATTAATAAATATATATATATATATATATCTTGTCTCAAATATCTGTATTTTTATGTCCGTATTTCAGTCTTTAGAAATGTGTTATTTTTCTATCTATTTACACTTTATTATCTGTATTCACATTATTTGTAGGACAAGAGAGAAACTTTTTCTTTTTCAATTCCTCTGTATGTTTGATACATGTCAAGAAATTGACGATAAAGCTGACTTTGACTTAGAGATTGGGAAGCGATACAGTCCCGTTAGAACACAAAGAGACATTAAGTGCTATCGCAAATTAGCATATCACAATAGGTCCACAATAAAAAGAAAATCTAGTATTTTAGAATTAACTTTATTGACCAAGTATGCATCCACACACACAAAATTTGGCGCTCTTTACACAGAAATAGAAATAACAGCTAAACAAGGACGGCTGGACAGATAAAGTAAAGGAAAAGACAGGACTTTTATGTAAACAAGTAGGGAAACATAGGTGTAAATATAAATATTATATAAATAAATATAAAATGCACCAATGACCAACAATAAGATAACACAAAAAGTGAAATAGATAATTGTGTGCATGTAAAGATGTCTAAATACTTTATATACAGTGTTTATGATTTATATTGATAGTGACAGATGATATGTAGATATAAAAAATAAATTACACTAAAAACATTACATTAATAGTAGTAATGGATATTTTTGGCGTTTTAGTAACTGATGTTTGTTCAGTGTCTGCAGAAATAAAGTGTTCTTGTGTCTGGTTGTGTTGCTGTAAAGCAGAGGTGGGCAAACTACGGCCCGCGGGCCGGATACGGCCCGCCGAGTATTAATATACGGCCCGCCGAGTATTATAACATTAAAAAAATATATTAAAAAAATATATTAAAAAAAAGTTTTTTATTTTAAATAATTATAAGTTATAGTAAAGACCGCTGTAGCGCTTCTCCGTTCCCAAGTTCAGTTTCCCGAAGCACGATGACCACAACAGACCAGCGTTGATGTTTCTTCATGCTTATTTATTGCACAGCGCTCTTTTAGGCTTTTCGTGTGTGCAGCGGCTGTCATTCAGACGCTGTTGTGGGACTACGGATAATATTATGAACCCAGACACCACGGATTTTGATGTTCCGACGTATGTGGAGTTTACACAACAAGTATAAAGCAGAACTGGTGGTTATTTCCAAGGTGGATGGCAGAATCGGTATCCGTTTTACGGAGATAAGACCGGCGCAGTTCCTGGAGGAGTCGGAGAAATTCACCGAGCTGTGTGCGGCTACGGATAATATTATGAACCCAAACACAAGGGTGTTTCATGTTCCGACATGTTTGGGACTTCCACAACAAGTATAAAGCAAAACTAGTGGTTATTTATTCCATAATCGATACCGGAAAAGACAGCTCTTTTTCACGGAGAGACCCGACGGCGATAAGCCACGCCCCCTTTGTCAAACACTCTCCATCCATCTGATACTGGCCCGGCCCGTCTGTCAAATTTTTTAATTCAATGTGGCCCCTGAGCCAAAAAGTTTGCCCACCCCTGCTGTAAAGGGTTCTGTAGCGCCTCTCAGAGGGGAGAAGCTGGAATTGCCCTAGCTAGTGCAAATGAACAATGCAGTGAAAAGCAGTGTGAGATAGAAGGTAAGTATTCAGAGAGTCGCTGCAGTCTGCAGAAATGCAATCTCCATTCCCTGGCCGATGATGATGGGAGCTTAGTGAGTACAGGTTACAATAATAACTGGCACTGCTCTGTCTCTCTTTGTTCTGTTGTGTAATGAGTGGAACATTGTGTTACTTACCTCATCATGAGTAAATCAACAGTCCCAGTAAGCAAGGTGACTGCTAAAGGTAGCAAACTATCGATCTGCCCAAATGAGACTCAAGAAACTCTGTACACTTAAAGGAGGGGGAGAGCTGTGCCGCTATCTCCTTCTGAAGACAGTTTCAACTAAAAAAAAGAGACTGAATGAGTTGATTCAATGAAAGTCTCACATCGCCATGTTAAAGATGGACTTCATTGAATTGATACAGCTTTATTACTATAACAGGCTGATATGAAGGGAAATATACTACAACCTGGGGTATTGACTATTGTTAAAAGATGTGTAGTTAGCTCACAGAGCTTACACCAGTACAGTTCCCTCCAAGTCAGAAACGCTGTGAGCTATAAACTGCGGGGGGAAAGACGTGGACAGTCTGGCTATTCAAAGAGAATCGGCGTTAAGCTAGCTATGTTCTACTTTATATAATGTATATTGTTCAGTGGCGGGCCGTCAGGGCCTGCTAAGCCTTCTCTGCTGGCCTAAACAGAATCACAAAGTTATAGCTATTTTATTTATTTTTTTATTTTATTATATAATTAAAAGGTTTTTTTTACAAATACACTACATGCATAATATGTTTTCCCTATTAGCTTATTTTCTCATTGCACAGCTCCTGTCTTGTCTGTTCCTCAGCTTCTGGCCGGCGAGCGGCTTGGCAGCTGGTTAAGCACTCTGCTTAACGCTCTTGTCCAATCAGATTTCACCTCTGTTTCTCTCTATGGTAGAAAAGCCGGTTAAACTACATGTGATGGCCAGCTAGAGGGTTCTGTACGTGTGATTCCTCACAGAGCCAATCCTCAGCAGCAGCACCCTGAATCTGCACACTCCGGTACAGTAGGTGCACCTAGTCAAGTTGGTTGCGATCCGCCAACAAGCAGACTTTGTTCTTCAGACCTGGGCATCTTACAGCTCTCCCAGTCCGGCCCGCGTGAGGTCAATCAAAAAAGAAATAAGATGCACGCCATAAATATAATACAACGGCACTGCTTTTACTCTAAAGGCAGTTTACGTATGCGCGCGCTTCCACAGCCACAGACCGTCTTGTTGCCAACAGACTGATAACTTGTTCTGTAGTTTCCGCGAGCCGCTCCGCCTCACAGAGCGCGCCAGAGTGAACATTAATCGTGCAAAGCCGCTGCTGAGATGCCTGTCCTTCAGTACTACTGAACAGACTGTTTATGTTGTTCCCTGATTAAGACAAATGTTTCTTCAGCATTATATTAAGCTGTTTTACATTAGAATAAAATAGTCTATAACATCTGAAAATAAATACAATATTTAATTGAATGACCACATAATTTTTTTAACTCTACTATTTTCAACTTTGCCCAGCCCTAAAATACATACATACACACAGAAGCAGTCCGGGGGGCGGGCCGGAGGACGGCCACCAGGCAGGAGAACGCGCTCCGGGGGGGCGGGCCGGAGGACAGCCACCAGGCAGGGGAACGGGACTCTGAAGGGGACACTGAAGGGCGGCAGCGGGGACTTGGGATAAGCCAGAATAGGCAGGACCCGGTGGGCCGGAATAGGCGGGGGGGCCGGTAGGACCCGGGCTGGCAGCGGTGCACAGGCCCTTTCTGGAAGCGGCGTGGAGGCAGCAGTCGGGACCAAGGCTGTAGTGGAGGGTAAACGCACGTAAACACTGTTTACGCACCTCTGGAATTTTGGAAATAGCGTTTACGCACCTCAAAGTTCCATGCGCCTTGTATTCTTTGTATTTGGAATAATCCGAAATAAATTTGGTGTCATTTTAAAACACCTAAGACTACGTTTCATATTGTTGAACATATAAACGCTGTAGTCTGAATCATTTTCATCTGCGCTGTATTATGGTCTGTGACCCTCCAATCAGTGCCTTGCAGCTGCGGCACCAATCAGGATCCAGGAAGTATGTAAACACATACACGGATTAGCCTGCCTGCCTACCTGTTCGGAATGGATTAATTAGCCATGGATATCAGGCGATTTTTGAAGAGACCGTCGAGTGCTCCCACTCCCACAGATGCCCGCAAAAGGCCTCAAGTACAAAGTAAGACTGAAGAAGATCAATTCACGTTTTTAAATGTTGTTTTGCACAACATCGCCTTAACCCCATCCCCCCCGCAGCCTAATTTGCAAGTCAGTTAGACATAGCTAAGAGAAATGCTAAGTGAAATGTTTTAGGTTAGCTATAGAATCTTCCATTTTCGCAGTCAAGGTCAAATATAAGTGTAAGCGAAATACACTGGAAACATAGATTATTTGAAAACAAATCAGTTCTCAATGTAAAAAAAAAACATGCTGTATAGGCTATTTATGCTGACATAGGTAGTACATGAGTGTTCCTTTAACTCAGTGATTCTCAACTGGTGGGTCGCGACCCACCCGTTTTCAGTGGGTCGCGTTTTCAGTTGCCTGAAAAAAGAAAGAAAAAATCTTCTTTTTTTTTTTTCATCCTGTGGTTTTATTTTGAAAGGACTTTTTTATGCAGGAGTGTCGTTATTTTGCCGGCTCTGGTTTCAACTGGTTTTGCACTTGTCCCTCCATGTTTTCAGCAGCGTGGGCCAACCTGGCCAAACCCTGAAGCCCGACGCGTTTGCTTTAGTGTTCCCTGTTTCTATGCTGTACAGTTTGAAGTTCATGCCTGGGTCAAACCATCCTGATATGAGGGAGACTCTGGGTTTTTAGGATAATTAAAGTAAACAGCCTTAATGTATGACACATTAGAGGAGATCTCCCACCTCTCTAAACTTGCAAGAAAGAGGAATGACCCTCACAAGAGCAGACACATTAATGAGACGAACAATTCGCATTGTTTCCTCAATGATTACCTGTCCAGGTGACAGAAGGCAGGAGGCCCTTCAAGCTGCAGAAAAACATGTTTAATGGAATTCACCTAAGAAGCACCCCAAGGGCAAGGCAGATAAACTCAGAGTTCCTTCACTCACTCATTGAGAACCTGGAGGACAGATTGTTACTACAGGTTCATCTAGGCAACAGAGTGTGTCAGCTGAAAACAAAGCCCAGTACAGTGAATTGCTGGACCACTTTAAAGTTCTTCGTCCAGCAAACTGGCCTGTTCCCCTACAGGAACCGTATGGGGAATGCAATGTGAAACAACTTTCCCAAAGGTTCAGACTTGATGACAGAAAAATTCTTGAAGGCTTCAGGGACTTCAAGGATAACGCAAGCATCATTCCAGAAAACCTTGCACCACTCATGAATATACACCATCTTATTCCAGTTAGCACTGCTGAGTGTGAGAGGGGATTCAACTTAATGAACGTCATAGTGTGCCCCCTGAGATGCAGTCTGCACATTGCCACAGTGTCGTCCTTGATGTTTATTAACCTGAATGGCCCGCCACTCACAAAGTTCAATCCAACACAGTATGTGAAGTCCTGGCTGGTGAAGCACAGAGGAGCCATGAACCCCAGAACACGCCCCTGCAAGGAAGGCCCTCTGGGTACTACTGTAAAAAGGAGACTCCATATCTAGATCGTTCTTAATCTAGCAATTGTCTTGTTGACATACTTTTCTTTACTGTTTTCTTAACATTTAATAAACCACAAACTACAAACACATTTATTCACTGTCATTGATTGTATATGACTTTAACTGAAAACATAATGCAATATAGCCAGGACAGCCTTACAGAGTCGCGACGCTTTGTGTTGCGTTGCTTCGCATCGCGTCGAGGTCTGTATGATCACAAAATTCATAGTTTACCCACCTCTAATTTTACCACTACAGCACTGATCAGGACCTGGACTGGCAGCGGCGCACAGGCGGAGGCCAGCTCTGGGAGCGGCGTGGAGGCGGCAGTCGGGACCTGGACTGGCAGCGGCACGGAGGCGGCAGTCGGGTCTGGGGCTGGCCGGACCGCCGACTGGAGACGTGCAGCAGGAGTCGTCGTGAGCTGCGGCGCCGAGGCAGCAGCGGGAACCCGACGCCGACGAGGCCCTGAGGTTCGGATCCTCAGTTCCGGGGCCGGGGAGGCAGGGATCCTGCCCTGCAGGCTTCGGATCCCCCGTAGGCCAGGCGGGGCTCCTCAGGGTCCGCACCGTGTTCACGATGTCCCTCCTAGAAGCTCCGGAGAACACCAAAAGCCCGATGAGGCTTGTACCAGGAGTCCCTCACTGAGTCCATCCAGGCATCGTACTCCCTTCTCTGGGGGCACCGGGGCCGGTGAAGGGAATCACAATCAGGGGACACACACGGGAGTGGCTGGGGGCAGGTGAAGGGAATCACAATCAGGAGACACACACACACACACACAATTAACCGGCAGGGCATTACATATATATATAGTCTGTGTTCTTCATTCTTCAGAAACTTCGCTCAGAAAAGTTAATTATTTTATTAAACATTTGACATTTGTTTCCAGTAAGATATTAGTGACTAAACATCACGGTTGCTGCTCTACAAACAATATTTAGAATATTCTAAACCTGTTTCTGAACAACTATTTAGTCATGTAGAAGAACAGAGTATTGATGAGTAGCTCCTTAATGTGCTATAATCCTAAAGATAACTCTCCCTACCTAAGAGAGGAGGGAGCAGAATAGTATTTACACAAACCACTAAATGCCACTAAAACGTACACACTGTACAAATTGCTTTAACACAAAGTACAAATTGCAATGCTACACAGTGTTTACTGACAAAGTAAAAACAGCATCTGCTGCGGGGAGAGGCCAGGAGGGTTTATCATCTGAAAAACACGTTGAAGTCTGCAGTTACTCTTTGAGCAGTAGTGCTTCATCAGCATGCCAGAATATAAAAACAGATCGAGTATCACAGATAAAGATGTGGCCGTTTTGCCAAATCTGCAGTTACCCCATAAA
This sequence comes from Myoxocephalus aenaeus, assembly GCA_038501785.1. NCBI lineage: Eukaryota > Metazoa > Chordata > Actinopteri > Perciformes > Cottidae > Myoxocephalus > Myoxocephalus aenaeus. The sequence goes on from JBAMJR010000025.1 coordinate 5,183,503, forward strand.
AACAATTAGCCTACACAGTTTTCATCTTTCATCTTTTCCTTTCATTTCTAAATGGATCTGACATTGGAGACGCCTCATGCATTCTGTTTCACAGTGTTTAAAGCTCAGTGTCGTGAACTCCCTCGGAGGGTTGATGATTATTTCCTTTCAGGTTCAGTCTGATACCAGTTGGACTCAGGGAGCTTGATAACTACTTGGCTGTGTTTGGGCCTGGAAGCTCAACCTGACAGCCTTGAGCGATGACTCACAGCCTCTTCAGTGCTGCCGTGTTCCTGTCACCGCTGACAGAGATCTGGATTCATCATTCTCCTCAGCATTTACGCCTCTGCATGTCTTGCAGAATCCTGTGTTAATTGATCAACTTTGGCATCATTAGCCTGTTGGGACAAAGAGATGTGAATATTAAAACCAGCTCATTAAGCAAACCAAAGAGGCATTGTAGGTGAAATGCAATATGAAGCCTCAGCAGATTAATGGAATAGCCTGACATAAAATGTGCACAGAGGTGATTCTCTGCTCTGATCAGAGGGAACATTTCTTCTCATCAGAGCCAGAGAAATTTGTGAAATGGCTGAGCTCTCAGATCTAAAGAGAATAATGATCCTTTGGCCGGACGGATAATGGACCGTACTGGTTCTAAACTTCTAACAGGGGTCCAATACCAAGAATTAAGACATGAGCACCACAAATCACCTGTTCTTTTTCACCGCTATACTAAGTGACTGTGAGCCATTTCATGTTCCACTCATCCAGATGGTGGGGATAATTGGTACTCCAAACTTAATGCAGGCTTTTTGCAGTTGTTACTTCATTCGAGCGTGTGTGTATGTGTGTGTGTGTGTGTGTGTGTGTGTGTGTGTGTGTGTGTGTGTGTGTGTGTGTGTGTGTGTGTGTATACACACACTCACAACAAAGGCAAAGGAGTAGCAGAGTGACACTCCGCTGTCCTGGGAGCGGTGGGGATATGTTTTAAGAGCACTGCAGCCTCGAACAAACACGCATTACTCATCCCAACACAACACCATAACTTTTATCCTCCTCCTTTACACAAGAGTGCTCATTAACTCCATTTCCACGGAGACTATTTGAGTGACTAAAACACATTAGCACCACAAACAGCGATCAAAACATCCCATTTATCTTTGTCTTCCTGTCAGCCGTCTCACAATGGAAGCTGATAAACACACAGGAGAACAGCAGAACAAAGAATGCTCAAGGGAAAGCAGGACATCACTACCAAACTAAATGTGTTCTTCTTTCCACAGGATTATCTGGGTTATTAGTTTTCCTTCACGGTTAAATGACTGTTGGCTCATTTGATGGACAGAATGTAGGCAGGTTCCCTGCAGCAAGCTCACACTGATGTGACAGAATGAACGATGTCATGTGATCATGAACAGCAGATGCTGCTGTTATGCATTCTATCAAAGTGCCCTGTGCTGCCATTGCTTTGCTATTGTCCATTCTGTACACTTCATATTTTTAAGTATGTATTTTTCTTGTTATTTTTATTATAATTATTTTGGTTTATTTTATACTTGATTTTATACTTTATACCAATATGTGTATTCACTGAACTAATTAACGTCTTGGATTCCCATTTGTATTTTTTTTCATACATATTCAATGAGCATTGTAGGAGGGAGTTTGAGATCCAAGATTTTTTATTGCAACGACTGCTTCTCTGTAATTGTTGTGCTCATGACAATAAAGAGCTTGAAACCTGAAACAAGTACTTGAAGGTAAATCATCTCTTTTATAACCCAATAGATGATATAAATGGGAAAAAATGTTATTTCCACTGTGTATCACTAAGCACCCCCCCGGTAATGTGACAAATCCAAATCTACACGATGCCAGCTCTGTAATGAATCCACCCAACAGACATATATATATATATATAAATACCACCTTCTATTGGTTCACATGAGGCCTTATTTATGTTGACGGTTAGAGTTATGTCTTTCATTGCTAAAAACCTTGTCAGTTTAATGTTGGTAAATGAGCTGGTCAGAATAATTCATGCTGCGTAATCACATAATAATTAAAGCAGCACTGATGAATCTGTTTAGCTCTGATTCAAGCGGATCACCTGTAGAGCTGTCAATGTGTACATAGCCCTTTGAATGGGGAGGCAAGCTGGCGTTTACAATTGTACAGTAATAGAGAGTTAAAGCGCGCTAAAAGCTGGTTCAACTCGCAGCTGTAGGCCTATCAAATTATTTGAAGCTTATTATTGATAACCTATTGCGTGCAATAGTCAACCTTCTCTCTCTCTCTTCACACTCTCTCTCTCTCAAACATGCAAAAGTTAAATGTAAAAAGTAACGATAAAGTGCTTAAATAGAATAAGAGCAACCTTGAGTACACCTCAAATGGACCCCCACAACTTCTGTCTCAAAGAAAGTAACAGAAACAACAGGATATCAGCAGCAGCAATAACAACCTTGAGTCCTGTCAGTAGAAGTATGGTACCAGAGCACCAGCTGGTCTTCACTACACCTGGTCCTAACCAGTCTTTAGATTGGACCTATCGTCGGTTTCACCAACCAAACTTAGGCTTAACTACACTGTTCTTAGCAATGCACGTTCATAATGTCTAGCAGCTGCTATGCTAGGATACATTGTTTATAATCTCCTGCTGTCTTGCTAATGTTTAGCTAATCCTTTATCCTTTGCTGCAACATTACTATGGAGGATCAGAGCGAAAGAACAGGAAGTATCATGGCCATTGAGATACGAAATTGAAAAGAGCCGTAACAGGTAAAAGCTCCCTGTCATTCTGAAACTAACTGCACATCTGATCATAAATCTCACCACTGTGTCATTTATTGTCCACACAAATGTTAACTTCCCCACCTCAGATAAAGTACAGGCTAGAGCCACTTCATCATAAATATTCAGACCAGCAGGGTTTGTGCTTTAACTACTCCATAAACACCTTTCAATTGTAAAATATATTTAAATATATAAAAGCAGGGCTGTCTCACAATCATATATATGAAATGATCATCATCTGTTGTAGAAATCCAAGATAACATCACATAAGATTAAAGAATTGAGAACACAGTGCCAATAGTTTTCAATAATATCTTCAAATACTGCACATATCGGCGTAAAATCACACAAACACTCATCTCACCCGGCACATCTTCACTATCACAGATACCTGCTGTTACCTTATTAATAGCTGTCATTTGTCTGTCGTCACCTCAAACATCGTGATTCAGATATCTCAGAAACACACTCTCATGAAATCTGGCAAATAACATTCATTACAAATTCTCATGATGCTAAATATGGCTTTCAGCTCTGTAAATATGAAATGTTAGCGACAGAAATTACAAATGCATAAATAAAATATATCTGTTTTCATCCATCCCCATGATGTTCAAAACACTCCCAAAACGAGGTGTGGATGGAAGCGGAGGCGAACACGCCACAGAAAAGGAATTTGAAACTGTAGAATTGTAATAGTTTATTTTGTCTAAATTTGACTTGCACATGTATAATAAAGAAATGTTTATTGCGTACATTGTAATGCATAAGAGGGATATGATAATTAATAAGGGATATTATGAAGAATATTATGAAGGGTGTGTAATTGTATGCATAAGAAGGTCACTGTATGTTTTGTATTACTGTATACTGATTCAGGAGTGAATGGATTTTAAAATGGAGGTACAAATAAGATTGTTACTGCATGAGTTAGGACTGTGTGACTGTCTCTTTAAGAACTATTTTTCTCCAGTTGGTCAGGAGGCGGATTGAGACATTGAGACACCGGAAGTAGAAGCACTTCAGGTGTGCGGACTGTTTTCTTGCGACTGGAACTTTGTTTTTGGAGATGGCTGAAGATTGACTCCACCTCTGTAAACAGCGCAGACAACTGCATGCAGGGGAATGGATTCAGGTGTTGCATGAGGGAAGATCTAACCAATGAGAGCCCTAAACTCCGTGACTGAAGACTGTATATTAATCCACGCGCGAGACTGTATGGGGCTTCTCTGTGGATGTATGCGGCAGTTAACTGCATTGTGGTCTGCGAATTACAGATACTAGGAGGCCCTCGATTGAGTATTGTATATGCTGATCGTCATCATCTTTTATTAAATCCTTTTTATTATAACGCATTGAATTTTTGACTTTTCTCCGCACGGCCACCCAAGGATTCCTGAATACTTTACAAAACCATGGGTGGAGCTTGTAATCTGCCGTCTTTGTTCTATCTAGAGTATATGCTAGCACCTAAACATAGGTTAGAGGTTACTTTAAACTGAGCGGGCAGCGTTCACCTCCCTTTATAAACGAGGCTAAACCTGACCCTGTCTTGTGCGTGTAGCTTCTCAATCAGCTCTACTCAAAATACACAACAATACACATATTCACACTGTCTTGGCTGAGCTGCTGGTAATTCCGGCTCCACATTCAGCTTGAAAAACAAGTAAATAGCATGCTAATTGGCACAGGAAAAAGTCATTTTAACTCACCAGATCCAAAACTCAGGTGAAAAAAAGTCCTTCAATAATGGAATAAAAAACAGAAGTTCACTCTTCAAAACTTGCGTCTTTCCTCCTATTTTTCTTCTCGTCTCACTTGTTTTCAACTTCTATGTCACTTCTCAATCTACTGTTTTATCTCTATAGAGTGCTGCAGAAATGACATATGTGTGTATGCCTACTCCAGATTGTAGCATCGCACTGGTTCCCTCGACAAAAGCCGATGTTTCTTTTTACTATTGTGTTTTGAATTATTGCAGAAAATAAGCTCTGTCGCAGCAAGACAATCTTCACAAATGAACACCACTTTTATGACTTTTGAAATGTGAATGCAATCAGCAGAAGTCAACCACTAACATGAGACTCTAAAGGAACCACACCACGGTCACTTGTGTGGTATATTGCTGTTGGTTCACAGTGCATCTGTTGTTGCATTGAACTCTACCGGATCTAGTCCCTTTCTTTGACTTTGACAAGAGAGTCCAGATTATTGAAAACATGTGTGCGTTGTGGAGAACCTGAAAACAGCTCAGCTGGAGGTTTTCTTTCCACCACGAAGCTAAAGGTGGGCTGGTGTTTGCAGAGATGAAGGTTAGTCTTATTTAGACACTTGTTCGACCTTTTTTAAGACACATAAAAGCTTCAAAACCCACAAGAGTGATATTTACTGACGTTTTTTTATACGGTAGAGCGAAACCTTCAAATCTCTTCAGCTTGTTTTTCTCCACAGATCTCATTCCAGACATCTAACCTAAATCTACACCCATATCTAATCCTTTTAGAATGCCTCGAGGAAAAGAGCTGGAGAGCTCAGATCTGACCACAAATGAAGAACCACTGGTGCGCGCACAGATTCACGGCTCAGTTCTGGAGGTTCTGTTGCCATGATGTTGCATTCTTGGGCCTGTTGGCATGTGCGTGTGATTCCGTGTTATTAAACTTCCCCTGCAGCAATTTTAACTAATGAGGATTTTTCGGCCTCTTTACCTCAGAGTAACCTCCCTGACGACCACCACCTCATTAAAGAAAAGATTCCACAGTATGTCCCTCACACGCCACCTTACTCACGTACTAGGCTTCATACATCGTGTGTATCCGTCTGTTCAGACCACCCTCACCTTCTATCGTGTTATTTAATTTTATGCATCATTCAGCAGTCCAATTGTTAATTTAGGAATTAATGTAGGGTAATTAAATACATCTTGTGACGTACTCCTGCAGAGTTTACTGGTGTTTATGTTTTTAAAGATCTATCCTTACTCTCCTGTCTCTCCCTGCTGTTACTCCTCAAACAGAAAAGGAAGAACAGCAAACAGAGAGAGAGCAACTGTATCTGCTCTCCCCGCAGATACATGACAGCAGTCATCCGTTCATCTGCTGTCAGACACCTTTCAATCAGGCTGTCACTTCTCTCTGCTGTCCTTGTTTTACAGCTGTCTTTTTTTTCTGCAGTAACACACACACACACACACACACACACACACACACACACACACACACCTTTCTGTTCAAACACACCACTTCCAAGCCCTAAAGCAGCGTCACTCGAGAGGCAGAAGCTCAAAATTACATGAGACAGAGTTATCATTCCATCCACTTATGCTGCTGCTATTATGCTGCATAAATGTGACTCATTTCATATTTTACTAAATGGTTTTGTAAAATATGTTTTGGATTGTAATTATTCCATCTGGTGTATGTCCACTGGCAACGTTTTCCCAAGGCAAGGCAAGGCAAGGCAAGTTTATTTGTATAGCACATTTCAACAACAAGGCGATTCAAAGTGCTTCACATAAAACCATTAAGAGCATCAAAACATAATGCAGAGAAAACAGGATTTAAAACAGTTAAGAAAACATAAAACAGTAGAAAACAGGATTTAAAACAGTTAAGAAAACATTAAAACAGTCAAAAAGCTAAATAAAAAATAAAAATTGAATAAAAGTTGCAGTGCAGTTTAAGAAATAAAATGCAGTAGTGAGATGCAGCAATTGAATCTGGATCAATTAAAGGCAAGAGCAAAAAGAAAAGTCTTCAATCTGGATTTAAAGGAGCTGAGGGTCTCAGCAGACCTGCAGCTTTCAGGGACCTTGTTCCAGATATGTGGAGCAGAAAAGCTGAACGCTGCTTCTCCATGTTTAGTTCTGACTCTTGGAACAGAAAGTAGACCCGTCCCAGACGACCTGAGGGGTCGGGATGGTTCATAAGGTAGCAGCAGATCACAAACATACTTAGGCCCTAAACCATTCAGTGCTTTATAAACCAGCAGCAGGATTTTAAAGTCAATTCTTTGTTTGACAGGAAGCCAGTGCAAAGACCTCAGAACTGGTGTGATGTGATCCACTTTCCTGGTCTTAGTGAGGACTCGAGCTGCAGCGTTCTGAATCAGCTGCAGCTTTCTGATTGACTTTTTACAGAGGCCTGTGAACACACCGTTACAGTAGTCAAGTCTACTGAAGATAAATGCATGGACAAGTTTCTCCAAATCCTGTTGAGACATAAGTCCTCTAACCCTTGATATATTCTTCAGGTGGTAGTAGGCTGATTTCGTAATTGTCTTGATATGGCTGTTCAGGTTGAGGTCTGAATCCATAACTACACCTAGATTTCTGGCTTGGTTTGAGGTTTTTAACGTCAGTGATTGAAGCTCAGCGCTGACTTTCAATCGTTCGTCCTTGGGACCAAAAACAATTACTTCTGTTTTATCTTTGTTTAATTGAAGAAAATTCTGGCACATCCAGTTATTGATTTCTTCAATGCATTTAGACAGCCCTTGTATGGGACTATAGTCCCCTGGTGATATAGTTATGTAGATTTGTGTGTCATCTGCATAATTATGATAACACACTTTCCCAGTTCAACACTGTTGTATAAGTCATGGAGCGGAGACCAGGTCTCGACTACGACTCTCTGTTAAAGGTTATGATGACTGTGGTTAAATATTGAAAAAGCTTCTCGCTCGTCAACATTGATTTTCTTTTTATATATTACCAACACTCATGCACCCACACCTTGTATCAAAGGACATATAAATAAGAGGAAATGAATGTGCAGGGAAAAATACAGAAAAGGCTTATTAATAATAAAGAGTTAAGATTTGGGATGGGTGTCAAAACCAGGTATCAAACAGTCACCAGTGCTAATTATTAAACACCGGAGTATTGATAAGCTCTGACGTTATCAGTTTATTTATCTGTGTGTATGTTCTGCTGCCGCCTCTCCTCCTGCTCTCTCTCTGTGTCTGAGCTGACAGCTAAACAGTCAATACTGTATCAATGCATTTGTTCAACAAGCATAACAGGATGTGAACATGTAAGCGATGTTTCAATCTGCTCTGTCCACATACTTCCATCCACCCCCGCGAGTTTTACACAAGCACAGAGCACTAGCTCGGAAGTTAGCGAAACAAGCTCAAATAAAAGCTGTCTGTCTGTAGTCTAACTGTTTAGCTTAGTCCATCCATCCATCCATTATCAGCCGCTTATCCGGGGTTGGGTTGCGGTGGCAGCAGGTTCAGCAGGCCGACCCAGGCTTCCCTCTCACCCGCAACACTTTCCAGCTCATTCTGGGGGATCCCGAGGCGTTCCAAGGCCAGCCGGGAGATATAATCCCTCCAGCGTGTCCTTGGTCTTCCCCGGGGTCTCCTACCAGTTGGACGTGCCTGGAAAACCTCTAATGGGAGGCGTCCAGGAGGCATCCTGATTAGATGCCCGAACCACCTCAGCTGACTCCTTTCGACACGAAGGAGCAGCGACTCGACTCCAAGCTCCCCCCTGATGTCCAAGCTTCTTACCCTATCTCTAAGGCTGAGCCCGGCCACCCTACGGAGGAAGCTCATTTCGACCGCTTGTATCCGAGACCTCGTTCTTTGGGTCACGACCCAGAGTTCGTGACCATAGGTGAGGGTTGGAACGTAGACCGACCAGTAAATGGAGAGCACTTTGAGGAACTCCTAAACCCGGCCAACATGTCCCCTGGAAAGGGGGCAGCGCTGGAATATCCCTGGCAGAGTTTCGCTAAGGTAGTCAAAAAGCTCCTTGGTGGCAAGGCGCCGGGGGTGGATGAGATTCGCCCTGAGATGCTGAAAGCGCTGGACATTGTTGGGCTGTCTTGGCTGACACGCCTTTTCAGTGTCGCATGGGGGTCGGGAACAGTGCCCATGGACTGGCAGACCGGGGTGGTGGTTCCCATCTTCAAGAAGGGGGACCGGAGAGTGTGCTCGAACTATCGTGGTATCACTTACGATATCACTGCTCAGCCTCCCGGGAAAAGCTTATGCCAGGGTGCTGGAAAGGAGGCTCCGACCGCTTGTCGAACCTCAGATTCAAGACGAACAGTGTGGATTCCGTCCTGGCCGTGGAACAGTGGACCAGCTCTTTACCCTTGTTTAGCTTAGTTTGCCACGAATCTTAAAATGAGTGCAAAGCAGCCCCTCCTCCCTCCACCAGTACCTGCAGGCAGGGAACCGGCAGAGGGAGGACAGAGAACCGAGGACAGAGGACAGAGGACAGGAGGACAGGAGGACAGGAGGACAGAGGACAGAGGACATGAGGACAGAGGACATGAGGACATGAGGACAAAGGACATGAGGACAGGAGGACAGAGGACAGGAGGACAAAGGACAAAGGACAGAGTACAGGAGGACAGGAGGACATGAGGACATGAGGACAAAGGACAGGAGGACAGGAGGACAGGAGGACAGAGTACAGGAGGACAGAGGACATGAGGACAGAGTACAGGAGGACAGAGGACATGAGGACAGAGTACAGAGTACAGGAGGACAGAGTACAGGAGGACAGAGGACATGAGGACAGAGGACAGAGGACAGGAGGACAGAGGACAGGAGGACAGGAGGACAGAGTACAGGAGGACAGAGTACAGGAGGACAGGAGGACAGAGGACAGGAGGACATGAGGACAGAGGACAAAGGACATGAGGACAGGAGGACAGGAGGACAGGAGGACAGAGGACATGAGGACATGAGGACATGAGGACAGAGGACAGGAGGACAGGAGGACAGAGGACATGAGGACATGAGGACAGAGGACAGGAGGACAGGAGGACAGAGGACAGAGGACAGAGTACATGATGACAGAGGACAGAGTACATGATGACAGGAGGACAGAGGACAGGAGGACAGGAGGACAGAATACATGAGGACAGAGGACAGGAGGACAGAGGACAGAGGACAGAGGACATGAGGACAGAGGACAAAGGACCTGAGGACAGAGTACATGAGGACAGAGGACAGGAGGACAGGAGGACAGAGGACAGAGGACCAAGGACCAAGGACCAAGGACCGAGGACATGAGGACAGGGGGACAGAGTAGAATAGAACCAGAATATAGAATCAGAACCATCAGAACCATCAGAACCATCAGAACTACCGTATCATTCATAAACATGCAACACCATTGAGAGCAATGTGGGGTTAAGTGTCTTGCCCAAGGACACACCGACATGGATTAGCACAGCGGGGGTGGAACCACCGATCCTCTGATTGAAGGACGACCCGCTCTACTACTGAGCCAAGGTATCATAGGTTACCATGGTAACCGAGCCCAGCTAAAAGTTATCCAGCTTTGTGACACAGGAAAGCCTGAGTTTGGCCCCTGGAAACCTCACAGTGGCAAAATAGGTAAATGAAGAGTGTAACACTTTAGGAGACGCACACAGAAGGAAAAGGAGCTGCTGCGGAAAGTCGAGGGCTGAAACGTCAGCACTATTTTGTGATTTTGGAGTCAGCAGCCATCATACTTACATAAGACAATTGCATTGGGCACGCACTTTCTTTTGTTTGAACCTCACTGTGAAAAAAGAGTTTGTAATCCTGCACACAGTCACTGTGCCCGACTCATCAAGAAGGAGTTCTCCCCACAAAGAAACACATCTCATGTTCTCATTTCTGTTTGAATCCATGCGATACAAGGTGTTAATCAGTGAGCTTTAGAGGTTTTCATATTGGTGTATTTTTCAACTCTATGCTAAGCTAACCAGTTCCAGCTACATATTCTCTCACAGACATGAGATTGATATGAATTGTATAGTTCCAGTCTCGGAATGAAAAAATGTGTATATATGCCATATTAAAAGCTGTCACATGACTTTTATTAAATGTCTTTCTCTTCCATTGTTTTACTTTCTTTGTCAGATAAATGATCAATGATAAGAGGACTGAATGGTGTTCTGGGCTCAGTGCTACTTGGTAGGCGTCTCATATATCCACTGTGCCTGTAACGATGACAGCTTCCTCTCTTTGTACATTACAGGGACAGACTGAATGGGAAATTAAAAAGTGACCTTTTTCTCAACTCTCTCTGTGCCACCTCTGCTGGAAGCCGTCCTGTTGCTGCACAGTCCTCCTATAGCAACTCTATCAGCAGCCCGCTTCCATGGAAAACAGAGGACGCCTCTTATTATGTTCGCCGAATGAGAGGCAGAGGCAGTTATGTGCTGTGCTATTGTTACATGAAAGACAGTAAGCGAGAGATTTAAAAGCAGCTATTTTTGACAATGGTGTCCGAATTCAGGGCCAGATTAGCCCAATAGGAGACCCCGGGGTAAACGTGCCCCGCTTTATATTTAATAGAATTGCTGATTGATTCAAAAATTAATATTGTTTATTTAAATAACTGTTTACTAATATTCAAAATGTGTTCTTTTCCATTGCTGAGTGATAATATATAAACTTGAGCTCCGCGATTCCAAACTGCCCAAAGGATGCCTTGCCACCCAGCTGCCACCCCGATTTTGAATGCAGCAAGAGCTACGTGTGCGTAGGGTTGTCAACTTCCACTAGTAGAAACACAGAACGTCTGCAGATGGATATTGGAGGGTTGTTCTGTTGAAGTGTGTTTGTTAGTGTCGTAGGCCTAATAGTTACTCGTATTTCATTGTGTGAGGGACGGACTAAACCTGACCAAACCCAAATACTCACTGATGAGTGTCCTCGGCCTGCAGCTACCAACATCTCTGAAACTGTTCATTCTGCAGACAAACATTTCCACAAGAGCCGTGCAACATCCAAAAGCACCTGGTTTACACTCCAAACCACAAACAATAAGCCACAAGTCAGCAATGCAGTGACAGTTCATTCAAAGCTGAGTAGGGAAGAGTGTCAAATTTAACTCATTCATTTAATTAATCAATTTGAAGAAAGAAAATTGTAAAAAGTGCAAGTTAATAATTCAATGTTCAGAGAGAAACAGTTGGGGGGAAACAAGGTGCAGGAGCTGGTTCATGTTCACAACATTTTAGGATTTATTTGGACCAAACCACAGATTGGAACAGTGAAAGATGAGCGAACTAATAGTTTTGGTGACTTTTATTTAGTTTCTGTCCAGTTTTAATCAAGTGTGCGGTTGTATCTTTCTGTTTGGGTGTCAGAATATTCCTGGTACAAGAGATCAGCTTTCTCATTCAACAAAGTCTGCACTGAGGAATTAATTTGTTCATGCACATTTACCAGCACTGATTGGACACATGAAAGGTGGCAAATGTTCCCTGTAAGGAAAGCATGGTGCAGGATCACATGCATTAGTCATCCATCTATTATCTGTGACTACATGGACGTTCCACTCTCTCCTCGGAGAAACCAATTATCCTCACTGAAAGTCAGTTTTAGAAGCTTCATGAAGTCCGACTGAAATTTTCAAAAGTCGTGGCATTCGCGGTAATGTCTTAAATTTACTTGTTTTGTCTGACTGACCCTATAAAACCTTTGAATGTTTGACAGTTTTGTGTGAAAAATGACAGAAACAATTAGTCACCTTGCCACAAACTATGCGACCCACAATGAGCATGGAGGCCGGTGGTAGCCTGCTCCACCATCGCTGAGCTCTGGTTGGTTTGTGGGTCTCCAAAGAATAACAGAGCTGTTTGCTGGGTGCTCTGTACCGTATGCTCCACTGGGCCCTGTTCCCCAACACCAACGTTAACGGTGTTTTGTGTCAGCTTAGTTATTTGTTTCAGTCCAATGTTTCATAGACTGCTCGGAGTGACTTTTCATGATCATGTTTGCACGATGCAACACGTAGCCCATACTGTATGCACACCGGGAGCAAACAGCAGGAACACTTTGTTTTATTCTAACATAAACTGTGTGAGATGTTTTTTTTGCTTTCACGTCGTGATGTTTTGGGACACTTACAGTTCTTCTCTGTACATGTACTGAGGAACTGCATTGTTTACTCGCTGCTGTTTCTCACTGGAATCCCATGTGTATTGATAGCTGGCCAAGATGGCTATTTGTATGCACCACAAACTAGTGGTGCGTACAAATGTACCGTTAAACTGTATTTCACTGATTTCCAGGAAGTTTCTTCACTTCTAAATCCTGAACATATCCGTAATGAATGTATCATGACATTGTGGCAGCGTGTTTTTTAACCGCCCCGCTGTGCACACCCTGGATTGTTTGTAAACCCCTAACCTGCCTATTCTGTCATTAAAACTCAGGGCACGGTCAGAGCATTACAAGTATACAGCACAGTATTACAGAATATAGAAAAGCATATAGCACAGGGTCACTAGTGAAACATAGTACAGTAATACCACACATACTTCTTGGAATCCAGGCAGAGTGTCTCATTAGAATCAGTTCTCCAGAGTCTCAGTGAGCTGAACTGTGGGTCCAGCAGCAGCACCCTCAGAGGTCAGAGGGCACAGCGGCCATCTGATGCCACCCTGAGCCTGGGCAGTGTGTGTGTGTGTGTGTGTGTGTGTGTGTGTGTGTGTGTGTGGGGGGGGGGGGTGGGTGCATGCATTCTCTCCCAGTGTCAGTAATTTCCTGCAGCGGGATGCTGTCAGTCCATCTGATGGAGAAATACAATGCTAAAATTAAACTTAATTGTATTTCTCCATCAGATGGACTGACAGCATCCTGCTGTTCTTTGTTGTCGTCGTTGTTGTTGTTTACCTTAACAAGCTCATATTGCCATCACTCCTTTTTTCCACTACCAAACACCTCCATATTTTTCTGAAGATATGATGGCTATTTGTGGCCAATTAAGCGATGCAAATAAATGTCCCTTTTTTTATTGCCGTCTGTAAGCCATGTCCCCTCTGGGGGTATAGTGTGGCATTTAGGCTGTTTGTGAATTGCTGGGGAAGAAAAGAGGTTACTTATTTTCCTTCCTTTCATTTCTACAAAGACATAAACACATTTCTTATGAAAGTTTGAATCCTCTGACTTTGATCTGCTGTTCCCACTTTGAGAATTTTGACATAATGAAAGGACTATAGTTGCTGCCCACTTCACATTATACTGTTGGCTTCCCGCTTTGGTGTGTGTGTGTGTGTGTGTGTGTGTGTGTGTGTGTGTGTGTGTGTGTGTGTGTGTTATGCATCTGTGTGAACCTCTGTGTGTTTGATCAGAGCTCACTTATTAGATGGGGGAACAGTGCCCCCTGCAGAACAAACTCTCAGTGTCAACATAACAGCACAGTGCACAGGTTTGTATTGTGTATCTGTGTGTGTTTAGCTCCTGATTTCAGTTTCACCTCGCCGTACTGTTGCTGCCTTCTCACATTTTGAAAGCAGAGAGAGTCATCAAAGATAAAGCGTTACTTGACACACTTGAACAGAACCTGTGAGCTGTGATGGAGAGAGAAGAGATGGAGGTGTAGCGGCTGAATGGATTGTAGATATGGATATTCTCTGGCTGACAGAAGGAGGCCTTCTGAAAACAAGGCAGCAGCAAAGACATCATCAGCCTCTCTGGTGGAAACACTCTGCACTTATTTTTCTTCTCACCATCAGGAACAGCATCTCCATACTGTAGCGTGGGTCTGTAGTACATGTATAATAAACCGCCATGCCTGAAATACCTGTAGTAGAAGCCTTTAGAGATCACAGTGATGCGACACTGCAGATGCACAATTCTTCTGCTTGTGGCAGCATATTGTAGCGAGTGAGTGTTAAAGCTGTGACGATGCCTCCCTTTATTATATAGTCGCCTTCTTTCTGCAGTCAAACAATTGGCTCGTTCGAGATGAGACAATTGTTTGACTATTTTATTCCATGCCAGAACCTGGAGTTCATACATGCTCACTAATATTCTGAATATGACAATATTCTGAATATTTGATATAAACAGCATATTACGTTTGGATATTTCAAATAAGGTTTCCGATTAAGATATGTAAGATATTTAATGCTCCCCGTTATACTCTGTTTATTGTTAAATGTTTATTGTCAAAATGTTAAATGTATGCACCTTCCGCCAGAACAAATTCCTTGTATGTGAAAGCATACATGGCAATAAATGGTTCTGATTCTGATTCTGATTCTTATATGCTGATAATATTCCAATTTTAGTAACATTCTTTGGACATGTATACAGCTCATTCAGAATATGTGTCTCAGCAGGGTAGCGCTGTGCGTTTTACAGACCTTATGCACAAACCAAGAACCAACAGTTTGCAGAGGTACACGCTTGAAAGAAGAGTCCACACTTCTGGTCAGAAAGAGAAACACACCGACTTTTACATTGCTAATTTTCATCTTATGAAAGACTTTGATATCAACATATCACAACGCTGACCGGAATATAAGAGGGAGGAGCATCGTCAATCAGAGTAAGCACGGCTGCATGCAAACCAGAATATTAGTGGAATATTAGCCATGTAAACAGCTTAGCAGGAACATGGTCTTTTTGGGGGAATTATTGAAAAACAGAACATTTGGTGCATGTAAACATAGTCACTGTTTTTTCATTTCTTTTTTCAAGTGGCATCTTATCAAACTTTTCACAGCTTCCTCTGGAGACAGAGGCTTTATATATATATATATATATATATATATATACATATATATATATATAAAGAATTAAGAATTAAGATTCAATTATTGTCATAGTTCATACTTTTTACATACATACATGAAATGTATTCTCTGCATTTGACCCATCCTTAGTATTAAGGAGCAGTGGGCTGCCTTGAACGGCGCAATTTAGGGTTAAGTGGGGTTAGGGGGCGGCTGTAGCTCAGGGGGATGAGTGGTCGTCCCACAACCACAAGGTAGCCGGCTCGATCCCCAGTCCCCCCATAGCTCACATGTCAAAGTGTCCCTGAGCAAGACACTTAACCCCTAATTGTTCCCCCTTGCTGTGTCTAAGGTGTATAGAGCAAACATGTAAGTCACTTTGGATAAAAGCATCAGCGAAATGTAATGTAATGTAAAGTGTCTTGCTCAGGGACACTTCGACATGTGACTGGGGATCAAACCAGCTACCTTGTGGTTGCGGGACAACCACTCAGCCACCCTATATATATATATATATATATATATATAATGATTTCTGTATTGATTTCTTATATATATATATATATGTATAAGAAATCAATACAGAAATCATTTTCATTTAATAGAGAAAAATGCTATAATAATGTTCACACTTAACATCAGTAATATCAGAGATGTGTATCATCATTAACTTTAGTTGCTCCAGTAGCATTTAAATACAGTCCTTTGAACAGAGCTCATCTTGATATATGCAAACTGTCCTCGGCTACAGTCTGTAAAGTAAGTCATAGTCTTATATCTGCATTTATTAAAGTCACTACAGTAGCGCAAGAGCAGCTCAAGTGAGGTGAAGGATGATATTGAGTAAGATACGTTCCACCGGCGCCACCATGATTCATTACAGTTTAAAATTCAACAGCTCTAGACTTCGTCAGCCTATGCAGCTCATCAGTGATGGAGTGTGGAGGAGCCCACGCTTCTGCCTGACCCTTCCCCACATCCTGTCATCATTAATTCATCACTGCTCCAATTTACTATTTGTATGGCGTCGCAAACTGGCTCAGGGAATGTGACAAGTAGGGAGTCCACGCAAGTTCTACTCAAAACAAATGGTTTATTAAAACTAACTGGGAGTGGGAAGATACCATCTATAATATCAACAATGAGAGCGGTTGCATGGATGTGTTGTTGTCTTATTATCTCAACCAGGGCCCTATTTTTCGTACCTGGCTAAACAAAGTCAGGCAAATGTCCTAATCTCCAGCTTAAATTAGCGAGATGATTGACATCAGGCTATCTGGGTTTCTTCACGGCTGATCCGCGCTGAAACGGTCTCGTTAATTCTAGCCAGACGTCAATCCTCTGGATAAATGCGCGTGTCCGTTCCTCTTCAGAAGGGATAATAATCGAGCACTGACACCACGATCTTCTAACAGTACAATAGCAAATAAACTCAGAGGAACCTCTTTTTATTTCTCCACTGAGAAGCAGGAGATGATCATGAAGACATATGAGGAAGTCATTACCTTAATCATTCACAGCAAACGCGTTGTGAATATTCCAACGTTTTTGTAACATTGTTGCCGTGAACGCAGCTTAACTCCGCCCCCGCTGCGAGACATAAGCGCCGCAAATATATCAGACAAGTTAAATGTCAGTGTTGGGAAAATGTATCCGCAAATTTTAAGTGCTTCATCACCCAGATCAATCAGATTATATTTACGAATAAATATATACTTATGAGGATATATGTACTGTATGCTCGTATGAATCATGTACTATATGTATATACATGTATGTGTATATTTCTATATAACTAGGAGTTTGAATATGTGTATGGGCGGATCAGTATATATGTATTATTCATGATCAGAAATTCAATCAATTGAAGCAGTGAAAAGAAATTGTGTGTGATTCTCTGTATTCTCATCATGAGTCCACCTTAATCATGTTCTACAATAATGATATGCATGGTGTACTAATAACACTGTCATATAATTATGAGTGCTTTCAACACATCCATAAGTTTCTTAAGCGCTAAATAAATTTAAGAACAGCGCGGCATGCAGCGGGTGAGAGTCTCTGTCTGTGAGACGGGCGATCGGCTGCGCCGTGTGGTGATCAGTGTCCGCGGCTCAGAAGCTCTCGTAAATAAATGATTCCTTGAAGGCAGAATCTATAGCGCCGCGTACAGGAAGTCATGAGGATGTGAGGACGGATCTTGGCGATCTCAAAGAACTCTCTCCCAATAAAACTAATATAACTAATATCGCTCCTTCATCAATGAGGAAGTGAGCTGCCTTTTTTGTCCGGTGGGAGTGGCCAGCTTATCCAGTGAATTTCAGTAAGCCTGCCCGGGACCAGGTTTACATTTTTGGCTGTGTTGCTATGGTGATTTATCTAAGCTTGCTTCGAGAAACTGAATAAGCCTGACCTACGTCATCTTATCCTGACAATTAGCCCGCTAACTCAGTAAGCCAGGTACGAAAAATAGGGCCCAGGTGGAAGCCCGGTAGTATATTATGATATGATTTTATATTTGGTCGAATGTGTGCGTGCATGTGCATCTTCTGTCTGTCCACAGCTAATCTCCCATACTACTGGACCCATCAGCCTGATCATTACGGTGCTCACTTATGACTGTGTGCTCATGGGTTTAGTGGGTAGTTGCAGTGATTCACACTTTAAAAAAAATCTCGAACAGAGCCAAGAACTCACAGTGGAAATATTTTTCCCGGTGGTAACATTGTCAGTGTTAATAGTTAATATGGCAAAAACTTAACCCACTGAGCACTGGGGGCATTTTTTTACATATTTTCGTAAAATGACCATCAGTGAGAAGATTGTCTATTTCCATGAAGTGATTCTTGAAGCTCGTCACCTGTGCCACCGGTCAGATTCTGGTGAAATCCGATGAAATCATGCAGGTTCACCAGAAACCCCTTCAGCTAACTCCAGCAGAGACCAGTGCACCGTGGACAGACCCAGATCCAGCTTCTTCACCACTAAGGTCATTGAAATAAAGTCCTTTTCTCCTTTCTTATTATCCCCCACACACAACAATTCCCACGCTACACAGGAATGTGTTTGTAATGGGACAGGTTTCTTTCTTCCATTTCACAAGTTAAGCTGAGAATTCCAGAAGTGTTACTTCCAGTATAAAATCACACACATTAATAAGTTAAATTACTGTATATATGAAATGCGTCTCATCTTTGAGCGAGAGTCTCGCTGTGATGCTGTGGCTGAAGTGCAGCTTTGCTCCAGGAGTAGCCCATCGGGGTATAAGGGACCGTTTAGCAGCTCCCGTCGGATCTGAGCAGGCAGCTGCAACATCTTTTGCCGTGCCATAATTCTGACGCTTTATCTGACGCAGAACTATTCCTGTGGCTGTTATAAATATATAAAATATATATCAGGTCTGCAGAGAGAACCATTGGTTCCAGCCTGCCCTCCATCCTGGACTTGCACACCGCCAGAGTCAGGAAGCGGGCTGTAAAGATCACCACAGACCCCTCACACCCTGGACACAAGCTGTTCCAACTCCTCCCCTCTGGAAGGCGCTACAGAGCACTGTACGCCAAAACCACTAGACACAGGAACAGCTTCTTCCCACTGCCCGTCACTGATGAACAGTTAAACAGACTCTGCACTATCTGCACTTTTTTGTTGTTTTACTACTGTCTTTAATGTCCTTTTTATATTTTTATATTTATCTTGTATATTGTGTGTGAAAAAAGTACGAAGAGCAAGTGAAACCGGAGTCAAATTCCATGTATGTGCAAATTTACATGGCCATTAAAGCTGATTCTGATTCTGATTCTGATAAAAGTCATATAAAAGTCAAGGCAAAATGGCACGAAACATATTATGACTGCACACGCACACAAAGATACACCCAGTATAGAGGTGTGAATGTGCACTATGTGTCTCAGTCTCTCTGGTGTACATCATGAATCTCTTCTGCATCCCATTGTGTAGCACTGTCCCTCTCCAGTTGAGTGTCACAAATCAATCCTGTCCTCTATCATCATGACTCATTGCTAGCCTCCCTCCCTCCCTCTCTCTCCATTGACACAGACTTTAGGATGCTCCACTCTTTCCCTTGTCTATCTATCCATCGCCTCCCTTTCTGTAGACAGGGGGAATGCTTTTTCATCATTACTATTGACATTCTCATCATGGCAGCTGTCATCAGGAGAAGAGTGGCAGCATTTGGAGACCACCCGTTAAATTCACTTAAGCAGCTGCCGTCCATGTATCACTGACACAGTCCCGCTACTTCAGAGTACCTTTGTGCCACTTGACTCGAACTGAATTGAAATGCAAAAACACAAGAAGCAACAGTCATAACAATGTTCTGAATGTTCCAAAGAAAAGCACTATTTGATTAATTTATTAGAGACATCCATTGAGGACCCTTTGTATACATATAACATTAATAACAACCAATAAACTAGTGACCATCTTGTCATGGGATCACACCAGCCACAATACAAAATCGGGCCTGAAGGCCCTACTTCTGGCGCCCCGGCTTACATCACACCCCTCTTGGTTCTTGGCATTTAATTTGATCTCAACTACACATCTGTGGATTATCTGACTCTATCTAATTATTTGAAAAATTGAGACAAAACAAAAAAATTTCACCCCAATGTGTCAAATACTGCAGCTTAGTCCGTGACACTAAGTTTCAAACTAAGACGCTTACCCATTCAAACAAGAATATTAGATAGTATATAATATCTTTATGTTAACACACACATTTTAAAACTAAATGCATCTCATATTCAAACCGTGTTTATTAAAAAGGCTTCAATAAACAACGATATTTAAAAGCATTAATTTACAGGGTACTTCAGAACTAATCTGTTCGTACAAGTGGTTCTTGCAAGAGGCTCAATGAGTGCAAGGGACAAATACGCAGGTAGGTACACCAGGTGGATGGGCTTTATACAGTGATAAATATACCAGATACCAGTAGTTTAGTTAGTAGAAAAGTAATTATAAACGTTAAACTCCTTCCAGTGGTGGGCCATCAGGGCCAGCTAAGCCTTCTCTGCTGGCCTAAACAGAAGTTATAGCTATTTTATATATTTTTTATTTTTCACAAATAGACTACATGTATTATAAATATGTTTCCCTATTAGCTTATTTTCCCATTGCACAGCTCCTGTCTTCCTCTGTTGCTCTGCTTCCATCGCTGCTTCTAGTGCAGCTGGTTTTAAGGAGAGCTTTTATCCAGGGGTGTTTCTAGGATTCAAAGAAGTTAGATTAGCCCCAACTGGAGTGGCATGTTTGCGCACATATCAAATTTTATTTTGAGATTAAGGAGCAGTGTGCTGCTCTCGAGGAGCAAGTGGGTGTCCTTGCTGAAGGACACTTCGACATGCAAACTATGGGGAGAACAGGGATCGAACCGTGAACCTTGCGGTCGCAGGAAGGCCACTCTACCCTTGAGCCACAGCCGCCCTGATGATGATGTACGCTCTTGTGATGAGATGACAACACAAGACACATCATTTCAGGGTCATGTAAACTTTTCTCAAATAAGAAGAGAGAAATAATGTTCCTGCTTGTAAAGGAAAGACGGATAAACTAGCTTTCATATCCGCGTCACTCCCAAATCCTAATTCTTAAAGGGGAACACAATAGATGGAGAATGGACCTGACAGTGTCAACTTTTGAGTTGTTTACTTGTTTTATTATGAGCAGACGGGAATACGATATTGATCAATATTTACATCTATTTTGTTGTCTGTCTAGTCTTTACATACCAGTGATATTTTATGCTCATTTGGACACTATCACTGAGATAAAGATGAACTAGTTCAGTGGCAAATATACCATTCAATGGAAAAAAAAACATGAACAAAAATTAAAAAACACATTTCAAGTACATCTTAATCATCGAATGATAAATATTGTATGATGGGCTGAAATGGAAGGCACCCAATGCATTCACTATAATCAAGTCAAACTAGGATTGCAATGTACAGAGAAAAAACACTATTGGACTAGATCCAGGAAGCATTAGAGGCAGATAAAAAAATACACAAAAATACATTCAAATTATTTAAAAAATAGAATCCAATGCACAGGAGATTTCAAACAATTTGAAGTACCACTGATGTACCTAAAGGTGCAATACTCTCAATCACATTAACATGCCTCTGCTATAAAGTGTGATTCAGGGTTTATTCTGCCCACAAATGACTCCAGATCACTTGTAATAATTTGCTTTGCTTAATCATGTTTCCTTGGCCATAGTTAGCTAGCTTAGTGTTAACACTACAATATTCCCTTTAATTTGCCTCAAGTAAACCTACATTTAAGCAGGTAACAATCGTTAACAACTACAGATAGACACATTCTGTAACTAGCTGTACCTACATTCCCTTCATGCATCATTTACTTTGAGCTAAACTCCTCGGCTATAATCCTGCTGTTGTTGAGACGTTACTTGTCAGAGTGAGAAAGCCAGCGCAGCAGCCTCCCCAAGGTCCCGGTTTTATATTGTAAAGTATGATGATAGGCTATTGGATTGTAATTTGAAGGGGGAGAAAACATACAAACCAGAACGCACGCACATGTGTAGCATGGTAGAGTTATACATAACTTATCCATGTGAGAAACAATAGTTTAATTTAATGACATCACCAAAATAAAAATACAAACTAAGAAAAATTAAAGTCAATAATGCCAATCAATCCTGACATTGGGTGAAGGTCGGCAGTTCATCTTAGGGCACATAAAGAGACAGACAACCATTTGCACTCACATTCACACCTACGGGCAATTTAGAGTCTCCAATTAAACTGTGCTGCATGTCTTTGCATGTCTTGCATGTGGGAGGAAGCCGGAGAACCCGGATGGAACCCACGCTGCTACGGGGAGAACGTGCACACAGAAGGCCCTCTTGCTGTTGGGTGACAGTGCTGCCACAACACCACTGTGCAGCCGTGTTGATCAATGTTGCATTTTCAAATTTTCTCACAAATTAAAAAAGGGTGTGATTCTCATGTATTGTAGGTTAGTCACTGTTAGCTTGTTCACACACATGTCCAAGTGACTCTGCTCTGAGACCCGAGAGAAACTCCAACAGAAACTGTGAGGTCTAGAAGAAGGGGCTTCAACTGTAACAGGGCTACCATTCATTTGTAGTAGCTCATATGGAAAGCTGAAGTTCACTCAGTAATGAGCTGAACTTCCTATAAGTCCACAGCAGTTTCAGTGACTCCCTCTCTACTGGTGCATATTGGTCATTGCTCAGTTTCCAGTGGGTTGTGGATAGCACAGTGGGATTTTGGATGGACTGGTCTTTGAGTGTGTTAGAAGGTTTTGGCAGTGTCCATTCATGTTGCGCCCGATCCCTCCACATGTACAGGAATATCATCTTGATGATTATTACCCCCCGAGTGCATGGAGTGGAGTCTGAGTCCAAGCCAAATGGCAAGATGTTGACGCAGCAGTGCCTGCAGGAGGGAGATGAATGTACTAAGCTGCTTGTTTTTTTTCCTCTGCTGGTGGTAAGTGCCAGAACCCAGAGCATTTGAAAACCATTTAGCTGCATTTAACTGTGCCAACTGGTCCTCTGTTGCCAACAAACAGTATCTCTTTACCTGTAGTGCCTCATTAGCTCTGAGAGGTCAGGCACAATCCAAACGGTTCCTCGTGGATATTTGGTGGCATTGTCAGGCCCAAACACAAATGATAGTGGACTCTCATGTGCTAATTTCTCAGGCATTTCTACTATTGAAGAGTTAAGTTGGTTATGGAACAAATTCAAATACATTGTGACAACAAGATTACAAAGCTGGCTGATCACACATAAGAATTGTTTCCACCAACTTTGGCGACTGGGACTCAGTGGAAGAGCAGGGTCGTCCTTCAATCAGAGGATGATCAGCAGTTCGATCCCCAGCTACGCTAGTCCATGTCGATGTATCCTTGGGCAAGACACTTAACCCAGAATTGCTCTCGTAGCAGTGCCATCAGTGTATGAATGGTTAGGGTCCTGATGGGCAGGTGGCACAATGCATCAGGCCCCTGCCATCAGTGTGTGAATGGATAACTGATGACAAGTAGTGTTAAAGCACAAGTACAAGTCCATTTACCATCTACATGAATAGGTCTTTTATTCTTTGACAATCAGGAAGGAGCATGAACCCTGAATTATAAGTAAATACACTAAACAACACACTGACCATTGGTGTTTTGGAGGTAGACGGCCCTGCAAAGAACGCCACCTGTCATGTGTCAATGTATGGTCACACATCAGTTTGTATGATATTACGAAAAGTTACTTTTATTTTTGTATGACTTCTTCTACCAATATCCAGCAACACAAGCAATCAGTGCCCCTGCAATGTAAAGCGTACAAGTAAAGTACTTTGTTAATGTCATTGAAAAAGATTGTGGTTTGAAATAAAATAAGTGTGTTTGTGACGTAACTTACGTAGGGCGCCTTAGTAAAGTACACACGTTACGTAACAAAGGTAAAGTAAAATGAGTCATCATTGACTTGGTTTCCTACAGGACACAAACAGTGGTTGAAAGTCCCATGTCCGTTGTCCCATGTCCGTCTAGCCCTCTTTATACCACATTACCTTACTTCCTCAAAAGTTCTAGTACCCAAACGAACACAGACACCAACCAGCAGCTCTCATTATTTATTTGTTTGTGCTGAAAACAATTTTAAAAAGAGGAAAAACATAATTGGTTGCTGATTACAGTCAAATATATACTGTATATTTTAAAATAAATCTTCAAGAAAACTGACATTAATGGATCTGAATATTTAGGATTATAATCTTTACATAAATATATCATTCACTGTATGAGTGAATGTGCCCCTGCCTCTCAAGATGTTGTTGATGTATTTTTAACTTTGGACAGAGCCAAACTAGCTGCCTCCAGCTTTATGCTGAGCTAAGCTAACCTCGGCCTGACTCCTGATGGTGGTATTGATCTTTAAATTTCACTCTTGGTAGGAAACCAATAAGTGCATCTCCCGAAATGTTGAACAATTATTTTAAAGACCCAAAATCTGGAACTTTCCTGGAAAGTACCACCAAGCAGCTCTCTGTGCTCAAGGACGGCCACTGGGCCAGCATCAGTAAAACACAGCAGCAGCAGCAGCAGCAGCAGCAACACAGACAGGGGCAGATGAAGGTACTCAAAGTTCAAAGCAAGCAGCACACAAGAGAGACAAGAAAACAAAAGTCACTCAGAAAAGAGGAGAGCATGGAACAAATAAACGGTTGACAAAGAAAGAGAAAGTGTGAGAGCAGGTCAGCTTCAACATCAGGCATCTTTTCCGGGCACATTATTCCTGCGGCTTCAGTGAGGCTCTGTGTTATGAAGTCTCGTCTCAGAGGTTTACGTGTCGCGCTGTGAGCTGAGCGACCTCGTAGCTGCTCGTGTGGCATTTTATTGTGTTTTGTTTGGACGGCAAAAATACGATTGTTGAGCTAGCAGGCTAGCTGCCATTTGCTTGACTTTCACTTCATTATATTTCTAGAACTTGCCGCGGGCCAATAAAACATGGGCCGCGGGCTGCAGTTGGCCCGCGGGCCGTAGTTTGGACACCCTTGTGTTAAGTGATGTTTGAAGCTGTTTATTCAAATCCCCCCATCTCTTTGTTTCAGGGACAATTCAAGTTTATTTGTATAGCACATTTTCTTTACAACAAGGCGAATCAAAGTACTTCACATAAAACCATGTAAAGCATCAAAGCATAATGAAAAAGAAAACAAGATTTAAAAACAATTAAGAACATTCATTAAAACATTAAAAACAGTTAGTAAAACATTAAAAAGCAAAAAAGAATAAAAGTTGCAGTGCAGTTTAAGAAATAAAATGCAGCTCTTCTGTTTTCAAGGTAATTCAGTTTAAAGACAGTATTTCTGCACAGTTGCAGATAAAGATCGGACTACACTTATATAATTAGCATTATACGTTTGTAGAATTCGATTCCATTGGGTTCCGGTAACGTCATCACCCTGAATGGCAGCCTAGAGCAATGGCACCTCCGGGAAAATAACTACTACGCCGTGATAAACAATCAAATATTATATTTATCGAGAACAATCCAGTTAGTAAGCGGGGCAATAATGGGAAAAAAGGCCATGAACAAAAAAAGAGCCCGTAAATGAAGAAAACACAAAGAACAGCTCTCCGGCAAAGGTACAAGATAGTTAATGCTAACTATCAGCAAGGCGACACGGTAAGTTTAATGAACGTTCTCGAAGAAATACGGGACTTTTGCAAAGACACAAAAGCAAGATGATAAAAGTGTTTGACAGAGAAGACAAGCCACGGTCAATAATAATCTGATTCCACCGATACAAAACCAAAGAAGAGATTCTGGGCAAGGCCTGCGGGGGAAAAGTGCTTCTGAACGAGAGACTGATATATTTCGACCAAGATTATCCCCCAACATCCTGCAGAAGGAGAGAAGTGCAGGGCTCCGAGCCCTATGGGGATGGAGAAAGCTGCAAATGGGATCAGCAGACCATCAGCCTCTTGAAAAGGTTACTTAAAAGTAAATGTGTGTTGATACCACCCTCCTCTGCAGATAAGTTTGATGTTGTTGTGGTGGGAACCCACTGAGGCTGCATATACACAGGGACCACAGCGCTGCTGAACTAGGATGTTGGAGATTTTTTAAACACAAAACTGCAAAGAAAAATAATCTGTAGGTTTGATCAAACCATAAATCACTGCCCATCGGGGGAGACAGAAATAAAAGAGAAATGCAGGCGAGTGGGCAGATGCATCGCTTGAATGAACAGGCTGGCCAAATGATGGAAAACATCTCAAATGTTGCCAGGACCTCAGGACTCTCATTCCCATGATATGAAGATGACAATGAGTAGGAGGAGAACGAAAGAAGAAAGGCACTTTGACTTTCTGGGTAGGGGCATCGAGGTGGACCGAGTCACTTGCACATTGGAGAAAAAAATAATACTCCTCTGACAAGCTTAGTATCTATTCACCGCAGGGTCTAGAGCACCCTCAGAAACATGCAAGAATGAAGTGGGCGAGGGAACTGTGTATGTGTTGTTTCTGTGTAGAAGGGTACTGATGGATGATGCCAACGTAGGCCGTGTAGGCTACAGACATCGGAAGGCCGGGGGGGTTCAACTCCACAGACAGCTGCTTCACTCTGGGGACCGCTGAGGGCTCAGTTCATCAAAGCACCGCCAACCATCACACGTGTTCTCACTCAATAACCGCCATTCATTTGTGACCTGAAAAAATATTTTCACATCACATCCAGTTTTGATTGTTGCAGTTTGTTTGATACCTACCTGATTGAAGCATTGGATCAACTACAACTCAACCAAAAGTTACTACTAAAGAAACCTGGTTTTCTATTTCATCCACAGCAGTCACACACAGTAAGTCCTGATACACACAGCTATGATTTCTACAGTCATGTAATAATTACTAAGTAACACAAAATGTGATGAAAAGCCTGATTTCAAATGGTTTATTGCCGAGTACGTTAAACATACAAGTAATTTGGCTTGGTGATTGGTGCATAACAATAAACAGTGCAATAGGATAAGACATAATTAAAAAAATCTGTTTCTGTATGACCTACAGGTTTTCTGATACTTTCACATTAAACTTTAGGGGGTTTTCTTTCTGGCAAGACCTCATTGATGCATATAATCAGAGTGGTTCAGCCATTTTAATTTGGTAAAAATGTGGTTCTGATTGGCAGGTGGGACCTTGCATGGTAGCTCCTCCCATCGGTGTATGAATGGGTGTGAATGGGTGAATGATGTAATTTAGTGTTAAAGTGCTTTGAGTGGTCAGAAGACTAGAAAATCGCTGTACAGTCCATTTACCATTTACATCCCTTGAGTTTCTCTGAGTCACTCTTGACACAAACTTGTATCACATCAGCCTCCTGATTTCTAATTTCTCTTCACTACCCACTGAACCAAACACCAACTTCTCTGAATCCTGGGCCACCTCAACTTTGCCCAACATATCATTGCCCAAGGGTGTGCCTTCATCTCTCACCTGCTATCTATTGCATCTTGCATCCCATACCTCTTGGACTCCATCTCGCTGGACAGTCCAAGTCATTCAGAACTTTGTCTCTGGCTCAATTTTCTTCCCAACTGGAATGGGATCACCTTCTATGATGATAAACTCACTCATTCACAAAATGTACATCTGTACACTGACTGTACACCATATACTGGACAGCTTGGAGGAGTTTCCACCACTTCTACTACCAGTACATTATAATGTTCCCTTCCTTCAATCTTGTCACAGCAACCTGTTTTGTTACCTTTGCTCATTCAGTGGTAGCCATCAAAACACACTATCAAAGCTTACTTTTTCTCCAAGCTCTTAACCGGCAGCCCAGCCGTCATGTGTCAGCATGCATCCACATAATCCACTCTGGATACAGTAATCCTCATGTCACTCACACTTTGAAGCTATGTTCATTGTGGCCTCTTTGATTTTCTTAAATGTTTTGAGTCCACCACCTTAACCCTTCCCTTCAACCCACGCCACCACACTTGTATATCAGACTGGTCCTACTATCTAAAGATACCATGGTATTCTACTCAATGGAACCAAAACCAATCCATCCGGCCAGCTCACACTCATCTTTTACCTCAAAATTCAGTCACAGCTAAATCCTTTTGAGACCCTGCCCAAGTACTTACAGTATTCATTTACAGTATACTAGTAATTTCTCTTTGCATGATCCCTGGGGATTGAGCGATGGAGACCATTGTTTTTATTTAATAATGCATAATCAACCAAATGGTTTTATATCAAATTCCTCAACAATATTAATCAAATCTTTTTACACTAAGAAATACATTTTTCCCCCATCGAATATTTGTGTCATTGTAATACAAAAGAATATTTTTTAAATATAACATCCCTGTACGTCATATTGTGCATAATAAGTATATTACTATATGTATATATATATATATATATGAAGCCAAATAGGAACATTATTTGTCTGTTAATGAATATGGAATTGTATTGAAATTGAAAACCCTAAATGTCCTGGTATTGGTAATGTTTCCTTTTAATTCTAATCTGAGTTTAGCGATACATTTGTTAATTATTGTGATTGTAAATGGCTTTCATTTTGAAATTCAACATCAGAATATCCTTGTGTTCTATGAGTGACCAATTTGAGTTATAAAACTGTGAGGATATTTTTGGAAAGGGAGGACAATTTGGCCGGTCCTCACGTCATTCTCACGTCATTCTGTTTGAGGGTTCAGACTTGGTCTTATGGTCCAGGTTAGGGCAGTGGTTCTCAAACTTGTTTTGTCACGCCCCACTTTGGAGGAAGAACATGTTGTGTGCCCCACTGGCCCAACACAATTGTAACAAAATGTTAAATGCTGAATTTTTATTGAAATAACATTTTGTGACTCCGTCCATGAATTTGATAGAGCCACTCTCAATCCATGCTCAATTTTGAGTTTAGATCTGTATTCTGTTTTGAGAAGAAGAAGAAACTTTATTTGTCATAGTACATACTTTTGCATACATACATGAAATGTATTCTCTGCATTTGACCCATCCTTAGTATTTTAAGGAGCAGTGGGCAGCCCCTAGTGAAGCAATTTAGGGTTCAGTGTCTTGCTCAGGGACACTTCGGCATGTGATATGGGGAGACTGGGGATCGAACCGGCTACCTTGTGGTTGCAGGACGACCACAGCCGCGTAGCCTAAACATTTCCACGAAAGTACAGGCATTTTCGCCATGCATTTATTATCATTGACGTTTTATGTCTGTGTACTTTGTACTACTATGTAAAGTTCTTATGTCTGTGTACTTTGTACTAGTGTACTATGTACAGTTCTCATGTAGTTCATGGGGACTGGACGTCCTGAAACCACAAGATAGCCGCTTCGATCCCTGTTCTCCCCAAGACACTGAACCTTAATTACTAAGGATGGGTAAAATGCAGAGAATAATTTCCCCACTGTGGGATTAATAAAGGATTATAATATATATATATATTAAGAAGTCAAACATAATGCAGAATAAAAGCAGCTCTCAAATGCAAGAAGAACCGGTTGCAAAAAAATTACACAGTGTAATTGTGTAAGTTAAAAAGTAAATAATATCACATTATGACATTTGTGTATTTCATCAAATTACTGTGTGGCTTAGGTGTATTCTTATTGCATGTATGACAACTTTAGCCTTAATCTTTCAGCTGCGACCCCAGCAGTGTGAAAAGTAAAAAATACATATAAAAACACAATTCAAACGGGTAAGTGCTTACTTTCATATCTTAAAACAAGTATGAGTCTTTATTGCTTCAATCAGTATCTGTTGGAGGATATTGGTATACAAAATCACAATGAAATGCTTTGACATTGCTGCAGACAACATAAACAAAAAGAGCTGAAGAAGACCAGAGGGGGCCCTCCTACACAGTAGAAAGGCTGCACTCCTGCTGAGGAGCTGACCCTCCCTTAATGGAAGGGGAGGAAGGAAGTGTCTCATCAGACCCTGTAGAAGTGGCAGCTCCCAACAGGCCGCATTTGACTAGGTCAATGAGTCAGTGTAAAACTACCCAGTTTCTAATGAAACACAATTATATAATATA
Organism: Myoxocephalus aenaeus; assembly: GCA_038501785.1. Classification (NCBI taxonomy): domain Eukaryota; kingdom Metazoa; phylum Chordata; class Actinopteri; order Perciformes; family Cottidae; genus Myoxocephalus; species Myoxocephalus aenaeus. Next base: position 5,213,366 of record JBAMJR010000025.1, read on the forward strand.
CAAATCAAGGTGGGAGTAAATAACAATGATTTTCTTTCTCTACAGTCGATGGGGCAACACTTTCTCGCCCCCGCGTGTCAGAAACAGCAGCTTAGTCAGGGCTCCTGAGCTTCAAACTGTGACGCTCTACATACGCCCCAAGCATCAGTTCTGGATGTGTCAGGGATGTTGGTAAATATTTGCTTGTTAAATGCATTATGTCTTCTTTTTTAAATGAATTAGTACGTCATCACAGGAAAACATAACCTTTACTTTTAGTGATCTCCGGCTGAAAGTCCAGTGTTGGTTTGACAACAAATACAGACGTTAAACAGTGGCTCCGTCGTCTGTGTTCAGACAGCCAGTAGCACCTTTGTTTGTTCAAAAGATGGGTGTTTTGTTTCGCAGTGGAGCTTCACTTTGCCACTTTTAATAATCGCCACGGTCTCAGAACTTATCGACATACTGGTTTTAAACTGCCTGTGTGAAGAATTAACATTTAAGAGTCTGTCCATCCTTTGTTAAAGGTTCAGTTTTTTTTTTGGAGAATGCCTTGTGAAATAACTTTTGACTCACGTACTTTATGATTTTAAAAAAAGGGATGAGGCCGACTGGGCCCAGTCCTGGACCTGAGGGCCTGGTCATCCGGCTCGTACTTGCTCCACTCTTAGTGGCTTACAAGGACCAGCTTAACCATGAGGAAACCCGTCTGATGTGGAGGCTTTCAACGAGTTGATTTAGTGACTGGCTGAGGCTAAGTAACCTGTCACTTGAGACACAGCTTGGCGCAGCTTGGCAGCTGTTAAGCAGAGCTCATCCAATCAGATTTCACCTCTGTTTCTCTCTATGGTAGAGAAGCCGGTTAAATACATGGTGACAGCCAGGTAGATGGGTTATCACACCAGGTGGTGGTATGCACCTAGTCAAGTTGGTTGTGATCCGCCATTAAACTGAAGAAGAAGAAGCAGCTGCAGCTGCAGACTTTCCCTGTGGACATTGGGTGCATCCCAAGTCTCTAAATTGCCGTTTCCTCGCTCCTCGCTCCTCGATTGAACCGGAAGTGGTTCTGCGCCGCCATCTTGACGGCCGTCCCAAAGCTCTTATTCGGCTCGGAGGAGCGAGGATCGAGGAGCGAGGAGGGAAATCGGAGGAGCCATGATCGAGGAGCCCCGAGAGCAGGCTTCCAGGAAGCGTTTTAACGCTGGACACGCCCCCTCACTGTTCATCTGTTATGTGATTGGACGCTGCAGCTGAGCGGACTGATGCTGGAGTTTAACACCAGAGTGAAGACGATCACAGATTAAACTCAAGCTATATATCATATCTGTTTTCATAATCACCATCTAGTTAAAATATGTTCATTGTACAGTAGGTCTGAACAACAAAAGGACCACAAACAACTGTCTTCAAAGATTTGATCTGTTGTTTCCCTCAATAACTTGTATTATGTATGTAATTAAAATCAGAGAGAGCTGGAGAGAGGAAACACTTTTTTACAACACGTAATGAAGAGAAACTATATTTATATTGTGGGTTATTTTATAATGATGTCACAATCAGAATTTCAAAACATACCGACGTAAATAATAAATAAATAAATAAGACGCATTCCGCTGGTAGAAATCGATCCTGCGCGTATAAGCAGGACACATCACAGTATATAAATACTCAATGCAGTTTATTAAACGGTAACAGACGACAGAGAAAACACTCTGACACTCATGATCACTTTGTCTTAATTTTTTTTTACTTTGTCTTTATTAATATAAGTAGTAGTTTAACACTACATTAAATCAACTGAAAACATACGATCATTTTTATCAATATTTTAAGTGTATTTTTATTGGAATGTTCGCTAAAAACTCTCAGGACAAAACTCCGTCAGCTGTTAAAGCGACTGACAGCTGATCAGCTGTGATCAGATGTGATCAGATGTCAGGCGGCTGCAGTCATCATAAACCGACGTCGCTTCACGTGACGCTTCAGAGGAAAGGACGTCTCATGTCTCTTAAAACATATTTCCTCGCGTCTTCTCTCCTCGCTTGGTTTCCTTGCGTCTCTCTATGCATCCCTGGTGGGAGGGACTAAGACGCAAGGAAAGGACGCAAGTGAGGGAAACGGGGATGCAATTTAGAGACTTGGGATGCACCCATTGTATAACACTTGGACCTGCTGTCCTCCCCGCCCCGCGGCGCATCTCACCCTGCCTGGCCACCCGAGGCGCGATGGAAAGCAGGTCTGCGCTATCTCGCTGTTAGCTTGTTAGCGAGGGGAGGGTGGTGCGCGAGCAGCTGATCCACTGAAGGCCCAGGTAGAAAATCCACAGCCCGCCACTGGTTAAATGCAATGTGAACTACCCCTTCTGGCAACACAAGTTACAAACTCACTGAGGATATAAGTGCATGTGTGTTGATAAGTTCTGAGACAGAGAAGCTGAAGTATCTGTCTTGTCTAAATTACTCTAAACTGTAGTAAACATTTATTTATGATAAAATGTAACTATATGCGTTACCATCTGCCTTGCTGAAGTAGTGGTGAGGACCCACCTGCCAAATGTGATTGGGGTTACTGCCTTGTTTAGAAGGAAAAAAACAATGAGAGAAACAAAATGTATTAATCAATTCATTCATTTCAAGTTTAACTATCCATCATTACATCCATGAACCCAGATTGTCATGCTTTATTTCAAGGCCTGCCACTGTCACAATCTCTCCCACATAGCTTGGGGGAAACTCTGTTGGCAAGGTTTGATGTCAGAGCAAATGCTGATAAATGTTTACCCACGTCACAGTTACTATGGGGTTTCCCCCGTGGGGAGACCAGCCATTCACATGTGTACACACATGACCTATCATTGCCTCTGTCTCTCTCTTTGAGTCCTGCAATGAGCTCTACATGAGCGGTGCTGTGACGCACCACATGTCACATGATATCAACCCTCCACTGCTCTGAATGAATGTGCGTATGTACCGACGAGATAGTTTGTTGCCGTGAATCACATTGTTGTTTACAATGTGTGTTTACGCTTGAGTTATTTGTATGCTGCCCAGCAGCAGCAGAATTAGCATAGAGAAGAGAGAGCCTTCTACTGGAATGGTGACTGTATCATAGATATATGAATGATAAATGCTGTGCTCCATTGAAATTACTGTATTTTAAAACTTTTTCAAACACCTTTATTCTACAGTATCCTGTGATATTCATAACTATATTTAACTGTTAACTTAATAATATGTTGGCAATAAAGCAAACCTTGGACATCTATTTTTTACTACGCGTACAACTATGCCTATTTTGCACTGCTGCATTGTGTGCTTCTCAAATCATAAAAGCACCACATAAGCAGTCAGGGAAATACCAAAATGAGGATGTCTTGCAGACTTTGTGCTGTTTTAAAAATCCTGTGCAAAATTACCAATATCTCTCAAGATTACCGATTCACTTTCCGTTCTTTCGCACAAGAAATTCAGCCCATGGGAACCAGCCTCCGACCCCCGTCGACCCCGACCATATCATTAAGGTTTGTGGGCCGCTGGTCTTCCCCTGCATACCTCACATACATCCATTCCAACCCAAACGATATCGGAAAACGTCAACTCGCATCCAACTTCATTGAAGCTATCTTTTAGGGACTCCGCAGAGTCGGAGCGTCCGAAGAGATAGCCCCCACTCGTGAGTCTCCTCTCGCTCAGTTCCCACTAGCCACCAGACGTCAACGGTCCATCACAGCTCTCCATCCATCATTCCATGACCTTCTTTACCCTCCTCGTTCCCTTACCCTACATCCTTACATCCCGTGACCCTAGTCCCTTGATCCCTGCATCCCTTTATCATGGGGGGTGAAGACCCCATGACCCTCACCCCTTCATCCCTCTTCCTACATCTAACTTGTACGAATCCATGTCCCATTAATGTACATTACTGACTTTGCTTCATCCCGTCTTTGTGCTTTCTCGCCCCACAGGTTTCCATGGATCACGATTATATCTGGACTGCGGTCATGCCTGACACCCACCACTTTCATTATTATTAGTAATACAGATTAGCATGGTCTAGTTAATGCTGATATTATGACTGACAGCCCCGAACCATGACAGCAAAGAAATTATGAGTGAGCAAGTGTGAAGAGTGAAAGGCGCTACAGTCTAAGCATACAAGAGTATAGTCTTCCTGACTGAACTCACGCTGGAGCTTCATTTGTCCAGTTCATTTGATTAGTGTCGACAAATGTGTACGGTTCATGTGCACTCTGGTACGGTTTGCCTCAGGTGTGAAAACCAACCACCAAAACACGGAAAAGGACTGCTATTTAACATAAAAGGCAGTCAGCGAGTAGTTATGAAAGGGCAGGCTTTTCCGAAATCTGCATTTCTGCACTCACCCCTCACTTTCCAAGCGTGTCGGAGAACTTTGATGGCCTTCAGGCAACATAGCAATGTGAAATGCTCTTTCTGGATCCAGTGTTTGGTTTGTCTGTTCTGGGCCACTGAAAAAACATGGTGGGACACCCACCCTATGTAGATACATTGTGAGGCGACGGATCACAACAATCCTTAATTTCAGGTGATTATACACATTCGGAAACATAGTTGAATACTATATAATTTATTTCTGCGAATAGATCCAACTTACAGCCTGCTCCTTTAGAGCAGACTTGACAATTGTAGACCAATGGTGATACGCCTCTGGCATACTTTGGAGTACCTAAACACTTCAGTTATCAGAATCAGAACAGTTTATTGCCAAAACGTTACACATGAAAGGAACAATTTCCCAATAATTTAGACTATTATCATGATCATATGGCTGTCAAGGCTCAGAACTGCATCAGACACCACGGAACACGATTGTAAGACCATTTTTTCCACAAAACTTACATTTGGCCTAATGAAAGAAAAATAACTATGATCAGAGGGAGATGAATCAAAATGTAAGCTATATGTACATTTTATGCCAGTTGATAAGTGGTTAATTGCACTGCTAAGGTGCAATTAATGGGAAAACATGTTGTCATCCACTGAAGGGTTTTTCTTCCAGTAGAGTAAATGTGATGCAGTGCAGTGTACGTTGCCCTTAAATGGAGAAAACATAATAAAGCACCTTTGAAGGTGGCCTTTTTTTTTTTTTTTAAGTGTTACATTGTCATATAGGCTGTCCATCTACTTCCCATGTTGCTTGGTCTCCCTGACTGAAGAGTATTTTGTTTACAGAGCAGTGTTGTTCAGGAACAGAATATGTACATCCAGTGTTCAAATAATCCAACATCTTCCATGCACACACATGAGGGTGCACGCATTTTAAAAGTACTTAAACCCAAGACGGGGGGGGTTCTTTCAGTTCATGCTATAGAATATATTTATGTAGTGAAGATACAACTTCTTACGTGATGAAGGCAGTCTGTGATAATCATGAATGATTGCTCCGCAGTTTGAAACACGGGATCTTTTCTATGTAAATCTTTTGACACAGTACCAGTATCTCACCGTCCTTTCTCTTTGGTGGTAAGTTATAACACACATTTCTAAACCATGTACATATTGGTAACATGTAATATAGAGAGGGGTCCTGTACACCCATCTCTCTATCTGATCTCTTTATTAATTTATCTCCTACTCTATGTTTCTGTGTCCTTGCGTGTTCCTCTTTGTTTTCTGTCACTATGTGTTTAATGTATTTCTCAGTTTGTGTACTTCTACAGCATCTGTGACTCACAGACAAACAAGACAGCAGGTGGTGTGTGATGTAATATGGACCACATATAAGTATTCTGTCTGTCTGCTGGATGTACCTGAGGAGGAAACAGGAGACAACTCTCTGGCACACTGGACCCCTAATGGGTTCGGCTCTTAGTGGTGTCTAAATATGCATACTGAAACTTCTCTCTGGTCTTCAAAGAGTGCAGAAGTTGAGGCATTTTCTTCATGATTTTCCCTCAGAGAAACTGAAGCTGGAAAGATTTTATGACCAATTTTATTCAAATTAAACACTTAATTGGTCTTGGAAATATACAACCGTTGTGTATCTCTATGATTTCCGGGATTGGTGAGCAGAGGATGTCATCGTCAAGGTCCAAGCTCCCACTGCTCCTGTTTGGGATCCTCCTGTGCAGCTCCTTTGCTCCTCTCCCAGTCATCAGCAGTAGGAGACATAGCATACGGAGCACCGGGCCACTGGAGCATGCCATCAGCAGCTCCTGGGACAGGAGGGAGGTGGCAGCTAGAGATGGAGAATACCTGCTGGGGATAAAGAGACTCAGAAGGCTTTACTGTAATGTGGGCATTGGCTTCCACATTCAGGTCTTACCAAATGGGAAGATTACAGGCGTGCATAATGAAAACAGATACAGTAAGTAATTTGTTCTTTCCCTGTTGAATTCCATGTAAAGCAGGCACATACATGTGGTCATAAACAGTTAGGTTGTCATGTTTCTAGTTTGAGTAACAACAATTGTGACTTTTATTAGGGCCATTGGGACCAGTTATTCCTGTATGGATTGTAAAAATCATAATGCATTACTTTGTCATTAGCAATTAATTAATTATGTGTTATTTTAACAAACTTGTCAGTTAATGTCAATTAATAATGTGAATTCACTTGGGCATTTGTGGAAAAAAATAGACGAAAAAATTCCAGTCCAGCTCAATTTCTCCTCTTGGAACATACTGTATTAGTGCCCACAAGATTTTTCGTCTTTTAACATCTCCAAAACTGTAGGTCTGATTGCTGCCGTTATGTGGAACATTATTGGAACCAGCATATCAAAAGATGGTTAGTATTCTATGTAGTATCAAGCTATTGATGAACTTCAAAAGAGCATGGCTCAGCACTAGTTCTGAACAGTTGTATGGGCCTGGCACCAATTTGAACATAAATCAATGGCAGTTCCTCCAAACATCACCAAGCTTGCTAAATATGTTGTATTAAGCTGTTGAGATATGTCCACAAAATGTAAGTATATGTGGCTTGTGGGACTTTGTGTGCAATTACTATATTACAGACTTGCTCTTGAGAGACTGATTATATTAATTATAATTGTAGTACACAATATGATTTAATATAATATAATTTAATTCTTTTAAGCATTAGGGGCGATACAAAATATCTGCTGACATGTGGGGTAGCATGAGGATTCTTAAAATAGCATCTTTATAGACTGATATTAAACCCAGACACTTCATGTACCTGACAGATCAGTGAAGGGCATGAATGATGTAACTTGTGGTTTTCCTCTCCATGTGTGCGTTTGTAGCACAGCTGCTCCAACACAAACTGAGACTATTGGGGGTTAGGGTTAGTTATTGTGTCAGCAGTACACTCCTGAAGTGCTGAAATGCAAGCGGGATAGGTTAACCCTAGAAATGTACTGAACAAAAGTAGTTGTCATGTAGGCTCCACAACTCAAATAGTTTTTATTTATTGAGTCATCAATTCCATTTCCTCCTCCGCCTTAGTGGTGTAACAATCAGGGGTAAATTCTCAAAGGATTTTGAACTTTTTGTGGCTTCTAAATCGGAAAAAAATAAGACAAAAAGAAACTGTAATTCTCAAAGGATCCACATAGGGTGAAATATTCCATTAACTGCCCTTTCAATCCTGTTGGTGCTCTTGTTTTATTTGTACGTCTTTAAATGTGGTAGTATACATTCATTCTGCTCTAAATAGGCTTTTAAACATTCCAATTCACAAAGATCAGCGCTAATAGCCACACACTGTTACAGTGAAACTATTAATGTCTTCAGAGGGCTGCATGGTGGTGTAGTGGCTAGCACTGTCACAGCAAGAGGGGCCCGGATTTGATCCCCGATCCCGGGCGGTCCTTCTGTGTGGAGTTTGCATGTTCTCCCCGTGTCAGTGTGGGTTCCCTCTGGGTTCTCCGGCTTCCTCCCACAGTCCAAAGACATGTAGCTTCAGTTAAATGAAGACTCTAAATTGCTTGGAGGTGTGAGTGTGAATGGTTGTCTGTAGACTCTATGAGCCCTGTGATAAACTGGCGACCTGTCCAGGTGAACCCTGCCTTCACCCAATGTCAGCTGGGATCGGCTCCAGCCCCCCTGAATAGAATAAGTGGTTTGGATAATGGACTGTAATGGAATGAACGAATCCAATGACAGTTGTGTAAAAAAAAGAAAAAGAATAAAGCCCCCCAACAGGTTTTTTTTTTTTTTAATAGGCTACATGACAATAATGAATGAAAAATACAACACAATCTCACAGTCACAGTCAGTGACACTCTACATACCCCTCTAGCTTCATGGCAGGGACGGCGTGTGAGCTTCCACTCTTCAAAATAAATGTCATCACAGGAAGTTGGGTTTAGGCAACAAAACCACTTAGAAAGGTTTAGGAGCGTGGTTTCCCTGTTTAAAGCTTTTTGGCACTATACAGCACTTCTGAGGCAGTTCTAGTAAGTATTAATAGTGTCTCATTTTGATGGTCTCTATCTGCAGCTGATCATTTCCATGTTTTATCCCAGGCCTTCTGGAGATGTCCCCAGTGGAGAGAGGAGTGGTCACTCTGTTTGGGGTGAGAAGCGGCCTCTTCATTGCCATGAGCGACAAAGGGAAACTCTACGGCTCGGTAAGAACTGATCAGGAATTAATGACAAGATGTGTGAACTGAACTGATATTGTCCAAATATTTATACTGTATTCTGAATGTTCCTTGGTGATTGTGACTCATGGGCACCCGGGTTTAAAATGGGGGAATTATGAAAGATACATAACCAGCAGGTTCCTTACCCAGGGGGAAAAAGTAATTAAAAACAAATGTTCTGCATTTCTACACCATCTAACCTCTCAATATCACCAAGGTGATACTTGTGAATGTTAGCTGATAGGTAGTTTGGAAAACTGTAGCACTATCTAAAGCTTTGTTTATACTCGCCTCAGCAGACGGAGGAGCTCTGAGCATGAACGGAGGCTTTTACACTCAATGAGCTGCATTATTCTCCAAAACGCCAGAGGGCGTACAAAGAAAATGCACTTTGAGGAGTTAAAAAGACAACGAGTGTAACTCAGAGATATGTCCATGTAGGAGTAAACCGACCAAAACTCATAAACTAACCTCCACAATGACGAGGAGGGATTGTAATTATCTGTCAACTCATATCTCATATTCATGAACTACTTTATTTCCTTTATACAAAACATGTAAAGAACCTGTAAAGAAAGTCAAGTGTTACATTAATCATAACGGAACAAAGGTTGAATATCATGTACACTATTTGATTTGGCTGGTAAAAATATTTACTCAAATGAAGATTTCTAAGAACACCAATTTCTAAAGCATCTCAAAACCAATTTCCCGATTTAGTTTAATCCCTAGACATGTGAATACTGTTTTTATCAGTGAACCATTTGTGACCAAATTTGCACAAAATTCAGAGATGCACGACCGAGCGCCGCGACCACTTACACCACGCGGCAGCTTCACTGCGGCAACAATAAACTGAGCTTCAGTCAGGGTGAAATCAATATCACCTGGCAAACAAACGCATAGCGCTATCTATCGTTAGGACATTCTCCACATGCTCAGGTATCTGTGCCTGAATGTACCATTAGTTGAACCGATAAAGACTGGATTAAAATAAATACCTGCAGTTAATGCACAGCATTTACTAAATACCGTTAAAAATGATAAAACGCTTCACGTCCTTCTAATGCTTTTCATGAGTGATGGATTTTTGACAGTATTTACTGCCCACAGCTTCTTTAAATGTATATGTATGAAAAATTCCGCTGATGACCACAGCGATTTATTTAACAGCCAGTCAGGTATGCTGTTACATCTGCAGCACAATGCCGTCACACACAGATGAATACTGTGTTCATCTTGAGTAACTAATAAAGAAAGTAGCACTTTAGTAGCACTTAAATGGCACTTACTGATAATAACACTTTGTAGTTTGGCTTTCTTGAAGGAATTTTACTTTCTTGATTCTTGTTGTTCTGAGTTTGTGCTCATGGTTGAATGCACTTATTGTAAATCGCTTTGGATAAAAGCGTCAGCTAAATGAGATGTAATGTTAATGAGATGAGTAAATCACATGCAATAACATGTAAATGACAGAACATGAAAGACCATCCCCTGCAGCGATTACACGACTAATCTACCTTTGTGGACGTAACTGCATTACAGCGCAACTTGTGTAATGAACTACAAACTCTTCATTATGTTTAATATGTTAGTTCTCTTTCATTTGATTTGTATATACAGATGACATGTATCTTCACTATCACAATGTACACGGCCAATATGGCCATACTTCAGTTAATTTGGACTTATATACCTGCATGATTATACTTAACATTTGTAACTTTATTTTCCCCTCAAGTAATCACAGAGACAATACATTCTTTAAAATGACCGAGAATTATTAATACTCAGATGACGTACACACTGAGTCAGCTTTTTCTGTCGGATTTAATTGCATGTCACCGTTAATTGTAGGTCATTTGCCCCAAAGCCATAGGTGTAATGTTTTATTTGGTAGCAACCGCTACGAAACATTGGAGTGATCAGCTCCAGTTAAAATTGTTTTGAATGCTGACTGAGGCTAACTCAGCCGTGATCTAAACACCAGTTAGTCATCACACAGTTAGTCATCCAGTGGCTCATCTAACAGCAGGCCTCTATGCACAAAGGTAGGTCGTTCGGTTGGGGGGAAGTTAGATTGACCTTTGGTTGGAACTGCTCCCAGACCTCTGTGAGTAAGCCTGCCATAACAATGTGTTTTTTCCTTGTAATAGTATATATTATACTATATATAAGTAGCTGCGGTAGGGGCCAAAGAATGAGGAACTTTATTGGCATTTTTCCATACAGCTAGGATATCTAACGGTGTACAGTAGCGCCGGCAGGATTCTATTCCATAGTACGAACAAGAACCGCATGACCTCTTACAAGATAGTACCTTACGTCTAAGTTCCCACGCACAGTCTACTCATACAGTCCCATACAGTCTACTCAGTGAGCGAGGAGGAGAGAGAAAGATACATTTGTTTTGTTACCGATACAACACCACCGCAAAACTGATAAGTTCAGCATTTCAAAGAGCAGCTAATGGACAGCGACAACTAGTAAACGGAGTGCCCTCCTAACACAATATGAAGTAAGGTGATATAAAATAGTTTGAAGCTTCATTAATAACATTGACATTTAAATTCTAAACCAACATTTGAATGCTGTGAAGATTTGTTTTTGCATGTCTATTCAATGTGTTTTCACACAGTATATCTGCACAGTTGCCGTTAATGATTAGGCTACACTAATGTTGTTAGTATTGTACTATTTGAGTCTCGCAGCAGTTTTTTAAATAGACACAAAATGCAATCTATTGGTTTCTTGTACAGTGACACGAACTGTCAGGGTTTTTTCATGTAGCTTTGAACAACTTTTCTTTCGGGATGACATTATGTTACAAAAAGAAAGGAAAACAAATCCACAACAAGACCTTGAGACATGCAGTGATGAATACCAGTGTCGTGGTTGAAAGTCCTCGTTTGACAGACACATCCTCTTCTCCCGCCCACCATAGGTGGTCTATATACATTTGTTCATACTACATCACTTGCTCTGACAGTTTTATATTCACATGGATGTGTTAAATTTTTGTCTACCATAAAAAAAGGATTCAAATAGATTAGACAGTTCATGTCCAATAAATTGCATGCCTGCCCGTACATAAAGGCGCCATTGTGTGTAAGATTGTTTCCGACTCGTGTGATCCAAAGAATGTCCAGTAGCTCCAGAGCGTTGTTGTCTAAAAGTACACAAATCACTGACCTTTAAGTCCCGCCCCCTGTGGTCGCTTCATCTTGCTGTCAGGGCTACCATGGAGCCCACACTGTCACTAACTGCATTCCCTGAATGAATGTTAACTATTTGTTTTTCTAAATTCCATTGTGAAAAAGACAGAAGGGTCCACAATATGTGTTTGAATGATAAATCCAGGATGTCAAACTGAAATTCAGTAGTGAAAACAGGTTATGAGGATAAAGATAGAAGCGATAAATTGAGCATTGTGTCAGATCTTTGTTGGCTTTAATTAAAATGAATGTGAGCATGGCTGAGTTCATATAATAGTATAATGTTGGAGATAAATTCGGAGAAAAAAGTTATAAAAAAAGGATGGGAAAGGTAAGAACCTAAAAGTGTTACTGATTGCAATCAGATCTTGACTAACATTCCTAGGAGTCAGAAATTGTGGAAATTAAGCTTTTTATTTTAATAAGCTTGGTAGAAGGGCACCGGATCTATTTCCAAATTCAAAGTCTTGCTGATGGAACGTGATGAGGTCATTTTCTGTTTTTATTTTTGTATTTAATAAAATCAATGCTAAATGTAATAGTCAGAGCCTATCTATTGCGTTACGCCACACGGCTCTTAACACGGCAACAGCTGAGCCAGCGACTCACAGCTAACAATGCTAAACTACCTAACAGTGCAAACTACGACAACAGTGCTGACAGCAGTGTTTTCCTGAGGAGAAACCTGGAGGGGGAGGGTACGCTGTCATTCGGGACGCCGTTATCAGCTGTGACCGCCGTATATGCACAGTGCAGAGCACTAACCGCTCACATGCATTAAAATAAAATGCATGTGCAGCTATGTCAACAAAGCTCAGAAAAGCTTGGATAACAGGACGCACAGAGGGAGAGAGACTTCATCATTTTCGTCATCATTTGTCATGAGAAAATGGTGGAATCATCATGACATGTTGTCTTGCAAACAGTGCCAAAATGGAACTAGAGCTCAAACAATCATTGGTATTGACTTGATTATCTTCTTCTTCACAGGGTCGCTACAATAATGAATGCAAGTTCAAGGAGAATTTCCTGGCCAACAACTATAATGCCTATGAATCAGCTGCCTACCCTGGCATGTACATCGGCCTCAGCAAGACTGGCAAAACCAAGAGAGGCAACCGGGTCACACCCACCATGACCATGACACACTTCCTTCCCAGGATATGAATTTAAAAAAGAACAAAACTCTCAGCAGTACAGAACGAAGACAAGGCCACTGTTTGGACATATTTTACTGTTGGACTACTCGTATTCTCCTTCTATAACTAACACAATTGCAAGCTTGGTAATGTTTATATGAAATGGTATAATGCACCAACCAAAGAATAAGAATACGGTATCAACATGGCTGTGGTAAAAGACTCCAATGGGCATACTTAAAAATACAAAGCATGGTGTATTGACCTTTTGCTAAGCCACGTCCCTGCTGCTATTTCGTCAAGCTGTCAGCGCTACCATGGAGCCCATACTGTCACTAACTGCACTCTCTGGGTTTTTTTTCAAATAAAAAGCTATTTAGAATAGACACAGAGAGAAGGGTCTACACTGTGCGGTTGAAGGATATATCCAGGACGTTAAACTGATTCAGCAGTGAAAACAGGTTAAAAATATTAGAAGCTAAAGCAAAAGTGAACCGCCAAATCACCTGGCGATCGAGACAGAAGACAATGCAATTATGGAACAACACAGTTCCTGCAAAGCCGGGTAGGTCTTTATTCACTATTGTAATCATTAAAGGAGCAATACAGTAGCCCACACCGGACAGACCAAACACTGGCTCGAGAGAGAGCCTTTTGCTTCTTTACCTGGAGGCCACCGTACAAGCATGTGAAATGAAGTAGGTGAGGCGGAGGTCCTGAAAGATATCACAGCGATATGCCAAGGTTCTGCACTTGGTGGCTAAAATTACTCAGATGATTGCAATCTTCCAAAACACTATATACTACCAAATTTTTCTTCTTCCTTATGTGCACAAATAAAGTGATTGTGTGTGGCTTTGGGCACTGCCAAAACACTGGTGATCCCACACCAGTACTGTGTCTGAATGCATCTCTAATGGACACAGATAGAGGACAAAAGGCCTCGTCACACCAGAGAGTTCATGCTAACGAAATGTTTGGTGCAAGTAGTAGTGGTGACTACTCACAGGGCTATTTGGTGACTCAGTGCTAATAAACCAGCCAGCAGGGAGAATACAAACATGAATCGGTATCAATAGATCTCTGGGCGAGCCGGTTTGATAACTGTAATGCAGGATCTCAATTCAGATACTTCCATTCGTAGACTTCCATGTAGTACACTGTGGGCACTTTGCACCTACTTATGTAGTGTGTGACTTTCGACAGAGTTGTCTCAAATAGAACATGGCTTTTGCACTCAGAGTAAATATTGATTGCAACATTTGACACCTTCTTCTTCTAACCCACAAAACAGGTAGATCAGCCCACTGTCTGTATCAGGCACACCTTCACATGCTCTATTCATGGCATTAACCATCAATGTGGCCACTGGCTGGCTGCTACAAGTACTTGTGGAATCCTTGCACATCACAGTGTTTGCAATGCCACTTTTTGATGGTATTTATCATGTTTCTATCTCTTAACTCTCTTGAGTCCCTCTTTATCATAACATGGTTTTGGTGCTTTTAAGGAGTGGCACTGTTGGTATAGCCGACAAAGGGAAGTGCGACGATGTGTGGTGTGTGTGGGGCACGATGCAAGGGCCGACCTGTCGCCCAGCAATATATCTGCAGGCTTGTTTCTTTACTTGACAATTTAATTAAAAATGAATAAAAATGAAAATGATTTTACTTTTACCTGCTTGTGTGTTCCCCTTGTTTCACCCGAAGTGTAAATTTCACAGCGGTCTCTGCCAACAACTTGACCGCTATGAGCAGACCATAAGGGGACTCGTGGCACACTGCATTTTGCCATACTTGTCGGTGGGAATGCATTTACACACTCAAAATGTTGCAAACTACAGGAGAACGTAATTTGAAATACAGCATCAGTGAGCCAGCTAGTGAGCAAGCGCTCAACAAACTCAATGTTGTGATGTTTTTTACCCGTCTCTTTTAATTTTTAGCATATGGCAGAAGTTTGCCTTCAGAGTCTTCTGCCAGAAAGAGTATTTCAACCAAAACTATGTTTTTCCTAAACCTAACTGTTAGAAGAAAAACTTATTTACTCTTAATCAACGACTGTTTCACAGTTATATTATTAATCATAGACTGTGTAAAGGCTTGTGGCTTCGCATTTGACCTACTCTCCTGTTTAAACATACGTATGACCTTCTGAAAGAGTCTTGAGACTGGGGATGCCTACATGTCTCTGTTTGAAGAACGTGGTGTTCCTTGTTATCATGTGACCATGCCGATGCAAGGTAATCTGAAGACGTCATGAGAGCTTCTGTGATTGTGTCATTAATGTATTTAAGAGGTAACTCTCTGCTCATTCATTGAGCAGTCCAGGATACGCAATTGACATATCGTGTTGTGATTCTGACTCTGTTCCTTCTTCGAAGAATAAATGTTCCTGATCAATGATTTTACCTCAAGGTGTCGTGGGAATTTTTCTATCACTAACTAAGTAGGCTTGTTGGCTGAACGAAAGGAGATTTCTAGCAGAAAACTGAACGCTAATTTCGACCATGTAAAAAACACTAAACACGCAGGAACCATTTCAGAAATGCTTTGACGGTGTGACCAATTTAGGGTAGGCTTGGTGTCAGGGTTGGAAGGTTAAACATGTAATCCAATACAATTATTTATTACCTGTTAAAAATTACCTAATACAAGTATCACTATATAGCAGTACTGTATTTACTTAATTACTTTCTATTACTTTTGGATTATCCCAATACCAAATATGCAGGTAAAGACGAGAGAAAATCAATATTATTTGGTTTGTAATAGTCACATCACAGACCAGGTTTTGACATTCAAATTAAATTAAATTCACCTACATGTATCAAATGTCATTTTATTTAACATTTGAAGAATTTTTGGATGTCTGTTGTCATCGTCTTACAAAACTGGTAAAAATATGATTTTGTGTTATTGTAGTTATATAAATGTAATTTATGGTGCTGACAAATTGCTACTAGACTGCCCCATTAATACAGGTGCGTGCCTCACTTAGTTTTTTTTTTACTGCAGTGGAAATTTAGTTTCTAAAAGGCTAGACGCCAACAAACATGGTTTGAAGCAGAACATTTTGTGAGATAAAAACATGTGAATTTTAGAAATTATTATATCTATTTTCTTTTTAATAAAGACATATATTTTCATTTCCATCGAACACTTAAAGCCTAAAATGTGGCCATAACAGATCATTGAATTATGTGGTCATTTGAAGTAATTGATTTTAAAGTGATACAAGTGATATTATTTTTGTATTAATATAAATTAATGCATTAATTAATTGATGCGTTAAAAAAAGTGGACATGTTTGTCTGCAGAGTGAACAGTTTCAGAGATGTTGGTAGCTGCAGGCAATTCAATTCAATTCAGTTTATTTTGTATAGCCCAAAATCACAAATTGAGAAAAAGGGAAGAAACCTTGGGGAGAGCAACAGCATCCGTCTCCCCGGATGCAATTAGGAGACACTTAAAGGTTGAATGTTTAGTTTACGAGATACTATTAGGCTTAATAAACCCTAACATGCTAACAACCCTACACACACATTTAGCAGCAACATTTTGCTGCAACTAAGAATTATTTTCATTATTGATTTATCTTATTTTCTTTAAAGTTACTGGAAGGAACATTTTTAACTGGTTATGAACCAGTCTCAGTTTAGTCCTGATCCTCTATATGACCTACATCAGTAAACGTGGCCATCAGAGAGAAGATTGTCTATTTCTATATAGTTATTCTTAATGCTTGTTATCGGTGCACCGTGTCGAATTCTGGAAAAATCTAATGAAATCATGCAGGTTCAGTTCAACTCCCTCAGGTCAGACTCCAGCGGGGCCTCCAGCGGGGCCTCCAGCGGGGCGGGGACTCCAGCGGGGCCTCCAGCAGCCGACAGACCCTGATCCAGCTTCACCACCGCCTTCGACCTGCGGTCGGAAGCTCCAGCGGGAGGAGGCGAGCTCAGCTCCACAGCAGAGCTTCACCTCTCCGCTGGGAGCCAACACCGACACCACTCAGCAATGAGTCCCAGGTCCATTGCTGGTCCCGCTGGAGGGAAGGGAGGCACTGGAGAACCAGAACCAGGACTGGTGCTCTGAAACACTACTGCTTTTCTCCACAGGCACCTACAAAATATACACAAAATGAAAGTTCCTCATAGTAACTGATAAGTCTATAAAATAGCTAAACAAATGAAAAATGTCCATTGCAATCTCTAAAAGTCTCATGGGACGTCCTCAAAGGGTTCTTCATGTTGAGCAGTGAACAGGACGCAGTCCTCCAGCTGGACGCTCACAGTTTGGGTTGGGGCAAGTCCGTGTTCAGAGCCTCCACCTGTTCAGTGTTCTGGGAGCTGAGAAAAGTGTGGTCTTGAATTAAGTAGGTGGTGATGAACTCTGGGAAATCTCTCTTTAGCACCACTTCCAGGAACATGTCTGCTGCTGTGTGTAACCTCTGTTTATCCCTGAAGAAGAAGAGAGACATAGATGTAACACCTGAGCCACAGCGCAGATAGGACAGATTATTTTACAGGACAATACCTACAGAAACCCATTTCCAGCAGGAAAAGACAAAGAGTTACGGAAAGACAAAAATGAAAAATATATTAATGGTAAGGCAAAGTATTGATATGTCAAAATGTTGTCTTTCTCATTATCTCACAATGTAGACTACCTGTTTTATAATTAAGCAATAAGGTACTCGAGGCAGTACTGGGTCGTGCAATAATGTACTGTTCAAGGGAGTTGTTAGGCAAACCCTTGAACTGTACATTGAAACCCTTGAACCCAAAAGGTTTCCTCAAGGAGAGTCTTCCTACCTGACAGAGTGACAGAGAGCCCTGAGCTCCATCGTGAGCTCCTTGATGAGGTCAGACACCAGCCGCCGGCTCACCCCCCTGCTGTCGTCCTCCAGCTGAGTCTGATGACGGATCCACTGCCACACCTGACACATGAAACACACTCAGTGTCATGTCAGGTGATCCATACTTCAGGGCCAACGTGGCTGGTTAACAATAAACTATCTTACGTTTGAAAAAGGCATGTTTCCCCTTAATCTTTGTATTGAGAGATAACAGTTTAGTTTTTCGTTTGTACAGAACATGTACAGAACAAGCACGATTAAAAGCCCTGAAAACCTGATCTCTCAACCATCTGAGCAACAATGTCCTACATAAGAGTTCTATTTTCTGCCAGAGTTAGAGCAGTTTTGATTATTTCACATCATCTCTTCTTACTGATTTAAAGTGGGCAGGGCTCAGTTTGAAAAACAATAATGTCACATATTTCTGTAGACCAATCCGGATTTAGCAACATTTGAATCAAGTTCTGATGGCATTGGTGGGTTGTTTGCTTGTGTTTGAACACCCTGTCAATCAAAACTGTCAATCAAATCAGATGAAACCAAGTTGTTAGCTGAGCTCTGAGGATGGTCTCCTGCTTCCACTTTCAGTCTGAAATATCGCCACAGCTATTGGATGGATTGCCGTAACATTTTTACAAACGTTCACAGCCCCCAGAGGATGAATTGTAATGACTTTGGTGATCCTGGACGTTTCATTATTTTGATGGAAATATTTCCACTACTTGGACCATTTATAATACACTTAAGTGCTTGGCTCATGATGAATTGTGTAAGCCAATTTTAAGACACGCTAGCAGCAATGTAGGCGTCTCGGTCCATCAACCCACCGCAGTGTCCAGACTGAAACAAGTATTAGATGGATTCACTTGTCAACATTTGAATATGTCCAATACTTTGCTTTATGACCAAATACCTGCAAAACTAATGACATTTGCATCATACAATGTGTAGTTGAATTGAGTGTGACTCAATATAAATTGTCATACAATTCCTCCTTGTACATGTCTTTGCAGTAAGTTATGGCCCACAGGGATGGGTGAAGTTGGATCGTGTAATCCTAAACCCACCTGTGATCTGGAAATCTCTGCTGTGGCTGAATCTTCAACCTGGCCTCTGTAGAAAAAGTGACCTCTACCTAGGAAACAGAGCATGACTTTTAACAGTGCACACAATACGAACCACTTCATGCCGTCTGCTCCTAACTATGATGAGAACAAGAATATGTGAATGTACATACCTGATAGCCAAGCGTTAACAAAGAGGACACCAACTGCAATGTTATACTTCAAACCATGAAGGGTGACTCCTCCCTGGAGAAAAACAAAAAACATCCAAATATACTTCATTAGAGACTTACGCTTGCATATCCAATTATTTTTACATAGGACTACCACGGTCAGAATTACGTTTTCATCCTAGCATGCTCTGTCTCATGTATGAAAATGCTTAATTTATCAACAAAACTGAACACCTAAGGGAGATTTTGGAGTGACATGTTGGACAGCGCTCTCCACTTGAAGTGGAATATGTTTTGGAATAATGGTGTTCATCCCTGCATTATATTTAATCCTCAACTAAGAAATTCCATGACCTTTTTTTCATTTAATTTGTTATTCATGTGTATCTTATGTAACTGAATTTGACATCTTTATCTTTATTTTATACTTATTTTAATTACCCATTGCACTGTTGTTGTCGTTGATTGTTGACTGTTTGTCTCGTCTAACGTCTCATGTCTAATGTATGCACCTTCCGCCTAGAAAAATTCCTCGTTTGTGTAAACATTCCTGGCAAATAAACGGTTTCTGATTCTGATTCCGACATGCCCTCCCACTAATATCTGTAGTCTTCTTGCATGGTGCATAAACTGTGTATAAGAAGTGGATGTAGTTCCTGTGATGCCTGTGATGTTTGTGTACTGTTTACAAGCCTTGAGTTTGGCATTTTGGCTGTTGAGACCATAGTTGGACTAGAGGGTGGAGCTGGAGATCTTGGCGGGGCCATGTATCGTTAGCATAACATGGTCTACTCTATTTGACTCTAAATAGACCACAATTTACTAAATGAATCATACTGTATTGAAGAAAACTTGAAACTAGAGATTGAGATCATTTTCCCATAGACTTCTATACAATCAGAGGAGTTTCCCACTGAGGAACATTAGAGAGAATGCAGGTTTAAAGCTATTCCACATTGGCTTCACTTTTCAGAACCGGAGGTCGGCCTTTGGTGCCCACTAAATCTGCCAACATAAAGGCTAGAAGAGGCTGTTGGTTTCAGTCTATCATTGGTGAATAGGAACATATTGTTGAATAAAGTTCAAATGTTACAGCTTAGCGAGGTATTTTCTGCTGTTCTATCCTGGGACAACTGAGCGACTGACCAAAGGCATGGACAACAGGTCATCAGGAGTCACAGTGACATCATGTCGAAGCTGATGAAGCTGGTTATCGCCTTCAGTGTGGAGCTTGAAGAGCTGTAAGAGATGAAGAATTCCCATGAACAGAAACCCAAAATCATAGTATTTATGGGAAGCCTTGTATGGCTCATGATCCAGTGCTTACTTTCTGCATGGGCTCAATCAAGCTCAGATCGTACACCATGAAACCGTCCACGCCCGCCTGGATCTCCAGCAACTTCAGTCTGACAGGTGGGAGGAAACCGTGTCAGAGCAGCCAACATGTTTCAATAAAAAAATGCAGCAACTGTGAAGATAACATCTGTCAACTGACACTGTATACTACATGGTTCATTAACCTGACGTGGCAATAACTTAGTCAGATTTCTTGTGACTAATGAAATAATGCTGGCTTTTCAGTTTGACCCCTCACCACCGGTTCAGCGAGACAGATTAACAAAGACAGTCTGCTCTGTGCAGCGGTGGAGGAGTATTCACTTTACTTTTAGGGTAACTTTTCAATCTGGACCCTATTTCCACATGTTTTTGTGTCTAAGTGACTATAAGAACAACAACTTTTGAAATTGGTCCTCGTCAATGTAACGTTGCTTGCTTTTGCCACTGACTGGCTCCGATTGTCATTAGAGTGTCAGACAACATTATTAAAATGACCCCACAGAGAGATAGAACCTTTGTCTTTACCTTTCCCCTGAACTGGTTTGTCTGTTTGTGACCAAGCCTCATTCCGTCTCATGAAGAATGTGTGTGAACGGCGATGTTCCTACCTGGTGACAGTAGCCAACACTCTGCTGTAGGCGGCACTGAGCGGGTCCTGAGGCAGCAGCAGGGCTGCCATGCCTCCTGTGGCCAGCGCTCCTCTCCGATGACACGTCTGAACCAACAGGTCCATGTAGCTGCGCAGAAAACGCTTCTCCATGTTGACGTATTTACTGCGGTCGGGCAGCAGGAAGGCCTGTCGATGACCTGGAGGAGAAACGCATGACCTCTGGACTTCAATGAGACAAGGATTGCCTTTTTTTTTAGCATCACTTTTGTTTTAAGATATTAATAATGATAAATAGGTTCATAGGGAGGTCAGGAGCAGCTAAAATCCAGAAGGTTTGGCTCACCAAACTTATTGACAAAGGAGGCAGAATAGTCCCAGATGCCACAGTTGAGTCCTGCTGAATGCTCTCGCAGCTCGTAGAGAATCTCCTCCATCTCAAATGCTGCTAATACATTTTCAATTAGCACCGTCGCCTTAATGCTGCCCAGCGGAAGGCCCAACTAGACACACACACACACACACACACACACACACACACACACACACGCAGAGATTCAGCACATACGACTACATATGAAGGACCATTTCACAGAGATTATGTTATACAATGAATGAGGCATTCAGAAATGTTAATAAAATGAAAATACTGAAAAAGAGAATTACAAATGCCAAAATGATGTAATGAAATGGCAGTTTTAAAATGGTAAAGTAAAACTGCTACAATAAACCTGTAATAAAAAAAGCTTAAGCTCAAAGTGAAACTTTAACTAAAAACGTTTATTATAGAATATCTTTTCCATCTACCGTAAATGGTAAATGGCCCTTAGCTTCTCCAGATGTGTGTAAATGAGGAGGTGGTGGTGTTGGATCACCTTGAAACAATTTACACCAGGGAGTCCACATGTGTACTCTGTGACTAAGTGCTGGTATTACGGACACAAAACAATTAACCTGAGATTTTGAGAATAAAGGTCAAAATAAGTCATCAAATTAGCAGAATACAACTGCGTATATAAAAAACAAAGACTTTGTAGGAGAACATAGACATGTGATATGTACACTGATACACATGCAGACCTTCTGTTGTGTCCAGACAAATATATTGTTCCATAGTCTGGCCTCCATGAAGCTCTCCACCTAGAGAACAAGAAGAAGCAGGAGAGCCTTATGAGGACTGTCTTCATATTAGACAAATCATCTGCATGATTGAGTGATGGTGTGTGTGTGTGTGTGTGTGTGTGTGTGTGTGTGTGTGTGTGTGTGTGTGTGTGTGTGTGTGTGTGTGTGTGTGTGTGTGTGTGTGTACCTTTGAGAGGTAGAAAAAGGGTCCACTCTTGTTTTCAAAAAGTTTCTCTCCACAGTGAAACATGAGGAGTCCAAAGTCAAAAAGAGGACCAGGAGCCTCCTTCCCTGCCACCTGGCAAACAAATAGATTATTTATGTGTCGGTTATTTTCTTTTGATTATAATCATATACTAGTATAGCCTATAACAAATGTAATGTTACCAAAGCACCAAATACATTTAGGAAAATCTCCCACTAAAAGATCCAACAGAAACCAAAACAGGGTGTAATTGCTTATAAAAGTATTATTTATGTTATATGTATTCAGGCAATATGCAGCAATAAATAAACAGAGTGAAGTGAAGTACAGACTATACTACCATCATGTTGTGCTCCACCATGTTCCAGGCACGAGGGCGAAGCATCAGCACTGGAGCCTGAGATATGTGAGGAACATCTGTGAACACATGAAGGAGGTGGAAGAGAGAATGTGTAGACCAACTGGGACTCTTTTTTCTGTTCCACACCTGGGAAACTCACACAGATATTCCTCTGTACAGTAATGTAGCTGTGGCAACATGAGCATCGATATGAAGTAAGCCACTTACCGGGGAACTGGTTGTGAACCGCCTTAACAACGTTATGAATGCCTTTGATCTGGTTGTAATACGTAGGGCAGTTCCCATCATCGAAGTCAACCTGAAACCAAAGAGAGAATTTACAGAGAAGCTATGTGAATGCTAACATCTGGACACAATTAGCCTACAGCATTATCATGAAGCAAACTATTGGTCAAATAAAAATTTTATATACGGTAATAGCATGCCCTTTGCAATGGTGTTAGCATCACTGCTAACAGTTGACAGTGACAGCTCAGGTACTGGGTCTGTATGAACTCCTGGAAGGAGCTATTCTTCAAAGTAAGATTTTTGTATTAGAAGATACGGCTGGTGTTATTCTATATTTTCCTCATTGTCAACAAATCCCATAGAACACATTTGTTGGGAACTGCATATCCCATACTCATAATGTGAATGATATCCACATTAGCAATTATAAATCGGCCTCTTAAGACCCAACAGTGCAGCATTCAATGTCTAGTTATTATGTTGGTGCCGTAGGGTCACAGGTGGCACCTGTATGCCTTGTGCTGATGACTGCAGAGCTTTAATGAAGCGCTGGGTGTCGCAGGGAGCCATGTCCCCGATATCCACATGTCTTCTCTGGAGGCTCGGGGGGACCGGGAGCACCCTCCAGGATGGGTCTCTCCTGATGTGTGTGGTACTTTCCAAAAAGCTTGGTAAATCGGCTGAAAGATCCAAATGGGCCTTTTTGGACACTCGTAACCGTAGGACCTGAGTAGAGTATAAAAGACGCCTCATCGTAAGCAAAACAAGTCTTCCATGTATTGAATTTTTTTTAAAAGCCTTTTCAGCTTTCTTACCTGATCCACCTCCTCATCAAATGTGGAGATCAGCTCATGGAGGAAAAGGAGGGAGTCTGTGGTGAAAAGTGTCTCATATTCTGCTTCTAGACCTGAGGGGGGTGGGGACAGCTCCATGCTGACGGGACCCTGTGGACAAAAAGAGTCAACATATCATATCAGTGGGTTATTCCTGGTCAATCTCCATATTTGTGGAAAGCGGTTAATCTTTTTCTTTTTTTTAAAGCCAGCCTTAAAAGTTTCAAAAGGTTTATTAATAACACATGTGGATTAATTGTGAATGAAATATAAACACACATGCTGGTCATGGATACCAACACTCAAAGACAATATGCAGGACTTGAAGAAGTTATAACTTTATGAAAATGTACTCTGACTCACAGTAGCACTCGTTTCTGATTCCCCAAGGAAACATAGCACAGCTCTTCTTCCCTCTACACAAACCTGCAATTATGACCTGTTCATAGCACACGCCACCTAACTTTGATCCAAGCACCAAATCATCTTGTTTTTTTTACCACTTTCATTCACAAGAACTTCCTACGGCTGGTCAAAGTGTAGATGCGTCTGAAACAGAACACTAACGCTAATGAAACTGAAGTTCATCATACATTGGCATTGTTTACTGTCCATTATGTCTATTTAGCTGCACAATAAAGTAATACAATGATACTCACCGACATGAGGACAGCTCTCTGTTCACGCAGGAGAAGTGGACTTTGGTTATGGACTTACTTTGGGTCAGTGTTTAAACAGAAAGATGTTTGTTTTTATGCAGAGTTTAAAGTCGATGTGATGATTCATTGACCTTTGAGAGGATTTGAACTCTGTATATGCCCAATATTCGAAATTGTATAACTCCTCCCCAGCTGAAAAATCACTTACAATAACAATAACCACATCAATATTATTTATTTTAACAACATACAAATTACATTTCAATTTCATGTGCAATATTAGGTTTTACTTCTTTTTAATATCACTAACAATATTGTCTCTATTAGCTGTTGGTGTTAGTATGACTTCTTTTACTCTTGTATTTAATATTTGTTATTGTCATTACATTTTTCTACTTTTTTCTATTTTAGTTACATTACTCTTATCGCTATTCTATTTGTTCTGCACTGGTGTCAGTAATACTTATTTTACACATAATAATTGTTATTCTATTCTTCATATATGTTTGTGTTTTTACTCTATTGTTTTGTTATTCTTCTGTTGTAATTTTGATCAAACTCTGGCACAATCATTTTCTTTGGGATCAATAAAGTTGTATATTATCTAAAAAAAGGCTAGCCTAGCATACTGCAAAATAAATTTGGTCAACGGTTTGAACTGCATTTAAAGCATTAACTGCATTTTAAACTATTTTACCGGCTAAACTGCATACTTATAAGGCACAGATACATGCCTGCAGATACAGTATGTACTGACCTCACAAAAACAAATTTTTATCTTGACTGGTTCTACTTTTGACAATGCCAATAAAGAGTTTTTACTTATCCGATGCTGGGGTCCAAGGACAGAGGGTGTATTCTGTAGAGATTGGAAAGCCTTCTGAGTCAAACTTGTGATATTGGGCTGTTCAAATACAACATATTGAGTTGAACTTCACATGTACTCATGTACTCATTAGAAACATTGGTATTTAAACTGTGTAAGATTCAGGAGGTGTTTGCAGTCCAGAATAAGGAAGAGTTTGTCCGCTTATTTGGCAGCTAGTGACTGAAAAGGCTGCTACTCAGCTTCGCCCGGAAGTATTTTACTTTGAAAATATGAAGCGAAAGTGTTACGTGATTCCGCATCCGCTTTACGGCAGCACACTCCTCTTGACTGCTAACGTCAGTGAGCGGCCGGTGTGAACACGTTAATGAAAAGCCATGGCAGACAAGGCACAGATACAAGAAGCGATTAAAACCCAAGGGGAAGTCGTCCGGAAGTTAAAGTCAGAGAAGGCGAGCAAAGATCAGGTCAGTACTCTGAAAAAGATCTTTACTGGTGGTGTGAAGGCGGTTTAACATGCGGTGACCAGCGTGTCAATCGGCATTTAACGTGAGGTTGCATGTTTCCCCACAGCTCCGATAAACGTAGAATAACAGCTAACTGCAAATCCACAGACCAAATCTTGTTTTAATTATTGCAGCCTTTATTTTGCCTCTATCATGTTGTCCACAACTGATATGTTACGAGTCACCTTGTTCATCGGCACACAGTATGTCCACTACCGGTTAACGCTACGTTTTTTTAATGAAACTCCCATCGTGAGATAAGAATGTATTCCTCTGCCATTCATATGCCGAATTAATTGGAATACACCAATAATCTAGAAAACCTCACACGATATATCGCACGGTGCATATGAGCTCAGTGATGAGTGAGTCGACATTAAATTGCTTTTAATGTGAGCGATACTTTGAGTATACAAGCTCCAGCTCCACGCACTGAGGGCGCGGTTTATTTGGCCAGCTATGTCGTCAGCTGCTTTAAAAATGAGCATCCCAGGTGACGTCAGAAGGGACTGCACACACTGTTTTCATTTAGCCAGACCGGCTAACTGCTAGCTTGCTAGTTGCTTCAAATGGAAGAGCTAACGCGAGCTAACTAGCCGCTAACCGCCCTCTGTCGTGTCGAATTAAGGTTAGCTAGCTAGTGCTACTACCACCTCAAAAACATAGCAAGTTAGACGTTTTAAGAGAATGCTGTCATGATGCGTTTTGACATGAACATTAAAAGTGTGAGTTAATAATGTCTAAAGATAGTTTAGCTGATGCAATAAACTGCCTTATGGCTGCGGTTGTTGAGCTTGCGACAGTGTAAGGTTAGAATATGTAAATGAGCTAACAGGGTATCAGCAGGTGCCTCTTCACCTGTCATGTTATCATGTCTGCTGTCCGATCAAGTTCCTTCACTGATTATCACTGATTCTTCCTATAAGATTCAGGATCTTCCTCCAGTGCACTGGAGAGGATGTTGCAGCAGGGGAGGGATTGTGAGGTTTCATGTGACACAAATGCTTCTTTATGGTAGTTTGACACCTTAAAGGTTGAAAGCTAGAGTTGTTGTTGTACTTGTGTGTACAAGACACTTAAGATGCTTTCTTCAAATCTTCTCCACTTAACTAAGGCTTGAACGTGAGAGTTGTATTGCTAGAAACACTAGACAAATGGATTTGATAGTGGGTTAGAGCAGCACCCTGTCTGTCTGTGTGTGTTTGCTTGGCTTCTTTGATTGACTTGGTCTCATGTGATCTCATGTTCTATCCTCCATGCTGTGATGATGATGATGATGATGGGTCATGCCCTGCCCTCCCCTAGTGCTAGGGTTGCTTACCACTTTTCTCCTGTTCTTCCTGCCTGGCCCTCGATGACCTCGGCCTGCCTCACTCTTCATCATCATATCTCTTGCTGGTGAATCCATCCCTCCTGGACGTCATTGCCCAACTCACTTCCTGGTTCTACTTCTACTGCCCCTTGTGATTGGCTGCTGTGGCTGGCCCTATACGACACCACTGGACATTGCTGTACCAATGATGCACTCCTGAACTTTTGCCTGTCCAATTCCTGGACTTGTTTTTTTTCTTTTTTTGTCCGTGCTGTGCGCTGAACATGCTGGGCATGTTTTGTGTTCGTGTTTGCTCTGGTCTGATGGGCTTTCGGGCTGCACCACGTGTCCGGTCTCTGCATTCTTTCCCTGGGATCACTGTGGCTCAGGTAGGCCTCTGATGCTGTGTGCACATGTGTGTTTGTTCCTGTCATATTATGTACCTGTAGTCTTTCAAGTTGTTTGTCAATGTTGAACAATGCAGTATGACGTGTGTGTGTGTGTGTGTGTGTTACAGATCGATGAAGAGGTTGCCAAACTGCTGCAGCTGAAGGCTCAGATAGGAGGAGATGATGGCAAACATCAGTTTGTCCTCAAGACGGCAAAGGTAAGACCACAGTTCTGCTGGATTTAAACACGTACACACATTTACTGAACCCACAAAGCACTGTTGGAATAGAAAACCAGAAGGAGTCAGTGTTACTGAGACCAAATTCATACCTGGTGTGAGAACATGAACTGTATCTGGATATCTATTTGGACAAGGAGAAACACATGGCAATGACGGTAACTTGGTCCGTGTACGTTTTGTTCGTTTGTTTAATGGTTCATTTGGAAATACGGAAAAAACATGGTTTCTTCGTTTTCGGAAAACGGGGGAAAACGGAAAAGCACAAAAGACAAGAGCAAACTCGAAATAAGAGCCGATTTTGGTTTTCCATGTCAAAATAAAAGCCAGTGATAGAGATTCTTATTTAGTCTTCTATGATGAAAACCCATAGCAGGGTAACGTTAGAAGAAAATGAATTAATCAATATAAATAAATAAACCTGGATATGTTAGCAACAGTAGTGACTACAGGCAGTTTAATATGCATGTACACAGCAAGAATCAACTTTTCAATTAATCGTAGCATTATTTAATGCAACACAGTTCGTAATATAGTTTAATCAAAGTCATTTTTGTGTAGAGTTGTTGCTGTTAGCATCATATTTATTTGTCCATCTCATTGTGCTGTTTCTTGAGTGAACACAGAGCACAGCCTGTATGAGACCAGAGTAAAGGGTTTACCTTTCTACCAGTAGATGGCAGTATACGTGTATGTAAACCATACATTTCGTTCAATTTACCTGTGTCTTTGTTAATTAACTAGGTTATTGATACAGATGTATTTAATGCCGTTTATTACCTCTGATATTTAATGTTCATGGTTAATTTGCAGCATAGTTGTATACATCATGTATTTACACATTATATTGGTGTCATTTTAGAACCAAACATTTGAGCATGTGTTGATCACGAGGCAATAAATATTGACAATTGAAAAATAAAGAGACATTTTGTGTGAACCAGGGAGCGGGAGAAATTGACCTCAGGTGACTTGACAGGGGCACGGAGATCAAAAACACTGCTCAGGGATGTATTATAGACTTCCACTAATTCATCCCATTGATGCAGAGACTGGGCAGGTGATGAGCTGGAGATCCATGGTCATAGTGGCTGAGTCGATGCTTTTTTTCGATACGGTTTAGTTCAGCATGATGGCTCGTCCACCACCACGACCAGAGCTGCGGGCTTTCTCCATGTAGTTCTATTCAGGGAGACGTGCTTCATTAAGCACGGAGTAGTGCCCTGGTTTATGCCAGGTTTCTATTCGGCACATGAAGTCAAGCTCTTTGTCCAGAATATGCTCGTGTAGGATGTCGTATATATTTTTCCCCAAAATGCAGACCAACATTCTATTCAACATTTAACATGAATTTACTGGTTGTATACCACATGAATCAGCTGCTGTTTTGCCAGACTGACATGAGAAGAGTTTAACAAAACATCCAGCAACTCGAATGGAAATTACGGAGCTTTTATTGCACAGTTTGGAGTTGTTGAAGCGTGATAAGGACAGAACCACGGTCCCGGATGTGTTGATGGTTATTTTGGTGACCCCGGAACAAGTTAATGACCCTGAATAAGCAGCAGCGCCCGGTGTTTACTACAAGGATAGAAGCTAGTCGTTAGCGTCCTTTTACCGGCTCGAGTGAAGGCAAAGCTTACTCTAATAATTCAAACGATATTAGCTTGAAATGTAAGAAATTAAAGTTTAGTTAAACACCATTAAATCCGCTGAAAACGGACGCTAACTGAGGTCCTAGTGCATGTTTCTGCGCGTCTCCAAGTCAGAACGTGGAACGAGGATGACGCGTCACGTCGCGCTGCGTTTCGACGTGCTGGTTGCGCAATATTACGTTGTTTATTTCTGAATAGACGCAGATAAATAGAACCCCATGCTATATTCTGAAGAGGCGCCGCGGTGGCCTAGCGGGTAGCGCTACGCCTGGCATGCAGTGGTCCCGGGTGCGACTCTCCGCTTCGACGGAAGTGGACCTCCCCCGCCTCCCCCCTGCCTGTCGGAGTTTGCATTGATCTCCCCGCGGAACCAAAGGTGGGTTTACAAACTCGGTTGGTTTCCTCCCACGAGCCAAAACAATGCATAAGCACTCCAGCGCGGAGATGCCTAAGCTAATTGAACAGGAATTCACCTAACTAAATTGACACTTATATGCGATACTGCATAGAATATGGCATATATACCCCGTTAAAAACCAACACTTTTTGCAACCAATTTTTTTTTTTCTTCAATAATTGCACATGTACAATTTCATAAATTATCAATAACGGCAAAATACATTGAAATACAGTCAAATCAACAAACCAGGGGGGCAATCGCAGAGAAGAAGAAAAAAGACGGGCATAAACAAAGCATAAAATATAATTATTTTAGAACAATAATCAGGGGTTTTACGGTCATGGAAAACCTGGAAAAGTCATGGAATTTTAAAATGGTTATTTCCAGGCCTGGAAAAGTCCTTGAAAGAAAAAAGAAGAAGAAAAATCCCAAACATTTTGGAAAAGTCATGTAAATGTGTTATATTCATGTGTTCATGACGTTCATTTACGCCGAGTTTGAAATAATGAATATGCTTTTAAAAGAAAGACGCTCAAAATATAAGCAGGCATCCATACAGGCATCTATATAAATGTTTATTCTTTTAATCAAACTATTGTCTCATTCATTTGTGTCATTTCAGGTGTACTGTATGCTTTGTATTCTCATTGTTAGTTTAAATACTATATTTTTTCGTAATATAGTTTAATCAGTCATTTTTGTGTAGAGTTGTTGCTGTTAGCATCATATTTATTTTTCCATCTCATTGTGCTGTTTCTTGAGTGAACAGAGCACAGCCTGTATGAGACCAGAGTAAAGGGTTTACCTTTCTACCAGTAGATGGCAGTATTTCATGCATTTACTTGTTATATTTGTGTCATTTTAGAACCAAACATTCCTACATGGAAGAGTGAGCATGTGTTGATCACGAGGCAATAAATAATGACAATTAAAAAATAAAGAGACAGTTAGTTTATTCTTATAATGCTCACAAATTCACATGTTTACTGATATTGTGAGGACACTATTTACTTGAACTCATTTCCTGATCCTAGTCAGTTGAAAGAAAATACAAAGTAGGGGAAGTTCATAATCCTTTATTTTAACTGTTATCCAATCACACTCATAACGGCACCGCTACATTCACTGAGAGAGCAAATACCTGCTTTTATTTTTTCACCGAATCAACTTGTCAGCAAGCTGAGAGATGAACACACGCTGGCAAAAAACATGTTTAGGAAGATGGAAAAAGTTAAATGTATCAAGGACCCAGACAGAAAGTTAGCGTCTAGCACAGGGGTAGCCAACACGGTGCCCGCAGGGACCACGTGAGTCTTTTTTTTTTTTTTTTTTAATCAAAAACGCTTCCATTAAAGATTTTTAAATGACAATATTTAATATAACATTTTAAAAACAAAACATCTGTATATATGAACTCTGACCATTTCTGAAGTCAATGTTCAATATTGTGCGCATGTCAAACCAGCATCTTCAGTGTTTCCCCTCCCGTTATATCAGGGGGCCTCCGGCCTGTACTTTAAGGTTCTCTTTCCTATAGAACAGGTCTACACCTTGTTCTGCTATTAAACAAACTAAACGGCCGTATGTTATTGATCGTATCTACACACAGCATGTCGCGTCTATACAACTCTTTTGTGTCGCGCACGGCGGAGCTCCGCCCGATGCGCTGCACACAGGTGAAGAGCACACAGCGGACAGACAGACAGACGGGCGAAAAATATGTTGAGTGCTTTTCACAATGGGATTTGCTGCTTTAAGCTATCAGTATTTTAAGATATCAGCGATCACTTTTAAAGCCTAACAGTTCATGTATTTGCAGGTCAAGACAAACAGCCTGCAGGGCTTCATAAATGACGTTTCTGACTTTGCATATCGAGAGGCTCTGGAAATATTCTTCCAAAAGCCTGAAAAACCCACTGCAGTGACAAAGCCTGCTCACTTTGTGGTCGTCATTAAAATAAATGAACACCATGTTTCCTTTAATTCAGTATTTATCAAACTGGGGCGGTATTTATTACAGGTGGGGTGCAAGAGGAAATGCTGATTTTAAATGTTTACCGTACGGCGGTCACGCTTAGGTTACGCTTGCGCAACTCGCCGATTGGTGTCATTTCGCCAAAAGCCGATCTTTATGAGATCTCCGTGAGGTCGTGTTTTCTGCTGTTGTGTCTCTCAACATTGAGCAGTCCGTATCAAATCTACAACCCCGTTTTAAAAAGAGTTGTAGAGGAAAGCAGCTCACTGCAGCCACTACTACTGATACAACCTGATGCTCACACATCTGCACTCATTCTGTTTTGTTTTAGCTTATTGTTTTCCACAATAAGATATTTAGTAGAAACTAAATATTAGTTATTTTTGAACGGATATAACTTTTTTTTTTTCTTTTTTTTTCGACCATCATTGTCGTGGAAATTATTGTTAATAATTATTGTGAGGAACAATTAACATTGATATGTGATCAGGCAGTCACTTCACATTTATTATTAAAAGGTGATCTGTGCAACTTTGTTGTTCAGGAAGTTTGTATCAAACAAGTAGCCCTTCGTATTATTTTGTACCCTTGAAGTAGCTCTCTGTTTCAAAAAGGTTGGTGACCCCTGGCCTAGCATTACAAATACTTTCAAAGGAATCACATTCAAACACAAAAATGTGCATTTCAATGATCGGAGAAGCCTGCTGAGCATCACATTCTTCTGCGTGTTACCCTGTGAATCGTTTTCCAAATATAGACTTGGAGATAAAAGCATGACAACTAACACGCACAGTAAAACCCGTAAATTGTACATTTGAATATACAAATATTGAGGGTCGGTAAAGTCTCACATTATTTTTATCCAGGGTTCATACACATTTTGACCAATGGATTTCCATGACTTTAAACCAAATTTCCATGACCAAACATTTGGTGAAATCTCTGTGTAAACATGAAAAAGTGAGAAAATATAGTATTTAAACTAACAATGAGAATACAAAGCATACATTACACCTGAAATGACACAAATGAATGAGACAATAGTTTGATTAAAAGAATAAACATTTATATAGATGCCTGTATGGATGCCTGCTTATATTCTGAGAGTCTTTCTTTTAAAAGCATATTAATTATTTCAAACTCAGTGTAAATGAACGTCATGAACACATGAATATAACACATTTACATGACTTTTCCAAAATGTTTGGGATTTTTTTCTTCTTTTTTCTTTCAAGGACTTTTCCAGGCCTGGAAATAACCATTTTAAAATTCTATGACTTTTCCAGGTTTTCCATGACCGTAAAACCCCTGATTATTGTTCTAAAATAATTATATTTTATGCTTTATTTCTTTTTTCTTCTTCTCTGCGATTGCCCCCCTGGTTTGTTGATTTGACTGTATTTCAATGTATTTTGCCGTTATTGATAATTTATGAAATTGTACATGTGCAATTATTGAAGAAAAAAAAAATTGGTTGCAAAAAGTGTTGGTTTTTAACGGGGTATATATGCCATATTCTATGCAGTATCGCATATAAGTGTCAATTTAGTTAGGTGAATTCCTGTTCAATTAGCTTAGGCATCTCCGCGCTGGAGTGCTTATGCATTGTTTTGGCTCGTGGGAGGAAACCAACCGAGTTTGTAAACCCACCTTTGGTTCCGCGGGGAGATCAATGCAAACTCCGACAGGCAGGGGGGAGGCGGGGGAGGTCCACTTCCGTCGAAGTGGAGAGTCGCACCCGGGACCACTGCATGCCAGGCGTAGCGCTACCCGCTAGGCCACCGCGGCGCCTCTTCAGAATACAGCATGGGGTTCTATTTATCTGCGTCTATTCAGAAATAAACAACGTAATATTGCGCAACCAGCACGTCGAAACGCAGCGCGACGCGACGCGTCATCCTCGTTCCACGTTCTGACTTGGAGACGCGCAGAAACATGCACTAGGACCTCAGTTAGCGTCCGTTTTCAGCGGATTTAATGGTGTTTAACTCAACTTTAATTTCTTACATTTCAAGCTAATATCGTTTGAATTATTAGAGTAAGCTTTGCCTTCACTCGAGCCGGTAAAAGGACGCTAACGACTAGCTTCTATCCTTGTAGTAAACACCGGGCGCTGCTGCTTATTCAGGGTTATTAACTTGTTCCGGGGTCACCAAAATAACCATCAACACATCCGGGACCGTAGTTCTGTCCTTATCACGCTTCAACAACTCCAAACTGTGCAATAAAAGCTCCGTAATTTCCATTCGAGTTGCTGGATGTTTTGTTAAACTCTTCTCATGTCAGTCTGGCAAAACAGCAGCTGATTCATGTGGTATACAACCAGTAAATTCATGTTAAATGTTGAATAGAATGTTGGTCTGCATTTTGGGGAAAAATATATACGACATCCTACACGAGCATATTCTGGACAAAGAGCTTGACTTCATGTGCCGAATAGAAACCTGGCATAAACCAGGGCACTACTCCGTGCTTAATGAAGCACGTCTCCCTGAATAGAACTACATGGAGAAAGCCCGCAGCTCTGGTCGTGGTGGTGGACGAGCCATCATGCTGAACTAAACCGTATCGAAAAAAAGCATCGACTCAGCCACTATGACCATGGATCTCCAGCTCATCACCTGCCCAGTCTCTGCATCAATGGGATGAATTAGTGGAAGTCTATAATACATCCCTGAGCAGTGTTTTTGATCTCCGTGCCCCTGTCAAGTCACCTGAGCTCAATTTCTCCCGCTCCCTGGTTCACACAAAATGTCTCTGTCTGTTTATTTTTCAATTGTCAATATTTATTGCCTCGTGATCAACACATGCTCAAATGTTTGGTTCTAAAATGACACCAATATAATGTGTAAATACATGATGTATACAACTATGCTGCAAATTAACCATGAACATTAAATATCAGAGGTAATAAATGGCATTACATACATCTGTATCAATAACCTAGTTAATTAACAAAGACACAGGTAAACTGAACGAAATGTATGGTTTACATACACGTATACTGCCATCTACTGGTAGAAAGGTAAACCCTTTACTCTGGTCTCATACAGGCTGTGCTCTGTGTTCACTCAAGAAACAGCACAATGAGATGGACAAATAAATATGATGCTAACAGCAACAACTCTACACAAAAATGACTTTGATTAAACTATATTACGAACTGTGTTGCATTAAATAATGCTACGATTAATTGAAAAGTTGATTCTTGCTGTGTACATGCATATTAAACTGCCTGTAGTCACTACTGTTGCTAACATATCCAGGTTTATTTATTTATATTGATTAATTAATTTTCTTCTAACGTTACCCTGCTATGTGTTTGCTACATAGAAGACTGTAAATAAGAATCTCTATCACTGGCTTTTATTTTGACAAACCAAAATCGGCTCGTATTTGGAGTTTTTTTTTCTCTCTTTTTTTTTTTTTCTTTTTTTTTTTGATTCAGATGACAAAACGGAAGTGCTTTTCCGTTTTCCCGTTTTTGGTTTCAAACTGAAAACGAAGAAACCATGGTTTTTCCGTATTTCCGTTTTTTTCAAATGAACCATAAAACAAACGAACAAAACGTACACGGACCTAACTGAAACTAATCTGCATTTATTTTGTGAGTTTGGTTCAAGCTAAAGTGTTGACTTGGAGTTAAAACGTCTCATTGTTGTGGAGCACTGTTGATACTGTAGAAATGCTCAAAAATCCTGGGAGGTGATGCAGGAAAATAAGGTCCAGGGTCCAAAGAAGTTAATATCCCTTATTAATTATCATTTTTCATGCATTGTAATGTACACACAAACAACTTCTCATTTTACATTGTGCAAAGTCCAAATTTGACAAACTAGGTTCTAAAAACCCTACAATACTTTATGACCATAACTTGGTACACCAGAACATTTTCAAACACAGTTCTTCATTTTAACCTTCGTCACAATCTGAGTTATTGTTGTAAACGAGCCCTGAAGTGTCCCCGGTCTGATTACATTGCTGCTGTCTGCAGCGCTCTTCCTCCGATTTAAGAACACGGTTGGACACAAACACGAGGAAATAGAATTCAGGTTAAAGTATTGAAGTTACCCTTTAACATTAAAATGAGAAAAAACATTAACTGATATCAAGCTCCATTATATTTTTTTGCAGAACAAAACGTAAAGGTAATCTTTAACGTTCTCTCAGACACTATTCCCTACAACCCTGCTGATGGATTCTCTCCTGATACACATTTATTTGAAGCTGCTCAAAATCCACTTGGCTGTCTGATTTAAAACCCAGCAAATGTGTTTCTCTGTCAGGGAACGAGGGACTACAACCCCAAGCAGATGGCCATCAGAGAGAAAGTCTTCAGCACCATCATCGGCTGCTTCAAACGCCACGGAGCAGAAAACATCGACACGCCCGTCTTTGAACTGAAGGTAGATTTAGAAGGAACACAATTGAACACGTTTGCCGCTCGGTGCATGTGAGCGTTTGAACATCTCGTGATCTCCCTGTGGCGTGCAGGAAACGCTGACGGGGAAGTATGGGGAAGATTCCAAGCTCATCTACGACCTGAAGGACCAAGGAGGAGAGCTGCTGTCCCTCAGATATGACCTCACCGTATCCTTCAAATACACCATGAGCAGCAGCAGCAGCTGGAGGAGACGGGTGGCCTCATTCAGTCTAGAGTAGATGACTGGACTTGTATGACGGGCTGATTTCAAGAGGTTTCTCTACAACATGGCGTCAACACTGTGACCTCTTCACATCCTGTTGGTGTTCGCTCAGGTTCACATTTTTTTAAACTGAGGTGCTGGACCGATCTCACACACTTCAATGTTGTCAACCCAGACAACCAATCTCAAATGTCAGTAAAATAACTCATATTTCTGAGTGAAGTTCATGAAAGCCTGGGTATCAGAAAGCTGATACCCAAATCTTGACCGTTGCCTTCAGATGGTATTTATAGAGATTATCTTCACCTGGATTCCAGTCTGCTTTCCTCAAGTTGTTGACGTGCTGAACGAAACGGTGTTGCGGTAACGACCAGATCATACACTTCATCACACACACACAATGACGGCGTTCAGATTTGCAAATTGGCAAGTACTTTTGCAGTTGTACAAGATCTTTGTCGCCAAAGTATAGTAATATTTAAGTAATTATTTCACAACTTTTATTATCTAAACCTCAGAGTACCACTACCAATACTGAGGCCTGGACCTCGGTTGTTGGCGGGTGGCCATGACTGGATGATAACTTAACATCCACGGCACTCAGTGGATCAAATATGATTCATGATTTATCATAACCGTTATATTAACCGTTATATTACAGATAAAACGGCTAACCCACTTCAGAAGGAGATACTTTTGGCTATTGTACAGTTTGTGATTCTGTGATTGCCAAATAAGACTTAGTTTAAAAACAGTAATTATTCATTTGTCTGTCGTTATATTGTACGATTTTATTCTTTGAAGAAATATGGAATTACTTTTTGTCATTTGGTCTCTTGGGTTTCAAAGGTTACTTTCATTTTAGTCATTTAAGTCTGGATTTCATCGCAAAAAGAAAAGAGGTTGTCAGCGAGTATTTTCCATCAAGGTTTTTCGAGATTGGGATTAACTTCACATCAAAGCAAAGAGTGTGTTCTTGTCCTTGACCCCGCCCTCTTCAGGTGCCCTTTGCCCGCTACCTGGCGATGAACAAAATAACCAACATCAAGCGGTACCACATCGCTAAAGTCTACCGCCGTGACAACCCGGCCATGACCCGCGGACGCTACCGGGAGTTTTACCAATGTGTGAGTCATCCTCCGACACGCTTTCACTGACGGGGACCCCGGAGAGAGAATCAGATCCAAATTAATCCACTTAGAACATATTGTCTGCGCTACTTGAACTAATGAATGTGTGTGTGTGTTTCAGGACTTTGACATAGCAGGGCAGTATGACGCCATGATTCCAGATGCTGAGTGTCTGAAGATTGTCCATGAAATCCTCAGTGGGCTGGACATCGGAGACTTCCGGATCAAGGTTCGTCACGTCCATGAAACTGGGAGACTGATCAGCATTTGTCATCCGTGTCATCTTCGCGTGACCAAAACAAGATTACTTGACTTTCGTGTGTCTGAATAAAGCGCAGCCACCAGATGTGTAACCATATCTCAACACCGTGATCATCTCTCTCCTAATTTAGCAAAGTGATTTTAAAGTTTTAATATTGACTTGTGTGGTAAAGCAGCCTCTGATAAGCCCGTTAGCGGTCCCCCGGTATAGGCTGAAGGCCAACCCTGAGGAATAGGAGCTATATATACATACAGCTGTTATGATTATTAATGATGGCGTCCTCTGCGTCCAGGTCAACGACAGACGCATTCTTGACGGAATGTTTGCTGTGTGTGGCGTTCCAGATGACAAGTTCCGCACCATCTGTTCAACAGTGGATAAACTGGACAAGGTATGTGAACATGCTGAGCTTTTCAGGTCCAGACTTGCCCATGAAACGCTGATACTCCATGTAGACTATCAACTGTTATGAGACCACGCTGTGTGGTGATGGGATCCTCTGACCCATCTCCTCGTGCCACTTCCTGTTGTCCAAACCCAGATGCCCTGGGAGGAGGTGAGGAAGGAGATGGTGAATGAGAAGGGCCTGTCGGAGGAGGCGGCCGACCAGATCGGGGAGTACGTCAGCTTACAAGGTGAGAGTTTACCCAAATAACAGCAACGAAGGTCCCGAGGCTTGAACTGAACCAGGACGTTATATATGTCATGCACTGTAACCAGCATGTAGCCTCTCTCTGCTCATTACTATGGGTTGATGTGAGGTCCCGGGACAGAGGATGTTGTATGTGTACAGATTGTAAAGCCCTCTGAGGCTGATTTGTGATTTTGGGCTACACAAAGTAAATAGAATTGAACTGTTTCTGTCGCAGGTGGAATGGACTTAGCAGAGCGCCTCCTTCAGGACCAGAAGATGTCTGGGAGTAAGCAGGCCTGTGCTGGCCTGTCTGACATCAAGCTGCTCTTCAGCTACCTGCAGCTCTTCCAGGTCACAGACAAGGTGAGACATGCTGTTGTTAATAGGGTTGGGTACCGAAAACCGGTGCCACTATGGCACTATGTCTATATGACCGGTACCCATCGGACCCAAACGCAACGCAGATTTCGGTGCTTCCTTTCGGTGCCTGAGCCGATTGAAATATTTTTTTTTTACACTACTCTGACGAGTCCGTCCTGGCAGCAGGTTGTATAGCTACAGTAGCTAGCTAGCCATCAACCTTTTACAGAGAAAATGCTGAAAGGTAAACGGTCAAAAGTTTGGCTGTATTTTGCAAAAAAAAGATTCGAACAACGCAACGTGCAGCAAATGCAACAAAACAACTGCGTGTAAAGAAGAAGAGCCGAACCCCGAGAGAGAAACGCTCCGTTTCCTCCACCAAACCTCGTTGCCGTGTCGTCCGGTAAAGCAGCAGTTTGTAGAATCTAACAGTTTCTGAGTGGAGTTCTGTTGCACACGTTCCCCATCAGGCCACCTGATGCTTGTGTCTTCTTTTCTTTTTTTTTTGTTAAAAAGTTTGAAGCTGTAGTTTGAAGTAAAGTGTTTTGTATTTATTTATATTCATAGTATACTTTAAACAGTTAATATATTGTTCAATTTGAAGAAGAAAAAATTGCCTTGGCAATAAAAAAAGTATCGTTTTAGCAGCGGTATTGGAAAAAGAAAAAGAAAACGATACCCATCCCTAGTTATTAATGCACCCCATGCTATTTATTCTCTATTGGCAATGTAACTTGTCTCTGTCTGCCCTCATCTGGTATCTTTTCTCCCTGCACTCTCTCCTCTCACTTCATCGTCTCCAGGTGGTGTTTGACCTGAGTCTGGCTCGGGGTCTGGACTACTACACAGGAATCATTTATGAGGCGGTGCTGACTCAGGCGGG
Source organism: Myoxocephalus aenaeus (assembly GCA_038501785.1). Taxonomy (NCBI): domain Eukaryota; kingdom Metazoa; phylum Chordata; class Actinopteri; order Perciformes; family Cottidae; genus Myoxocephalus; species Myoxocephalus aenaeus. The sequence continues at coordinate 5,252,955 of JBAMJR010000025.1, forward strand.
TGTGGCCCCGGTGTCCACTGAAGCCCAAAATGAGGCCGAGGAGAGCGTGAGCGTGGGCAGCGTGGCCGGCGGCGGGCGATACGACGGCCTGGTGGGCATGTTTGACCCCAAGGGGAGGAAAGTGCCTTGTGTGGGCGTCAGCATCGGCATCGAGAGGATCTTCTCCATCATGGAGCAGAAGGCCGAGGTAAACGTCTTCACTATTATGTGTGACGTAACAATGACGGGAGCCCCTTTTAGACCCCAGTGAACCTTTTGAGGAACACCTGGCATTTTGTACCACATGGACCAGGGTCCAAATTCAGTTCTGGGGACATTTTGAAAAGTACCCCAAACTAAAAATACCAGGATAATCTTATATATGACGTGTTTAATTGTGTTCCTCGGGTCAAAGTGTGGCGTTGACGTTAGGCGTGTGTAATTGTCCAGACTGTAACAGTGTTGTGTTGTTCAGGCCTCAGCAGAGAAGGTCCGTACAACAGAGGTCCAGGTCATGGTGGTATCGGCTCAGAAGAACCTGCTGGAGGAAAGACTCAAACTCGTCACGGAGCTCTGGAATGCTGGCATTAAGGTGTGTGTGTGTGTGTGTGTGTGTGTGTGTCCACATGAATATTAAAATCACCTACAATAATAACCTTATCAGTCTTAAGGACCAAACTTAATAGAAACTCAGAATACGGACCCGGTGCACTATAACAAATATAATCGGCTGTATTGTTTTCCAGGTTGGATGTGAAAGACTAAGAACAAGGCTTTCACATGAGTTGTACTTTAATTTAGGTTTAGAGTCTAAACCTAAATTAGACATTATGGTCATTGTTACGTTCCCTGACTGAAGTCTAGGGGAGGCGGGGATGAACAGTGAACATAACCCAGGGAGAGACTCACGGGCAACGAATTAATAAAGAAAAGTGGTTTAACAGGATTGATGGACATGGCACAATAGCAACCAAGCTGGAACCGCAGCCTCTTATCCACCACAGCTCTAATCGGACTTGACCACAGCTGTAGGCTTGTAAGCAGGAAGGATCACGGACCATGATCCTTGCATGGATCCGGTTTAAAAAAATATATTCCACACGGAATTTTTGCTTCGCTCTGTGGCCCCCAAAGATGCAATGCTGTCATTTAGAACTGTTAGGACTTTTAATTCTGAAAGGTTCTGTCAACTGAATGCTGTGTGTCTCCATGTATCCAGGCAGAGTTGATGTACAAGAAGAACCCCAAACTGCTGAGTCAGCTGCAGCACTGCGAGGAGTCTGGGATCCCCCTGGTGGCCATACTGGGAGAACAGGAGCTGAAGGATGGAGTGGTGAAACTCCGCGTCGTGTCCTCCAGAGAGGAGGTTCGAGTCCTACAGAACACACACAGAAAAATCATTTGAATTAAAAATATATATATATATATATATATATTGATTTAATTTATATTAAGATGGACAATATGATAGCTCCCCAAAATGTAGTCAAAACATCTCGATTGCCCCATGGTGGCTGTCTGCAGTGTTGGTCATACCCCGCCCCTCCATGTTAGTGGATGGGATTGTGGACCAAACCAAGAAAAGAACACATCAAATAGGTTCCTTTTTAAGCAGTTTTACGCTGATGTGTTAATTCTTCTGATAAGTTTGGATTTAATTAGTTATTTTGTGTGTGTGTGTGTGTGTGTGTGCGCGCGTGCACGCTCTCTGCTTGCATTTCTCTGATTTCATGTGTTTTTATGTCCCATCTTTAATCCTTAATGTTGTTGTGTACATTTATTTTATTGAGTTGAACACATGTGCTGTCTTTGTTTACCTTTTTTTTTTTTTTTTTACGTCTCCATGCTTCCATGGGTAACTGCGTGTTTAACGTTGCATCACAATGAATTGTGGGTAATTCCCTCAGGCAAAGTCTGCATCTAATGTTGACTTGCGGAAAGGGTTAATTCTTGCCGTTTACGTGTTAGAACCGGGCTGCAGGGCGGACCTCACTGTCCTCGTCTTCTCTCCACAGGTGGATATCTCCAGAGCCGCTCTCGTAGAGGAGATCAGGAGGAGGACCTCTGAGGCCTAGTCCTCAGCTTCAAGCACAGACACTCTGCAGGATCTCTGGTTGTTGCACTCTCACACGCTGCAACGGAGCAAGTAGCCCAAAGCGGTGACGCCAACTGGAAGTGTGACCATGAAGAGCTTCTGGAAGTGGAACACAGCCATAAAAAACCATCCAGATGTATTTGTTGCAGTCGACATGAAATGTGTTCTGGATAATGTCTCAACGACAAGTTCTGGCTTTCAGTGTCAACATTGTTTAATAGTGAGGAACAAATCATAGATTGAAGGCAATGTTTCTTATTTTCCATGAAGCTGCTGGAGATGAGTTTGGTCTTTTTAATCAGAATAATTAGCTACATTGTTTTCTTCATCTGTCCAGGTCCAAGATGTTGGACTCGGTTTGAGGCATTTACTTTGAACCATCACATGATTTGCTGCAATTCAACTTAGAACTTCATCTCATAAGAGAAAAGGCTCGTGTCGACCTGAATGCAACGTGGCTTTGTGTCAAGTCTGAAATAAACACATCATTCTGCTCAGTACTCAAACAGCTGCTGTGTGTGTGGTTTTGTGTGAAGACACTAGTTATAGTGGGGGACGATTTATATATAGATATAGATAGATAGATATAGATATCTAGATATATATCTATCTATCTAGATATATATATATATATCTATCTATATAAAGATATATATTTTCATCATATCTATATATAGATATATGTGTGTATATACATACATAGGTCCATAAATATTTGGACATTGACACATTTTTCATTATTTTGGCTCTGTACACCAGACTTTCAGCTTTAAGTTGAGGGTATTTACATCCAAATCAGGTGAACGGTGTAGGAACTACAACAAATGTATAAGTGGCCACCCCGTTTTTAAGGGACCAAAAGTAATTGGACAAATTAATATAATCATAAATCTAATTGTCACTTTTAATACTTTGTTGAAAATCCTTTGCAGTCAATGACAGCCTGAAGTCTGGATTCCATAGACATCACCAGACGCTGGGTTTCGTCCCTGGTGATGCTCTGCCAGGCCTCTACTGCAACCGTCTTCAGTTCCTGCTGCTTCTTGGGGCATTTTCCCTTCAGTTTGGTCTTCAGCAAGTGAAATGCATGCTCAATTGGATTCAGGTCAGGTGATTGACTTGGCCATTGCAGAACATTCCACTTCTTTGCCTTAAAAAACTCCTTGGTTGCTTTCGCAGTACGCTTCGGGTCATTGTCCATCTGCACTGTGAAGCGCCGTCCAATGAGTTCTGAAGCATTTGGCTGAATATGAGCAGATAATATTGCCCGAAACACTTCCGAATTCATCCTGCTGCTTTTGTCAGCAGTCACATCATCAATAAATACAAGGGAACCAGTTCCATTGGCAGCCATACATGCCCACGCCATAACACTACCTCCACCATGCTCCACTGATGAGGTGGTATGCTTTGGATCATGAGCAGTTCCTTTCCTTCTCCGTACTCTTCTCTTCCCATCGTTCTGGTACAAGTTTATCTTTGTCTCATCTGTCCATAGGATGTTCTTCCAGAACTGTTCCCTGATTGTGTATTCCCTTCACCTGTGCTGCCCTCATTGTTTGCCACCTGTGCCTCGTTACCTTCCTCTTGTATTTAAACCCTGTCTGTCTTCTGCCCCAGTGTCAGATCGTACTGTGTAAAACTGTGTGTTAGTTGGTGTGTTCCCTGTTTGTTCCTGTGCCCTTTTTTATTTATTTTTTCATTTCAACTCCATTGTTGTGGTGTACAGAGCCAAAATAATGAAAAATTTGTCAATGTCCAAATATTTATGGACCTGACTGTGTATGTGTGTGTGTGTGTGTGTATATATATATATATCAGAATCAGCTTTAATGGCCATGTAAATTTGCACATACATGGAATTTGACATTAAAGACAGTAGTAAAACAACAAAATAGTGCAGATAGTGCAGATGAAGAGTCTGTTTAACTGTTCATCAGAGTGACGGCCAGTGGGAAGAAGCTGTTTCTGTGTCTGGTGGTTTTGGCGTACAGTGCTCTGTAGCGCCTTCCAGAGGGGAGGAGTTGGAACAGCTTGTGTCCAGGGTGTGAGGGGTCTGTGGTGATCTTTACAGCCCGCTTCCTGACTCTGGCGGTGTGCAAGTCCAGGATGGAGGGCAGGCTGGAACCAATGGTTCTCTCTGCAGACCTGACGATCCGTTGGAGTCTGACTCTGTCCTGTTTGGTGACCGATCCAAACCACACAGTGATGGAGGAGCAGAGGACAGACTGGATGATGGCGGAGTAAAACAGGATCAGCAGCTCCTGAGGCAGGTTGAACTTCCTGAGCTGGCGCAGGAAGTACAGCCTCTGCTGGGCCTTTTTCAGGATGGTGTTAATGTTGGAGGTCCACTTCAGGTCCCGGGAGATTGTGGATCCCAGAAACTTGAAGGTCTCCACCGCATACACAGTGCTGTTGTGTATTGTGAGGGGGGGTAGTGTTGGGGGGCTCCTCCTGAAGTCTACTGTCATCACCACAGTGTTGAGCTTGTTCAGCTCCAGGTGGTTCTGACCACACCAGAGGACCAGCTGTTCAACCTCCCGTCTGTACGCAGACTCGTCGCCGTCGCCATTTGTCAAAAAAGCTCTCCTGAAGGTTTCTTCCTGATCCGATGTGAGGTCCCTGGACAGGGATGTCGTCTGTGTACAGATTGTAAAGCCCTCAGAGGCAAATGTGTAGTTTGTGATTAAGGGCTAAAATAAACTGAATTGAATAGAATGAAATGGCCGTGAAAGTAAACAGAAATCTAACGAACTTTAGGTCCATGTTGAGGACACTGCACTGCCAGCAGATGGCGGTGCGGTGTTGCTTTACGGCTTCTTAAAGTTCACATGAAGTACAAAGGAACATAGTCCCAAGTTTCCATGCAGTTGTATTTATGTCTTGCCCTGTTCACATCCCAATGCCAAAAAAAAAACTACACTTTTAAGCTCAAAAGCAGCAACATTTCCATGGCTGTAGGAGTGTTTTTAAATCCATTCTTTGATCTGCAGCTGGACCGTCTTTCATAGATTTGTTGCGTTCATCGCTTCTCGTCAGGATCTCTGGTCTGGACCAGAAAACATTTTTATACAAATAGCTTTAACCACACAAGCCCTTTAAACAGTTTAAGCTTCAGTCAGCACCAGAGGTTGAGGATAACCTCTGCTCCAATAAACAAGACCCAATCTGGTCCTCAACACCAGGGTCCATCTAACATGGTTCTGCTCCCTCATGTGACAAAAGGCCACTAGTTTATTGGACTCCTGGCTCTTCTGATTTGGCAGCAACTCTCCAGGTCCTCATGTGAGCTTGTTGTTTTTGTAAACCTCAATCCTCCAGAAACACAGGTCCAACCCAAACCCTAAGCCCAACTCAAAGCTGGACCTCTGCCCCTCCTTCAGCCAGCTGACCTCCTGTGTGCTGGCAGTGCTCTACTAGGAGAACTGGGACCACCCTGAAGGTAGTGACTCTGGTTCTGCTTCTCCCTGCGCTGACCACTGAATCCTAATCAGACAGGTTCCCTCTTTAATAATGAAAACATGAAGACACATGTTTGTTCCGGTAGACTCCACAGGATATGGACCCCAGCTTGTGAAGAGTGACTGTAATTGTATTAATAGACTGGATTATCTTTCCTTCAGTTGTGAAGGAGGAAATAAAACATTGAACAGAGAGCATAGTGTTTCATGATTTATTGGAACATGTGCAGTATTGACAAAAAGAAATGCAGCATGGCGTATTCTTTAACGAGTGTGAGGCTTCATTCGGGGTTAGAGGAGGGGTGGGTGGGGGGGGAATAAATACCTGACCCAAACCTGTGGATCAAAATTGACAAGACTAGATTGATAGGTGCATTACTTCAATTATTCAAAAATATCCTCCATAGTGACTTTAAACCAATTATGTTACTTATGTTACACCTGAACATGAATCACTTGGTTAACTTCAGTCCCCTTAAAGGAATACACCACTAATAATCTCTAGTGAGCGTCAAACGCTCAACCTTTCGGTGGATGGTTCCTTTAAGGGTTGCCAGGTTTGCCTATGGAGCCTGGGTGGTTCCTAACCCCACAGCATTCGCATAAGCAGACAGCAGACTGACCACCTGCCTCGTCTCCAGTGTGAGTCTGGCTTCAGTCAGCCAGTCCTCCGCCACTCTCCTGGCCTCTCCTCTCAACTGGTTGACCAGTTTAGCTGCCAGCTCCAGATCCCCGTGCTCCAAGCAGAAGCTAGCGTACGACAGGAGCTTGAATGGGTCTAAATCCTCGCCACTCAGCTGGCCGGGCGGGGCTTCCTGTTTCGCCTCGAACAGCAGCGCCGCTTGAAGGTAGGACAGGAAATACTGGTACAAGGAGTTGTGAGTTTCGTCGACGAGGGCGACCCGGCGGACCAGCGATCGGAGGGAGTTGAAGCGAGCGCGGAGCGAGGCCTCGCTGTACACGCCGCGCTGCAGGGATTCTTCCGGAAGGGCCGTCGCCAGAGCCAAGGCAAAGTCATTGTCGCGGCAGCTGTCGCGCACGGCCTGAGCGGCGCCCTCCAGAGGCACGGTGGGGGAGTCGGCCTCGGCCGTCTTTAACGAGTAGTTGAGCGCCTCCACAGAGAGCCAGAGCTGGTGGGCTTTGCGGGCCTCCTCCTCTGCGACCACGTGGCCTGCGTTCAGAAGACAGGAAGGGTTACAGGAAGCGTCCAGATGTTGTACCAAGTCCACACCTTTAGACTATTTAAATACGTCATCAATAAACCACTGAGCTTTGATGTGCAAACATTCATCTATGTCCAGACTTACTTTGATGACATCATACATGTTTAGTTTACTACATACTAGTTTTCGGGTTTTGGGAGAGTTACTCACTCTTATACGTTCTTATATTATAGGAAAATAACGGATGAATTTTGAAAATGGCCGTTGTTCCCCGTTTAAATCCTCCTGCAAGTTAGCTCTCACTTCAGTGTCATCTACAGTGTCAACCCCCAGTTGAGCCCCGGACATTTTTCTAAAAAAAAATTCTGAATGGTTTGCATACCCATACTAAATACAGAATGTCTCCCCAACCACAAAGGCTATTTGAATAATTTCAAAAGGTGTGATCTACAGAGCACACTTGTGAGACCAGTTAAGAGGTTCATATAGCAGTATACGTGTTACTGGTTTATTGGTTGATGATAGAACACAGGAAAGAAGAAAAGAAAAAAACTGTGTGTTTGTGTGTGTGTGTGCGCGTGTCTCTTACTGTCTATGGCCTCCTCCATCCCCTTCAGTCTTGCGTAGGCAGTGTTCATATCGAGAGTGAAGTTATCCAGCTGCTCCTGGCTCAGCTGACGGTAGCAGGTCTCCTGCTCCAGCATCTTACTGCCTAGGACCTGAAGACAGCACACAGCACAGCGTCAGACGGGCTTGTAGGAGACCTGCACCAGGACTCCAGTGGAGTGGACATGCGGATGCTACCGGCACCGAGCTGGTAGCATCCCACATCTATTCACCGGTCCTGGCCACACAGAGTCCTGCATTCTTGCTCTAATGAGGGATGTGAACAAAGAAGACCGGTAGATGAAGTACTGACGTCCAACAGACACATCATTTACTCGTGTGTGTGTGTGTGTGTGCACCAGCAGGTGGATTTAGTGTGTGTGAAGAGTGTGGAGACCTGTTCAGCATCAGCTCTCAGCTCCTGCTCCTGGACTTTGAGGACATCTTGGACGTGGTCCGTGTGAGCAGCTGCCTGACGCCGGAGCTGAGTCCTCATCTCTGCCTCCATCACGTCCCTTACTTCGGATAGCTTGGCACACACACACACACACGTCATTATTGATACGGTTTAGTTGCATTGATAATAACAGCCAACCCTGAACCCCTTTATCCCCGGCTTACCTTCCTCTCCTGCTCCAGCCGGGTGTCCTCCTTGATGTGCTGCACGGCGGTGATCACGGCTTTCTCCAGGGCTTTCTGGTCCTCCAGCTTCTGCTGCTCCAGCGACGCATCAATGTGGATCTGCTCCCTGACTCTCTGCTCGGCCAGCTCTCGGTTGAGCTGGTCAATGCGACGGTGCGCGTGGGCGATCAGGGCGTTCAGGTCATCCGCCGACAGTTTACCAGCTAACACACAAAGACAGCATGTTTTATCTGAAGAACTCCGCTTCAGGTGTTTCTCTTTGTGAAAGAGAGCACAAGTGAATCACAATGCCATCCCATATTAGGTATAGAGCAGTGGTTCTCAACTGGTCTGGCTCCGGGACCCACCATCACACCTGAATGAGAAGCCGCGACCCAAATCGAGGAACATTCTCAACTTCTCAAGTTAATTTAATGAAAAGATGGTGCAGTTTGAACCTGAGATAGTACAGAACAAGTTTAATGATAAACCAAAACGAGCAGCTGGTGGCGATGATAGAGAGGGAACTATTCCCTTTTACACTCAATTAGCTGCATAAAAACCCAAAACTGCATCTTCAGGACACGAGGTATTACAACATATATAACAATTCAGAATCTTCAGCTATTTTTAAACAGACTCAACAGCTTTCATGCACAAACAAAAAAGTCCAACAACTTAGAAGTAGTTTCAAAAAGTTAAGTAATTTGTACTTAACTTTAACTGAGAACACACACTCACTGAATCTATGACAAACACTTTACTGTGGAACACGTCACTGTGTTGAGGAGCAGCTTTTCCACAAATTCTAAATAAATTAAACAAAAAGTGCAATTTAAAAGGATTCATATATACAAAATGAACTTTTTTTGTGATTACCTCATCAGTAAATACTGAAAAACATTGTGCTTTACAGAAAATTAAGCAGCACTCAATTCTCCTCACGACCCCAGAGTTTTTTCCTGTCATGCAGGCAGCGCCATCAGTTGTCAATGTTATATTCAGTAGGCTGTTTAATTTAATTATCCTAAAAACCCAGAGTCTCCCTCATATCAGGATGGTTTGACCCAACCTGGCCCACGCTGCTGAAAACCAGTTGAAACCAGAGCCGGCAAAATAATGACACTCCGCTGCATAAAAAAAGTCCCTTCAAAATAAAACCACAGGATGAAAAAAAAAAAAGGAAATAAAATATGTTATAAATATTTTATTATTATTATAATAATTATTTATATTATTAAAGCTTTTTTTTTCTTTCCCCAGGCAAAGGCCTGCGACCCACTGAAAACGGGTCCGCGACCGAGGATACACTATGAACCAGCAGTATAGACAGGAGGCCTGTGTGTTGGGGTTATGGTTATGGATGGGATGCAGGAACTTTGGAGTTATATGTACATTTAACACTAAAAAACAGGTGACAGGAAATGAGCAGAGAGATGGAGGATGACCGGTCACATTCCAGTTTACAGGATTTGTTCCTGTTCTGTAGCTGGAAGAACTTGTTGTGTGTGTGTGTGTGTGTGTGTGTGTGTGTGTGTGTGTGTGTGTGTGTGTGTGTGTGTGTGTGTGTGTGTGTGTGTGTGTGTGTGAGAGCGTGAGTGAGTGCGTTCTTACTGAGCCCCTTCCAGTTGGCCTGGATCTCTGGAGTAAGGCTGCTTACTTCCCTCTGGAACTGTAGTTTGGCTTCATTAACCAGTTCACTGTACTGGGAGACAATCTTAGATTCTGACTCTGCAGACTGGACCTACACACACACACACACACACACACACACACACACACACACACACACACACACACACACACACACACACAGTGTTAACCAGCGTTATGTACTGACAACCAATAAAAGAGAATGCATTGCATTTCTGTTGAGTTCTATTTACCAAGAGACGAGCGTCCCAATCGTTACGGTTCTTATCTATTTATTTATCCTTAATTTATCCAGGATAGCTCCACTGAGATTTAAAATATATTTCCTAAGAGAGTACTGCAGCAAGGCCATGAGCTTTGAATAGGGACAAAAAAATAAATAATAATTATATATATATATATATATATATATATATATATATATATATATATATATATATATATATATATATATATATATATATATATATATATATAACGAAAACACAAATATTTATTATTTCAAATAAATGTAACAGAAATCCACAAAGATATGTAATTAACAGTATTTGCAATTTTACACATATGGATTTCATTTATACACAAAACATGAAACCTACATTACAAACTGCTTGTCACATGTGAACTTTACGTCTGTCTGTCACAAATGCATTAAAGGGAAATATCTGTGGGCAATCAGATGGCAGCTTCTCTTCCAGCTCATCACCTAAGCATAGATTCAAGAGTCTCATTCAATGCGATGTAGATTTTAAAGAGAAAATATTGTCCTTACCTTAGTGACCACTTTGTCCAAGTCCACCACCATGTTATGGAGATTCTCCTCTGCTGCTAAAACCAGTGGGCGAACAGCAGAGACTTTCAGCCCTTTAGACTTGTCAATCTCTGACTTGAGACTGTCCAGAGCTTCACTGCAGGGGGAGATGGGTGAGGAGGACGGTTTAGACAAGTCATGTGTCATCACAGAGCCAAGACCACGTATCTGAAGAGGGAGAGGCTCGTCTAAAACTAGCATGATGAACTAGATGTGATGAGCAAGGAGCTCGGCAGGTGTGTGTTAGACGTCTTACTTGGCATTCAACAGAGCCGTTCCAGCATCGTTCACAGCAGAGGTTCTAGCAGCTAGAGCGGCTTCCAGATCCTTCCACTGGGCCGACTTCTCCTCAGGTGGGACCTGGATTTAATACCAACTGTAATCAGTCACCGCGACACCAGATACGGACACAAAGAAGGACATGGGATGGATGGAGATCTTTAAAGTTCTTATGTAATAATGTTTGATCTTCATATCTGCCATCACGGCAAAAAGTTGATCATGATAACGATGGAAGTGAACCGTCCCGGCCCTGATACCTGTACCTGGAGCCTTTGAAGTCCTCGCCCCTGGCTCCAACACTAAAACATACTATAAACATGTTATATACCTCTGCTTCCATAGCCTCCTTCAGTGTGTGTGTGTGCCGTGCGATCGCCTGCAGGGCTGCCTCCTGAGCTCCAATGGCCTGCAGTGTAGCTTTAGCAGAGCTGGCCAGTGACTCATCCAGACTGGCTGATACAGCTGCAAACAGTCACACACAGACAGACATGAGACAGAGTCTAGAGGAGGGTGGAGAGCAGACAAGTCAAAGTGCTTCTGAAAGCTAAAGAGGACATCAGCCAATAAAGGAATTGTAATGTTTCTGACATAAATAAAACAGTAAGTTATAAAGATGTGCAGATTGAAAATAGAAATATGGTTTTCAATCACTTCTATTGAAGTGGTAGCACTATTTTACCTAAACGTGTGATGACAGTAAATTACAGTATTATAAATGTTCCCATGTATTTAGGTGGTTGACATGTAACTGCTATATTAGGTGTGTGTGTGTGTGTGTGTGTGTGTGTGTGTGTGTGTGTGTGTGTGTGTGTGTGTGTGTGTGTGTGTGTGTGTGTGTGTGTCTCCAGCCTACATGCTACGGTGTCCTGTTCCTCCAGGTCTTGTTGAGCCAGTCTAGCTGCCACTTCCTCGACTGGTCTCTCTCTCAGCGGGGCCTCGGCGTCGGGGTCGACCGCTGCAGTCGCTGGAGGCTCCTGATGGTCGTGGCACTCTTTGCACTCCACTAGAGAAAACATGCAGACAGACACAATGTAACCTGGTTGTTCAGCCAACAATGTGTCCTCTCAGCCTTTTAAAAGAGTGGCATACTCTGTTTTACATTCAAACACTCATCTGGAAGTAATATCTAAAGCCCAAAAGTCACAGTCCAACACGATACCACAAAGTCAGTGTCAATCCATCGTCAGCTGAAGATATAAACTATCTAAGTATTGATGGTGGGATTACCAGCTAACGTTTATCTAAACGTCCAAAAGGTTGAACTTGTGCTTTTACTTCAAAACCATTGCTTGTTATATTTGTTGAAGTAGACTACAGCATTAATGAGTCAATGTGTTGTATTAATGGCTTTAGTGAGATGGCTGAAAAGGTCTGTGGTTAACACAGCTGAAGAGATTTTAACACATTGTTCTGTGATATAGTTCTTCAGGAAATACTCCTCTTGTACCAAACGAGAGAAAAGGTGAGAGCTAAACGCCGTCACGGCGACTAGTCCACCCTCACAGCCTCATGGTGTATACCAACACGTCCGTAGCCTAGCATTAGCGTTTTACTTCCATCCAACCTGTCCAATCGTTTAATTTGGGCTGGATGGACTACCTGAAGGGAAGAGCCGTCAGTGGCCCAGCCCCAGTGTCCCCCTAGAGTCCCCTGAACCCTAAAGGAGTGCAATGGGCTGGTCTTCTGTTGGAGACTTTCTAAAAATCTGGTTTCTCAACATTACCAACCTAGCGTTCAGACATCACGTGTACAGCTGGACGGCGTTACCTTTGACTGCTGCTGCCTCTGTGTCACATGGAGCCGGGACTGTAGAGATCTCACTGAGGGCTGAGATGATATGAGTAGCTTCTGCTGAAGCCTCTGGATGGGACACGAACACAGAGGTTACAGAGAGTCATGCACGTCATCTACAAACAGTTTGGAATTATTAAATTGTGTTCCAGAGCGAACAGGGGGGCCACCGAATAAAAAAAACACCTGGCAAGGTACTCTCAACCTCCTCAGTTGTACTTTCTGCCACAGTTGTTGTCTCGAAGACCTCATTTAGACATGACGACTCACAAGGTGAAGAAATGTAAATGTTGGTAAATGTAAAAATAAAACTAGATCAATGTTCTGCACCAACAGCTTGACTTGGTGTGGTAGTATTTATCAGTTAGTTGTGGGTTGCATTACAGCGTGTCCTACAGGCTGTAATGCAAAGAAGTAAAGCGTCCTCTCTGGATCAGCACATCCAGGCTACTGCACTAGAGCTTGAGCTAGATTGATTTTGAAAATGTGTTGAAATATTTCCATTTAGGTTTTTATTCATTTGGGGAAGCAACACTACAGGAGAGCTAGAGGAGGACGAGGAGCGCTTACCCTCAGAGACCTCTGTGGGCGCAGACAAACAACACAGAGCACACAAACACGTTGTTGGCTTTTTAACGAGATTCAAATTAAATCACTTTTACAACATTACTGAAGGGTTTTAATAACTTAAGTTTGTCAAAATTGGACTTGCACAGTGTAAAATAAAGAAAGGTTTATTGTGTACATTACAATGCATGAAATATGATAATTAATAAGGGATATCATTATGAAGGGTGTGTAATTGTATGCATATGAAGGTCACTTTTATTACTGTATAATGATTCAGATGTGAAAGGATTTTAAAATAGATTTGAAACAAGATGAATTATATAGTATTGCTGAGGGTCACACTGTACTGAGAGTGCAGAGGTCATTTACACACAGTGATCAGGGCTGAGGTTTTACAAAGGAGCATTTGGTTTTAAGAACAAAGGGGACGGGACCACCTGTGGTCTGGGGGAATCCCCGCCCTGATCTTAGGAACAGGAGGGGATTCGATTTGCATTTCAGCCAGCAGAGGTGAAGAGTTTCTGTGGGAGGATGACTGAGCTGTAATAAGATTCTCATCAGCTGTAACATAAAACTGAATAACAATTCCTTCTAGGTAAAATATTTGTTAGTAAACACAGGAGGGCGGAGTGAGGACTTCAGGTACCGGAAAACAGGAATGTTATGGAGCCATTTTCAAAACCTGCGCCAAAGAGAGACTCCGCCCCTGTGGGACTTTTAGCCAATCGCATGCCGTAGATTTGAACCAATGAGGCGAATGAGCCCAAAATGCTGGGACGTTAAAACCAGATTGTAGATTCCTGTTGGAGGTCTTTGAGCTGAAGCGAGACAGGAACGGTCTGTGGAGCGGAAGCTCGGAGACCCTCATCTGAGTATATGTACACTGTATCACCATTTGAACTTTAATTAAACCGTTTGTTATAACTCTTTGATTTCTCTATTTCTTCCCTGCCATGAGCACCCGAGTTCTAAGAATACTCTTTAATACGTTATTGGCGCTAACATTAACTCAGTCTTTCTCCCTCTTCTTACATGTTGGTGTTGTTTTGTGCTGTAGAAGGAAATCTACCTGAGCCCCTAACTCCTCCTGGTCAAAGTCCAGAGTATCAAGAGTGATTTGGTTTGGGACTCGTGCGTTATGTACAGACGTACCCGCCATGCTCTGTGCAGGCTGTGACGGGACGGGACTCGTCTCTTTGGCTGGACTCTCTGCCTCCTTCCCCTTCTTCTCTTTGGGCGCCTTCACCGGTTTCTCTATCATAGAGGGAGGCTGGGCCATCTCCACCTACAGCAGCATCATGGGCAGACATTTTAAATGAGGCCTGGTGGTCTCAACAGGTTTTTGTACAGAACCACACGTCACAGTCAGGGCCCTGTCATCGAAAGCCGGTTTAACAAAGCCCGAGCCTGAGCTCCGAGTTGTCCAACCCGGAGATGGAAAACCCGGCTTCAGTCCCAAGAGGCTGATCAGAGTTTGTTTATTCACTTTGAATTCGGCTCGCGCGTGAATGAAAAGTGGAGCTCCGATACCACGATTCATCATGGCAACGGGTAAACAGGCAGGCCTCCATTTTAATCCAGTGGAAGTAGAGATGTAAGATATAGATCAACTGTGCACATTTATCCTAAAATAAATAAAAGAGTGAGCCAGAGCGGGGAAAGACTCAGTAAGTTAACACAATTCAGTTTTATTCTGTACTGTCGATTAATTAAGATATTTATTCTGCTTTAACAAAACACAGGGGCCAGCAACAAAAATATAAAGAACAATATTCTGACCCAGTAAAAAGGGTTTTGAGAGATTAAAGGGTAGAAATACAGTGGTTACTCAACAGCATTTAGTGGCTTTATTTCAGAAACTTCAACAGATTAACTGAAGTTAAACACCTTCACTGAAATGTGAAAACACGTCCACTAGACGCAGCCTTTTTAAATAACTCACTTTCAAACTACGTTCTGCAGCTGCCCCACAACCCTGCTCAGAAATACTAACATATAACCACCAATATTATATGAATTATGTTCATCAGTGACAGTTAACTATGTATTTTTTTTTTTTTTTAAATAATCCACTCACAAAAAGAAAGGTTGTATTTTGAGCCAAGAAGACTTGACTTAATATTTGACTGTGAGGGAAATCCCAGAGTTTCCCTCAGCTCAGGCTTCACTAAACCTGCGTTCTGAAACAGGGACCAGTTCTGTGCCAAGTCACATCCAGCAGCACTGGATATGACTAACATGTTGAACAGCTGAAGCCTTCGAAATTTGGCCCACCGGATTTCTCACAAGAAACCCTCATTTACAGTGACATCAAGCCAATTAAAAAGACAAGGACAATAACAAGGAGATATACAAGCAGAGGCAATATTACAGAACGTATGTATCACATTATAAATATGGGAAAAGCCAATAAAACCTTTTCAATTAGGTCATATGATTTGATAGATACATTTGGATATTTAGGAGCCAGGGTTTTGGAATTAGGACACGGGATTTGACAGATTGATTAACAGGTCAAATAAAACCCAGTTATGTTAAACAATTACAAGTAGAAGCCTGGAGATTGAAGATCCAATGTAGAAAGTATCCATAAAGGTGAAAGGGTGTTAAGGAGGTGCTGTATTTTTAGAACGAGGTTTTGTAAACTGAGCTTTGGAGGAGATCAAATGGATTGGTTACAGTAGGGAGTGAATTCTGCCAACCTGTGTTTTAAAACAGAGTCATTTACGGGTGCATCAAATAATTATTTATATTCACAAACAAACTCACTCCCGCGATCGGCTTTGATCAGCTTTATTTGAGCGGATACTGGTCCATCAAACTGTAGTCCTGCTCTGGATGCCTCGGCCCTGATCCGCATATGTGTAATCTGAATTAAATGGATTCATATATCTTCCAGGATTGATTTATCTTTCACACCCTGTTCATTTCTCCAAAAGAGTCTGATCTAATGAACCAGAGAATCTAGCTATCACGTCTTGTGATTTCATCCTCACCTGCTTCTTGAAGCCACCTTGAGAGGCGGGTCCCAGAGCCAGACCCAGGAGCCAGTCTGAGTATGGAACATTGTTCTCCACGGCGGCTCTGAACTTGTGGTCCCATTTTGAGTAGAGTATTGCACCTCCAACGCCCCCGCCTACTGTCAGCAGGCCAGCAGCCACCACTTTAGCAGCCCCACTGTGGTGGAAGAAGACAGCAGAGGAGAAATGAAGCCGAGTCATCATCATGTCTTGTTACCGTCAATAGGGTTTGGTGTTCTTCACGAGGGGTTTGGTGTTCTTCATGGAACTAAACTCATGGTTCTGTACTACTCGTACAGAAATCTACTCTTTAACTACTCAAACTAATCTAGACATTGTATATTGGGTTCATTTTATTGTGTTGTAAATGTATATACAACCTATTATTTTTACCCCCATCAGCAGCTATAGCCTCATAATTAGATTTATAACTGTAAAATACTGACAGTACAATTATTCCACTCTTACATTATCACTGTTTATTTAGCGGGAAAAGACTGGAATTGGCCCAAAATGTTTCACAAATCATCTCTGTATTTGTGTGTGTGTGTGTGTGTGTGTGTGTGTGTGTGTGTGTGTGTGTTACCTGCTCTCTCCTGCTGTGTAGTGCCGGCATTGTTGCAGATTGGTTAGCGGGGTTCTCCTGCAGTTCTTCTAGAGAGAGAGAGCAGGACAGGTGGACAGACAGTGAGTACATACACATATCTACTATTATTAACCAGTTTGGTGACATTCATTTGACACACAATGAGCAAATTGATTACACTGCGAGACAGTTTCTTAGTCTGCCTGCTTTGGTGGTTGTAAAGAGAACTTTCTGTCCTAATTCCATTTTACAGAGACAGAAGAGAAGGGACAGTCAACAGAAGAGAGAGAGAGACACAAACAGCTGTTTCTGTCGTCTTTAATTAGTTCACTCTGATAAGATTTTAGGTGAGTAATAAATGTATTCTCTCATTTTGAAACGGTAGCCTTGTGTTGTTGTTATACAGCCTTTTCTGAGGCTATCTGATGGTCCCGCAAATTTGGACAGTGCAACCTCATCTGGTGATTTATTATTCACACACACCAAGGAATTTCATTGAAAGCACGTGGGTTATTCTAACAGTATTCATTAATACGCTGATATTTATATCAAAATAATCTACATGTCATGATTTACTGGGCAAAACCTTGCAATTTTATGTAAAATCAGACATTCAGCATGGAATGATGTTTTGTTTCATAATCACACGTTTCTCAAGATTGGCAGTTGAATCTCACAACGGTCTCAGGTGGAAAGAACACCAGCAGTGCGGCATTTCTGTTATTCGCACATTTGTGCAAAAACTCCAGGATAACTTGCATCCAAGATGAAGACGTAGTCATCAGAAAGTGATGGCCCTTCAGATGATGCTTCACAGGGATGTTTCATGTCGTCTCTCTCACCTTTGAACAAGGTTCCCTTTTACCGTATTAGTTTGAAATGCTACTTGTTCTCATGCATTCTCTGAGGATCATTTTACTTTGGAGGACAATAAAGTCCTGTTGTATTCCGTTCTCTTGGATGTAACGAAAACCTTCAGAAACTATGAGGTAAATGGTGTCCAACCCCACTCGAAAAAATGTGTCTATCAAATATTTGAAATACATTTAACTAATCTGTCAAGTAAAAACTAATGTCACTAAAAACAACTGTACTTAATGTAAATTACTTGTGAGAAGCCAAAGACAAGTTTCCACTGAGGCTGACAATAAAGTCACTATTATCCAGAAATGTAGTTTAATCACCTTCCCGGAAGTGGAATAAAGTGAGCGCGCCCCTCTCGGTGGGCGGGGCTAGGGCTGATGGATGTTCAGACTCAGGAGGATGGGAAACGGTGTTGGATTGTCTTCATGTTTTTAGCTAGTCTACCAGACTCATTCCGCTTTTATGATCGTTTAAAGATTGCAATCAGCAACAAAATAGGTATATTTTAAAATGTTAGCATTGACGTTAGTTATTAGAAGACATGCCGTTTTATCTTTTACATAATGTAAATAACAATTACATCTTAAATGAAGAGACACGTGCACAGCTTCGGGCTCGTGCACTGTCTCTTGTGCCTCAGCCTCCCGCTCAGTCACACTCAGCTAGCGTTAGCTCAACTTGTTAGCTTACTTGGGGTTGAAATGTCATTAGCCATGTCACTAGGAGCTAACCAGCTAGCACCGACATGACGCCTCGTTGTCAGCAGCTCTTTCTGGTGACGACGACTAAAGAGCCGCGCTCATGCTGAGACGCTAACGTTACATAACATGTTGACGCTAACAGTGCGACCTGGTCTACAAGCAAAGCCACTCCGGCACCTTGGGCAGCCTGTGGGTCACTGGGTGGCTAATGCCAACATGGAGGCTCGCGGTAGTAAAGGAGACTCCAGGTGCGGAGGCACGAGGCTTACCCGGGCTGTGGCATTAGCTCCTCTCAGACAAGCCCGCAGCATGGTCCACGGTCACCTTATCCTTTAATGGGTTTCAATTGAACCTGCACAGAAGCAGTACTGTTTTCTCCTCTCGTCCTTCTTTTCGTTTTCTCCTTTCACTCCCTTCTTCTTTATATTCTACGTAGTCTAACCGCTCGTGCGCGCTCTACCGCCCCCTCGGTCAAAAGGAGACGCTACAAGCTTCTCGATTAATGACAGGCAAATTGTCACTCTGAACATTTTAAGGAGTAATAGAAGAACTGTTTTGGTGGTACTCTTCCAGCAAAATCCACAGGACTGCTTATACAGGGTACCCCCAGGATTTTTCATCTCAAATTTAAGACTTTTTTAAGACCTTTTCAAGACACTTTGAATGAAATTTAAGACCAACATCGCACCTTTCCTGATATGCGTATGAATGAAAAAAATAGGAAATCAATCAATCAATCAAATAACTTTAATCATAATACAGAACCATTTAAAACAATAACTGTGAGGGGTGTGTGTGTGTGTGTGTGTGTGTGTGTGTGTGTGTGTGTGTGTGTGTGTGTGTGGATATGTCTGTGGGTGCACCTGTGTGCGGTTGTAGTACAACAGATCCTACAGCCTTTGGAGCTCTGCGCTTTTGGCAGCAATCTGTTCATCCAGTTTGATGAGTTCAGCCAACTTGTCCTTGTGGCTCCTTCTAAAAGGCATTAGACTTTGCTATTAGCTCTGCCATCTTGCTGCCTGCTTGCTTGGCTTCAGCCTGGTCTGCCAACGCCACATGCCCCATCGTCCCGAGTTTAAATGTCTTTCTGCACAAAGTGCACTGTGCCTCCCACACATTCCCCGGCACTGACTGAACCCAGTCATACTTTGGGTCGTGGACCCACAGCGGATTAAAACGGCATTTGCCCATCACTCACTGCCTAGTGCTATCCATAGCAAACGACGACGATGTCCGTTGCGCGCGCAAAGACTGTACTGCAGTCTTTAAAAAAATAAAAACACGCTCTTTGACCAATCACATGTCAGCTCTGTCTTTCTCTATGTCTCTTTTTCTTCTCTATGTCTTCTCTCTCCAGGGCTCTCAAGTCTCATTTCGGTCTTAAGTCACGCCCTCCCGCCACAGATCGTATTTCTCACGCTGAAAAAAAACTCTAGGCGAAATGTGCCGCAGCGGCAAACATGACCTGGTCGCGCTGCCCTCACCATGGAACTGTTATTTTAACAGTTAAGTGACTTAACTGTTAAATTGTTCTCTTTTCACGGATACAAATAAAAAAGGCTGTGATTAGAATACGGGACAGGCGGGACTGGTTCTGTCCTACACAGACAGGCAATACCCTGCACCACACACTCCGGTACTTCAGGTTGGCGCTGTATGCACCTATTCAAGTTGGTCCCCTTCCATAACGTGTAGAAGAAGAACCCTTTAATTTACAGAGAAGAAAAATCTTTAGCTGGAGGACTGTGGACTCTGTAACACTGCTGGCAAGTGCATCTGACCCTGCTGGTGAGACACGCGATGAAACGGGAAAGCAGGTTCGCATAGCTCGATGCAAACCTGCGCGATCAGCGCGCGATCAGCTGTTAAACAGGTCTCAGCAGTTCAGAGCCATACAGTATACAGGTTGCCTGATATTTTGGATGCGACGTTTGGGTGTACTAAGATCCGTTGTAACAACGAACAATAAACAAATGTTGTGGCGCCGTATCAAATAAGGAAGGGGTAAAAATTAAGACTTGATGAACGAAATTTAAGACCTGTTGACCAAATTTAATACCTTTTTAAGGCCTTAAATTATGAATACTAAATTTAAGACTTTTTCAAGTTTTTAAGACCTCGCGGGTACCCTGTTATAATCAACCTGATAAGTAGAAATTCACAGTAAAGCTGTGATCACTGACTCATCTCAGCAGCTGCTCTGGTTCCAAACCAGCTTTTAAACTTTGAGTACAAATGAGTAACAGCCCTTCAAAGTTCTGCTCATAAAAGACTGAGACATTTAAGGTTTTTTTTATTTATTTATTATTTGAAAGTCTTCACCATGAAGGAAACAGCAATAAACAGCAACATTTGCATTAAAAAAACAACCAATATAAAAACAAATCACAGCCCAATAGAACTAAAGTAATGCTTCTCTGTATTTAAAATTGTACATACTTAGGGGGGGGAACAATCGTGTCAGTATGAGTTATTAAAAAGGAAAGTACTTTGCCCATCTCCTTTAAACAGGCGATGGAACCCTTTGAGTCACTTTCTACGTATTCTTGCATTGCATTTAGCAAGTTTAAGCAGAATGTGATTTAACATTTGTACATAATGGACATCAACAGAGCTGGATGTGGGCTCCACCAGGCCACAGATCAGTGCTACAAGTCTTTTAGTGAACATCAAATCCTAAAGAATTTTAACTGTCCACCGCTTGATTCAACATGCAACTGTAAAATCTTGCCAAAAAAAGAAGACTCCCTGAGCAGAATAGTAGTCTGTAAAAGGTCCCAGTTTATGGATTAAGAAGCACTAGTATGAATGGAGACAGAACACAAAATGTATGTTACAGTGTTGAACCAATAACTACAGACAGACAGACAGAGCGTTGTGATGCTGTGCAGATGCAGCATCGCTTGAAGCAGATCCAATGCATGGAGTCACTCTGGGTAACATGGTGGGCTGTGGGAAGTGAGAGTCGGGGAGATGGGGGACCATTTGAGAAGTGTGTGGACGTGTTGTATTCTCTTTTTTATGATGAGCTCATCTCAGGCTCCACTGTGCTTTCGGTCTTCTGTACTTTAACTGGAGTTCCCAAACAGTCTTCACCCTAAGCAAGAGAGCAAACACAAGCACGGTCAATCAAAAAGCAGCTTCACAAAGAGGATCTCAACTTCAGCTTTTATGGTCATACAAATACTGCATTTAATGTCCCACACCACAGGTACTACAATCTATAAAAGAGACAATAGATGACAAAAACAGCACAGTGAAGTTAGCCTTCTCCTGGTCACGTGCTTTTCAGCTCACCTGCTGTGCTCTGACTCTTTGAAACTAGATGAAAAATATATCAACTGAACAATAATACATTTAAAGTTCTTTCCTGGAAACTGCCTAGGACATTATTAGAAATGCTGCTGAGTCGAGTCAGTGTGTCGGCTTTGTTCTGTGGATTTCTACGACCGAGTTCAGGTTGATTAGAAGCAGCTGCAAGAATACCACAACAACAGTTCCCATTCCCTTAAACATCGCTTCTAATTTCTAAATTCAAACTCACATCCAGAGAAAGGCTGTGTGTGGTTGGGGCATTCTGGGAGTCTGGCAAGTTCGGGAAGTCCAGCTCAATATCCATTACATCACCAAGACCCAGCTCCTCACTGGAAGGAAGGACAGACAAGAGACCACACATGAACACGACCTTCGTGATACAGAATGTGTACAGGGTGCATTCCTTATGGGTCTCAGGTGACTTGTGTCTTTGTTGCCAAATATCTTCTTACATGTTGTCCAGGACATCGTCTTGGCCGTCCTCTGCTGGCGGGTCCCAGGTGTGCAGTTTGACCTTCCACAGCTTGATCTGCTGGTCCCAGGAGCGACGGCTGTACTTCCTGAACTTATTGGGAGTCTTTGGGTGAACACCCGACTGACGCATGTGTCTGGGAAAAAAAAACAGGAGAAGTTAAGATCGGATGTATTGCAGAGTAGGTTTGCATGTGCAAGAAATTTGTCTCTGATTTGGTACATGAGGATAAGTGGAAAAGTCCAGGTTTCCTTTCTTAATTATAAAACATGGTTACACATAGTGGCAGTGCTGTCTCGATAGTGTGTGAGTGTGTGTGTGTGGACCTACTTTGGAACTTCTTTGATGTATCGATCATAGGCTAGTGTGTTCTTGCCATAGTTGATCTGTTTCTGTCGCCGTAGCAACACAGCCTCATCAGTCTCCATGTTGTCTCCCTCTTTTGAGTCACAGCTGCAAAAGACAAACAAACAGGTGTATTCACACACACGGATTCAAACAATAATATTGCTATTTATTATGTCTGGATGCGCTCTTTCGATTAACCTATCCACTGTTCAGAATAAACACATCAATAATCTGAGTTTCCTGGTCAGGAAGAGACAAGATGAGAAGATTACCCACCTCCCAGAAGAGCCAGAAGAGGTCTTCCTCTCCCTCTGGGTGACCTCTGCACCCAGTATCCTCCTCCTGTAACTGAACAGAGGGTGCACACAGTCAGTGAGGACTAGCACTCATAAAGAGTGTGCTTTAAACCACTGAAATAGCATTGTTTGGTTACCGCTGCATGTCTCTGTGTACACCCTTCCTCATCTCCTCATCATCCTCCACCTGGCTGCCCCAGTCAGCCTGTCGACTACAGCGAGAAACCGGGCCTGTGCTCTCTGGAGTGGTGAAACTAGGGAGGAAACACACGGGTTACAGAGCAGCAGCAACAGCCCGAGGGATACACATGTTCATGTCGGCACCGTACCAGCAGCCAGACGAGCGCGGCTTCATTTAGTTTGACAGTGTTGCAAATACACTAGAAAGATATACTCACAAGTATAAGAACATTTCCATCTGATACCAAGTAATAATGCAATAAAAAGGTCAGAAAGCGATAATATGAGCCAGTTGGGATTATGACTTAGTTTAGCATTTGGCTAATCGAAGTCATACCTTGCTGAACCAACTCTTCCACACTGTATAACTTTATATATCCAGATGGGCACATGTCCATACTCTGCACTACTTCTGGTGCTTGTGATTAGACCCTGAAGAGCCCTGCCTGTCTCAGTGCCTCCACACTGACACTCTCGTTAAATCACAACATGTGTGGTGAACTCGTACCTCTCAGGTCTCTTGTCAGAGTGCCTGGAGCTGCTGTCCGCGTGCCGGTCCTTCTCCCCGCCTTCCACCGCTCGCTCGGCCCGCAGGCTTCCGTCGATGCCCCGTTTCCTGCAGTTGGACCACCGCGAAGGGCCATAGCTCCTACACGGGGAGGACGACATTAAACACGCACATGTTAATTTGAATAGCTCTTTGTTACACACACACACACACACACTTTGACCAATGGATTTCCATGACTTTAAACCAAATTTCCATGACCAAACCTTTTGTAAATCTCGGTGTATACATAAAGAAACAAAGAAAAGAAAAAAAGTGAGAAAATGTAGTATTTAAACTAACAGTTAGTTACCAATTATTATTTAGTTTTGAGCATTTTAATTATTTCAAACTCAGCGTAACATATGTAACACATGAATAAAACACATTTCCATGACTTTTCCAAAACTGTTGGGATTTTTGTTTTTTCACGGACTTTTCTAGGCCTGTAAATAACCATTTTAAAATTCCGTGACTTTTCCAGGTTTTCCATGGCCGTAAGAAACACACACACACACACACACACACACACACACAGCTAACGCTACAGGAGCTATACTGGTGTATCCCAGTCACAACAAAGATGGCAGCCCGGCTAACGTCACCGCGATGAGAACTAGTCGCGAGTTTATTATCTTTGTCCCCAAAGTCATTGACTAAATGTGAAAGTCAGAGCAGCGGTGACGTTCACGTCACGTGTTTTGAAGTAACTTGTATTTCCCGAGGACCTAAAGCAGCTTTCCTTTGACTAATGCAGTTTAACTACTCAGTGAGTTTAGAGGTCTGTCCCGCCATCTGCTCGGCTTCCTATTTCCGATTGTCCATTCATCCATTATCTAGCTGACCCCGTTTAGTGTCTGCGGCCTATCTCTCCTCTGACCACCACCAGTCCAGTTATTTCCCGAGTGATTCAGGGTTACCGCGCATTAAGTGCAACGACGTCCCTCTTGTTCCAGATATCTACACCAACAGACCCGATCAGCGTTTCAGTTCCTTCTCCTGTCGTCGGCCATACCGCCCAATGCTTTCTCTCTTTCTCTCTCTCTCGTAGCCAACAGCTGCAGCGCGAGCGCCAAGGTGCTATTGTTAAGTGTGACGTTACCAAAAGTTACGAACGCGATTCAAAAAGCAGAAACTTGCTGACTTTACTTCAAGGCGAACTCACAAACGTTGTAACGACACGAAGGTAAAGCTAGTACACAAGCTAGCGAACAGACAACGTTACGGTGTGAGCTCAAGTTGACGTTAAACAAAGCACGGAGGCCATTCATACAATAACGTCAGCAGAAAACGTGTTAGGTAAAGTTAGCTAGCATCTTAAGTTACTAACAAGGATTCTAGCTCACGTTAACTTCACAGTGCCTTCAATTAAGTGAACAAAGACACAATGGGAGCTCGTAATAACGACGTTTTAAGTTTGTACACACACTCACAATTAAAGACGTAACGTTACCTATTTTCTATTTCGCTGTTATTAGCATCCCGCCGTCTGCCTCTGGTCCAGTCAGACATCTTCTTCTTCTTCTTCTTCTTCTTCTTCTCTGAGTATCTTTAGCGGTGACCTGTCTCTCTTGTCCGCGGAGAGGCTCTGCAGCTCGCAATGTGCAGATACGCGCCAACACCGAAAGACGCGCGGTCCCAAACAAGCCATCAAGTCACATGACCGGAAAGGGCGGTTTTACATGTACATTTTACAACAGGGGGGTCGCAACAGGCGGGGACAGCAGGGGGCAGCAGCTGCAGTTACAGCTGCTTCTTCTTCTTCTTCTTCTTCTTCTTCTTCTTTAATGGCGAGTGGCAACTAGCTTTAAAAGGTGTAATACCGCCATCTACTGTGCTGGAGTGCGGAACAGAGGTCCTTATTTCCAACGGCACTGGGAGCGATGAAAACACACACAAAAAACACAATTCTCTTCATGAACACAATTTATTTGAAAAACTCAAGGTTTTATGTTTTATTTCCTCAATGTTAAATACATTTTTAAGTTTCAATATCACGCCCCAATACTTTACTTCCTTTTTTTTTTAGCCTTCCTCTAGAACTTTTGCGGGTAACATGTTGAACCGTTTCTTCTTCTAAGCCACATTCATATAGTCTTGTTGGAAGTTTTCCCTTGAAGTCCTTCGTTTTATTCAACCCTGTGTCCTCAGTCTTGACATGATTGTTTGCTCTATGGAGTTTTTTTGTTTTCATTCCTTCCATGTTTCCTTCATCCCATGCTTTCACCAGGAAATGAATACTTTATCTTCAGCTTTACTGAAAGCTAGCTCCATAGTTCTATTGTGTTTCCTTTTTCGCTAAAGAGTCCGCCATCATTACCCACAATGCCCCAATGAACCACATATACCGGTCTGCTGTCTCTAATGGACCCAGAAGCACTCACACCAAACCATGTTCTGGTTCTGAATGAATGAATGAATATATACTTTATTAATCCCCAAGGGGAAATTTGGTGTTGAGTAGCAGATGAAAGATATATACAATAATAATAATAATAATAATAAAAATTAAAATAAAATAGCTGGGATGAAAGAAAAGAAAAAAGAACAGAGTATTAATTTAGGAATTAAATTAAATTAAACTTAAACAGTAGAAGTGCAAAAGTGCAAGTATGTATGTGTATATTAAGTGTGTGAGGTGTAAATAAACAAACAATAACAAACAATAGGAGAGTGCAAAAATGCAAGTTATGTATGTAATATGTGAAGTGTAGATAAACATAAACATGTACAGTGATTAATCAGAGGATCTGGCAAGCGGTGACTTATTATAAAGCCGTAATGCCGTAGGCAGGAATGTTCTCCTGTATCTGTCCTTGTTGCAGCGGAGCGTGAGGAATCTCCTCGAGAAAGTGCTCCACTGACCCTGCAGTAGGTGGTGGAGAGGGTGGTCCGGGTTGTCCAATATGGACAAAAGTTTCTTCAGCGTCCTCCTCTCCACCACCTGTTCCAGAGACTCCTGCCTGCAGCCAATGATGGAGCCGGCTTTCTTAACTATCTTGTTAAGTCTGTTGGTGTCACCGGCTCCAATGCTGCTCCCCCAGCAGACGATGGAGAAGTACAGGGCGCTGGCCACAACCGACTGGTAGAACATCTCCAGCATCTTGCTGCACACATTAAAGGATGGAAGCTTCCTCAGGAAAAAGAGTCGACTCATCCCCTTCTTGTACACAGCGTTGATGTTGTTCTTCCAGTTCAGTCGTCTGTCGATGGAAACACCCAGGTACCTGTACTCCTCCACCATGTCCACGTCCTCTCCAAGAACACTCAGAGGTCTAGGAGCAGTCGCCTTCCTCCTGAAGTCCACCACCATCTCTCTGGTCTTGGTCACGTTCAGAAGCAGGTGATTCTCACCAGCCCAACAATCCAATGCTACCACCTGGATTCTGTATCAAAGGAGACTTGAACATCAAACGCAGATGGAGACGAGAAGTCTAATCAGTTTCAGATCTCTTTTGGTAACACTGACATGTCTTTAATGTTTAATGCCAGAGGAAATAAAAGATAAGCAGCATGTGGGCTTTCATATAATTCCTATCAGTAGAAAAAGAGCCACGTGTCAAAGCATTTGGACCAGATAGCAGATCGCTACAACTTCTCCATTGTTTAGTTCTGTATTCTGTTCACTGAGTGTGTCCTCATGTCTCTTGCACACCTGCTTTGAACAACCTGTAACATCTGCAACCACATTCAGTCCAGT
The DNA here is from genome assembly GCA_038501785.1 of Myoxocephalus aenaeus. Taxonomy (NCBI): domain Eukaryota; kingdom Metazoa; phylum Chordata; class Actinopteri; order Perciformes; family Cottidae; genus Myoxocephalus; species Myoxocephalus aenaeus. The sequence goes on from JBAMJR010000025.1 coordinate 5,280,016, forward strand.
CTGTCTCATGTGCTATCTGACTGTACGATGCACACCTTCACCTGAGCATGCAGGAGCATGTCCAGGTGAGACTCGTCGGCCTTCTTCAGGTCCAACACAGAGCCTTTTGTGGTGCATATTTTCATATCATTTTCATATAGGTATTTCACGTGTGTGCTTCCATGAGTGAGTGTGCACCTTCTGCTGCAGCAAACTACATAATATTTCGGGTGGCCAGTTATGGGTGCATGCTCAAGGACCTCTTGTGGTTGTGATGACTCACACTTTACTCTAACCCTTTCTCTGTATGGATTTTCTCAATTACAGAACCTGGGTGTCCACCTAATTGTTTGACTTTTGGGAGAGATGCCGGCTGTCAATCACCCTTCATTATGTCTTTTTTAGGGCGCTCCCACGATGCAAAGCACGAAACCAGTCGAGAGCAGGATGCACCAAGAATCCCTTCTGGAATAAAGTTGTTGTTTTGGTCTATGTAATATATATATATATATATATATATATATATATATATATATATATATATATATATATATATATATATATATATATATATTTATATATATATATATATATATTTATATATATATATATACATACATACATACATACATACATATATATATAAAACCTCTTTTGCCTTTCCTTTAGCCTGAGGTGCACCCTGCCGTCAAGATGGTTCCTTATTAAACTTGTACCATTTTGTTTGCAGAGCAGCTCAGTCATAAAGCCCAGAGTTGAATAACTCTAAATCCAGTTCAGTTTCCGAGAGTTGATCACCAACACTCCTCAACAATCTGCCCAACTCTTATCTGTTACCACCATGCATCTGATGTCGACCTTTTAAATTTCAGTTTACCATATACACTTAAAAAATAACTAACCGGAAGTAATGATGATCATATTCTGTAGTTTATTCAGGAATACAAAAATAAGTTTTCAGACAAGGGGTAAAACAAATATTATTATATAATAAATATAAATATTTTCGAGACTAATAAATACATTCACTTTAAATATTTGCAAAGTAACCTCCAAATGTCTCATAATCTTATCTGTAAAAATATACAGTCTGAACAACAAGAATAAAACACTTTTTTTACAGGATATTAATTCTACAATTAGTTTTTGACACTAAACCAAAAAGCCAGAGAGGTTTTGTGTGTGTGTGTGTGTGTGTGTGTGTGTGTGTGTGTGTGTGTGTGTGTGTGTGTGTGTGTGTGTGTGTGTGTGTGTGTGTGTGTGTGTGTGTGTGTGTGTGTGTGACATCTCTGCAGGGTCTGTGTGTTCAGGGTTCAGACTTAGAGAGGCACTGCAGACCCGGCAGCCTCCAGCGACGAGCGCTGCTTTGGATCCTCAGGTCCAACCATTCCCGCTGAGCGACACCCAGAGCTAGACTGGGAGAACAAAGTAGAGACAGTATAATTCTTACTATTGAATCTCATCACAAAAGCACAGGTGGGTAATGTCTTTTCTAATAAACACAGAACCGTGAGTACTTTTAGGGGTCAGCATTTCACCTCTACTACTGGTTCCATGCAATCTGAAACAAGCCAGCCATGTCATAATAACTCCCATCTGGCCTAAAGTTGACGTCATCTGTGTGATTACTGCGACAGGAGGCTGTACTGTCCGTGTACGGTTACGCTTTGCTTTTTATACTGGTTTGGGTCTGGAGTGGCAGAGACAAGAGGATGACCTGTGTTTTGGTTTGGCCCACGTGGGTCTGCTTTGCTGTGAGGGGAGCATCTTTTAAGGGGAGGGACGGGCATTGAGTCCGATACCTATTCCAAACCAAAACACTGAGGAATCACAGCTGTCAAGATATACCTTGAAACAAGGTAGGGCTCTCCGGGGCTGGAGGGGTTCAGTGGAGGGACGTCAGCCGTCACAACTGAGGGATCCGACTGAGTCAGGTCCTCAGCCACCATACACCTCAGGTTGGTTATGCTGCTCCCCACTGCTGCATCCAGGCTGTCTCTGCTGCTGTTGGCTGGACCTGAAGAGTCACACGCAGAGGTTACTGCCACTGACTCTACTCTCTCTTTTATCAAGCCAATGATCTACTGCATCCATCAAAGTTGTCTGTCACCAAAATGTGTTTCTGTTCAAATCTAATACTGATGAACCATCTTGAAATGTGCTGCTCACACCATGTAATGCCATACACTTAATTCAAAGACACATATATATATATGAATTAGTTAAATAAACTAATTTTGATTAATATAAAAATAACCAAAATATATATAATGCATATCACGTCACCAAACCATGGCTGTTACTCGTGGTCAATGGAGCGGCTGTAAAACGGTGGACAATCACATTTAATTTCCTATATTCTTCACAAGAAAGTCCCCCCTTAATTTAGCTGACTACTCTTCCTTCCTTCAGTAATAGTAGACTTGTTTTTATTAAAAAAAGAATTGCAACCAAAGCTCTGATACTTTGGTAATAAACACATTTTGTTTCATTTTATTATTTCTTCATCATAAAAGTTCATTTCTAAATGACAAGAGAGCATTCAGGGAGCGCTCCTCTGACACCGAGAGCTGCACAGTAAATAATAGTTTAATAGTGATAATGCAAATGTGTTGTCACCAGAACTGCTCTGTGCTTTGTTTACAGAGCCGTATAGTGCTCTTTTAATTTTAAAGAGACAGAATAATGTCATTTTTGCATTTTGCATCTGTAATTGCAATATTGTTTTGATTGACAGCCCTTAAAGAAATTGTCTGAACTTTTCCCAGCATTGCATTTTGTCATTTAATGTACGTGTGCAAAAAAGTTCTTTGTGCCTCACTAAATAATGAATAAAACTCAGTGAAAACTGTAGCATTCCTTCTTCCTCTTCACGCACTTCAGAGGAGAAGTGACGGAAACAAACAAGGAAAAGTAGCTTTGCTGAAGGTCATAAAGGACTAGTCAGTAACAAATCAAAAACATCATTAAATATTGATTTTAAGGCATTTGTCAACAGATACAGCCATTTAGAGAAAATCACAAGTGAATTTCACATTTGAGACATTCCAAGCACATTGAGCCAGAACATGGTGCCGCCATGTGTGGTGGACAGGTGGGGTCCTGCTGTCAGGTGTGAGCTGTGCAGTTAGAATCACAGAAATCAAAGCTGATAAACTGTGACAGAGACTTGGGAGGAGACTTATTTCCACCAAGACAACAAACTCAAACAAATATCCTGGGATGGCTTCAAAGCAAGCTCGAGTGGTCAAGTGAGGAGAATCCACACCTCATTTGAGTTGAGAATGTGTCATAAACTGTAGTTCATTCATGTTCTAGCAGAGACTTTCTGCGTGATACTCACAGCAGCGTTTGAAAGGCTCCCAGGCTCTGGACTGCAGGTACGGTTTGGCCTTTGGCTGCTGGAGCAGACACACCACTGCTGAGTCCACTTGCTGAAAAACCCTGCAGACAGAGAGAAGATCCAACCTGCTTAGCAAAAGTGGTGTGGGAAATAATCAGCACAGGAGTAGGTTCTCCTCACCCGGATGTTTAAATATTAGGAGCATGGCTTATGACTGACATAAGACATAAGAAAACCTTTCTCCGTCCCAGCAACACGTTCTCGTGAGATCTGGCAACTCACGTTCACGGACGACAGCTAACGAATGTTTGTAACGCTAAATATGACGGTTAGCTGTGTAAATATCTCATGTTAGCGGAAGAAAACATAAAAACATTGTCCAAATATCTGCTTTTATCCATCCGCACGACATTCACAACATTTCCAAACGTCGTGGGAGGATGGGGAGAGAGGCGTAGACGCCATGACCACTTAGTGTATACCACTGTATACCGTTCCAAACCATGGGCGGAGCTTGTAATGCATCATCTTTGTTATGGAGCATCTTTAAATCAGTGTCAAAAAGCAAAAGGCGGCGTAATGGCAAATCCTCTTTGTGTGTAAAATGGGCTGAAATACATTTTCAAAACACCAAGAAATGTAATATTTTCGAGTCCTCGTAAAAAATTTAGTCTTTAAGTGACCCAAATGAGAGTCCAAAGAGCTGGCAGTCAGGTGTTAAACAACATATGTTAAACATGGAGTCAGTTCCCACAAAAGCAAAACATGTGTGGAACAGATATGTCGGTCAGATCGATTTGAAAACAAGTCAACACATTGGTTCGTTAAGCGGTCACAGGTCGGGTACAGAACCTGAGGCTACGTCGTGGACACTGAGGTAAAGGGTAGGATGGAGTACCGGAGGCTGAGCAGCCGTTGGTGGAGTTCAGCTGACAGACCGTATTTGTCCGACTGGATCAACTCTCTGATAGAATCAAAGTCCTGCTTCAGCTGGAGAGCTCCCTGCACACTGAGGAGGAACAGAACAGCTCTGCTCACAATATATCAGCAGCACAAAGTCACTCTCACACAAAGCATCAAACATGGACAGAATAGTGTTGTGTTGGCAGAAACAGACGGACCCATGTTTTCATGTACATTTTCTCATTTTAGTAGAAATGATGATGCTTTATATTTTTTACATAATTTGACATGTTAATGCCGTCACATTGGGCCTCATGCAGGAAGCATTCAATAAACAAATGTTTGTTTGTATCCACCATTTGTTCTTATTGGTTTACTACCTACTGATTTCTGGGAGTCCCCGATGTTTTCTTATTTTTGCTCTTCTCTTAGGTAAGATAACTTGCTCTCTGTCGAGAGCACTCTTACCAAGATAAGAAAAAAAAATTGTGTTTTCAGTCCCCAACACAAGGAAACATACGTTTGAAATTTGAGGAACATAAAAAAAAAAAAATATATATATATATATATATATATCATATTATCAAATTTAGATTATCATATCTTTCAGTAATTGTATTGATTGAATTATAGAATTTGTGGGTTTAAGAAATACAATAGATGAGTGTTAAAGTGAACCACCACATCACCTGGTGATCGAGGCAGAAGACAATGGAGGAACAACAGTGTTCCTGTAAAGCTGGGTACGTCTTTGTTCACCGTTACAATCATTAGAAAGCAAAAGCCTCATTCAGTATACCTGCAGTGGCTAGCTTAAAATAAAAGTGCTAATGCTGGTTACTGCTACGCTAACATTAAGATGTGACTTAGCTAAGGGTCAATGAAGACGATAAAACTGGGATCTGGGATGACTGCTCTCACTTTTGCTTTATTTAAGTTTGTAATCCTGTAATTTCCCCACTGCGGGACTAATAAAGGACTTATTTGATCTTTAACAGTACCTTTGTTTAACAGTGCCTTGATTTCGACGCTACGGTTCTAGCATTTCCTGATTTGACATCAACAAAATCAGTCAATCAATCATTCAGTCTGCCTGTGTTCTTCTTCTTACAGCCTCTTTTTGTGGTGGCATTTCTCCAATTCTTGGGTATTTGCACATGACAACAGCTGCTCTTAGATATTGTTTAGGGGGCATTACATATGTTCATAATAAACAATCAGCCACACGCCTCAAATGTGTGATCAAGTGGGATTTATCTTTCACCACACAAGGGTGAGCAGATACGGATGGACAGGAAACATGGGGAGGCTGGGAGTCAGACATGAATGTGCAGTTATGTGTAGGCGATATGTTCTTTAACAACGAGGTCCCAAGGCCTTCTTAGTCTCTTTAGTGATATTCTGATACATCATGAACAAAATGTACCTGAACTTGATCCTCTGTTTCAGGATGTGTTCCATCCACGCCTCCATGAAAGCTGTCATTGTTATACTCAGCGCTTGGACACGGGCGTCATCAGACAAGGGCGCCACGCCCTCCAAAACCTGACCAATCACAGTCTGAGCTGCCAAAGATGCATACTCACTGGGACTGCTGGGAAAACCTGTGCAAACAGAGTAATACACAATTGTCAGTACAGTCAAATGTGCCAAAAGTCGGGTTCCTTTGGTCTAAATAAAGTATATTATTATTTTCATTTTATTATTATTATGTTAAATTATGCTTTGACCTACATATGAATAGGCGATGCAGTGGATATCAGACTATGCTGCAATACATCTAATTGTAATCTTATTAAATGCCACGAGGGAGCCGTTATGAGAAACTGTTCATGGATTATGTCTGTTGACCCGTCTAACCAAATAAAGAACCAGGCTCCTGACAGGGCCACAGAAGAGGAAGCACATTACTCCTATTCTGGTTTCTCTCCACTGCCCGTTTGGATCAGAATTCATTTAATGGTTCTCCTGTTTTTCTATGAAGCCCTCTTCTATCCCAGACCTCCCTCAGGGCGGCTGACTTGGGGTTCTTGGGTTCTAAGCTTCCTCTCCTTTGGGCCTTTGCTGTTGCAGCCCTAGACTGTGGAACAGAAACCTCCTCTGTCTGTTCGACCCGCTGCACTGACTCCAAGTCCAGGCTCAAAACACACTTTGACTCTCTGGCGTTTCTGACTCGTGCTCATGCTTATGTGTTGTGTGCATTGGCGTTAATGTTGGTTGTTCCTCATATTTGTGATTTTATCTATACCTGCCGTGGTCTGTACAGCACTTTGGTCAGTGTGGGATGTTTTAAAATATGCTTCATAAAGAAGTGTGGTTGATTGATAGAACATCACCGGTTACCACTGTAAGTTCAGGAATCCTGCACTTTGATTATCTTTGCTCTTCCGGCCGCTCACCTCAATTCTGCCATGTTTTTCACTGCATGTTTGGGTCTCCAGCCTCTTCTACCCAGCTCAGTTAACAGGGACAGAAGTTATCTGCCTACAAAATCCCTCCTGCCAACCTCCAGGTTGGTGCATTAGGTTTCCAGCCAAGCTCCCCCGACCTCTGCTGCCAGCTCTGCACATCTAAGTCTTTTCCTTTTATAGGCCATTTCTACTGCATCCTCCCATGGTACAGTCAGCTCACATAGTACACCGCACTGGTCAGAGATTAGTGGAAGTTATCTCCGGAGGGAGCATTTTCACTGCCTGTATGTGACCTTACGATTTGGTGTCTGTGAAGTTGAGGAAGGGCCATTTCCAAAATGAACATTACAAATGACAAATGACCCTTTAAAAGTAATCTACTGTACAGTTAATATACAAACCCATCCAACATGGGCTGGTGTTCCTCTGATAGAGAATGTGGGTCAAAGCAAAAAACAGAGCTTTGTATTCCTTCGACATGGTCTGATCTGCAAATATCTGTTCTGTGTTAGTTCCTACATTGGCTGGGCATTAATAAGCGCACCTGTCCTGAGACTGGGTCTCCAGTGGACAGCAGAAGGCATGGTCTGCTCAAAGATCTCCCCTGACATCCTCTTGCAGTCGCGGGAGAAGGTCTTCAGCACCAGAGAAGAGAAGGTCTGGTGGAAACAACAGTGGCATCAGGATGAGTGACGTCCACATTCTTTGGTTTGCATAATGCCACATTCATGCTGGCAGAATGAAAGAAAGCGAAAACATCTCGTCTTAGAAACATTCAAAAATGATTCATAAGCACAAACATTAATGTAGGAATGAACAAACTCTGCAGGCTATTCCATCGTATTGATTGTATTAGCGGTGGGTTGTATTGACATAGATGTAACATCAAAGGGGGGCATTATTTTATACAAATTTGATGACTGTTCTCAAATTCTTGTATTGAATTCCAATTCCAACTGTTCTTCCTACTCTGGTATTTTCCATCTGTCAAACATCACATGAATGTTTAAGTTTATTCTTGATCTTGAAAACAGGTTTTGGTTTGCTGAGCATACAAATTTCAGCTTCCAAATTCACATTTCTTCAGTATTTATGTCCAGCTGCTGAAACCTCCCCATACTGCTTGAGATAGTCTCTTGACTATTAAACCATATCCTAAAAAGGTGACGTGTCTCAGTAGTACAACATCTTACAAAATTGAAATAGTCCATTGTTAAAGATGAAGTGTGGAAATCATGTATTGAAAATATTCCCAGGAGTTCAATAATAAATTACGATTCAGGGGTGCATGGGTTGCACTCCTCTCCCACTAGACTACAGAAGGACACATCATCAACTCTGTCTCACCAAGTCTTACAACGTCATAGGCTGCAAACCTTGGGCTCATTTCTTTGATTTTGGTGCCAAGGCTTCAAACTAAGGAGTTCCCCCTCGCCCCTCGAACTGCGATATTTGAGGTCCGAGATTAAAGCTCAGGCCATCTCTCCATAAGCGCTGCTAGTCAGAAAGCTATGCCAAACAGGGACGGGCTCTTTCAGAAAATAAAGCAACTGGTCATTCATCTGATTAAAATATTAGAGTGGATTGTTAATGGCCAGGTTAACAGGTACTTTGTGTCATACCTTGTAACTTATGTGCTTCCTTAAGTGTCAATTTTCCTCTTTTGTGTTACCGCCAATGTTTTTTTCTTTTCTTTAGTTATTTTTTTTCAGTGGATTTGTTTGGTTTGTTTGTTTCGCTGTATTTCTATACAGCACTTCAAACCCAGCTGATGTGTTGCTGGATACCATTCACTTTCTATTGCGGCTGTGTAGAATAAACCAGCCGGGTCACCTGCAGCTCGGACACAGTCCTGTCCAGTGCTTCAAGTTGCTTCCTCAGCAGAAGCTGGTTGTGGTTATGAAGAGTGGAATGTTGATTACTATCTGAATTCATCATCAGGGACTTTGTCTGATGCACCATCATCTCTATTGACTCCCTCAGCACCTGCAGAGAAACAACACATTACAAACACTTTATCAAAATTATGCAGATTTCATTTCTGCACGATAAGGCAAGAGAATGTTGGACTGGTGGACAGAAATGTAATCATTTCTTTTGTCATTTTTGCTCGAGCCGTCACTATATCCTGACAGTAATATACGAGTAGTATCATCGAGCTTGTGAACTCTGTGCCACCTCTGTTGACAAAGTGGTGTCTTCAAGTTAACTGCACTGCACTGTCTATTCACGCCTGTAATTTAAATGTATTCAATTGATGATGGTTGATAATATTCAGTAACCTACTTTGAGGTCTCCCTGTGTGATGAGCAGGAAGTTGTTGAGGCGCCATGAAGAGAGGAACTGGTAAGCCTTGGACATGACCCAGACCATAGACAGCTGCACGGTGGCTAACACCAAGCTAACAGTCTGCCTCTGGAGAGTGAGCCTGGAGGGGAAGAGGTGAGGAGAGCCTGCAGGAGAGAAGGAGAGAAGGAGAGAAGGAGAGAGAGAGAGAGAGAGAGAGAGAGAGAGAGAGAGAGAGAGAGAGAGAGAGAGAGAGAGAGAGAGCTCATTGACTACAGTTCACCTTGGCTGCTGGATGAAGGAAAATTAAGGTAAGTGAAGAAAATCTGAACCCATTGCATGAAATGTCTCTGGAGCAGAGCCGTACAGTCAGAGGTGGCTAATGCTACATTATGATCACGAGAACAAGCCCACCATACGAGAAAAGGTAAGAGAACGTTCATGTAAGAATGCAGAGATGTTCTTACCTGAGGCCCGGCTGTTTGAGGGATGGCAGCTCAGGGACGACAGGAGAGGCGGGGACAGCAGCAGGAGGTGCTCCATGGTCACTGAGATCATCCCAGTTCCATCTTGTTCAGATGAGCTGCTGCTCTGATTCACAGCTTTGAGACACTTGTCTCTCAGAGCTGAACCTAAACTTCTGCACACCTCTGAAGAAACACAGTGTGTGAGAGACAACATGACAAACACATACAACAGAAGGATGCAGTCAGTACAGTGCAATTGCCGTGTATCCATTAACACTGAAGTTAAGGTTTATATAGGGTTTGTATGAGTTTAATGGAAAACTAGCAGCGCAATGTTCTGATGTCCAGATGAAGCTTAACGCTTGTGATTTAGTTGGGAGTAGTCTGTCTGTCCTTCGCATTTCTCGAGGACCATCTGATCGATTCCATATGTGGCGGGTGTTTAGTGACCCAAGGGAGTGCTTTTGTCGAATTTGGGGCAAGTTAGGAGCATGACAAACTTTGAATAAACAAACACAGAGCGCTCTGTGTAGCACTGTGCCTGCAGTTCACTCTACAACTGGAAGCAGATTAAACTAGAGTGTATTTCCCCGGTGTCTTCAGCCGTGACTTGGGTGTGTTTCCCCCCTGTGAGTAAGACTGGATACCAACTAATTACACCAATGACAGCAAAATATCTCCTCTCAATAAATCCATGCTCCACTTTCTAACTGCAGTTATATCACCAATGTCTCTATTAACTGAGACCTAGGTGTGTTTCTTCAGCCCAGATTTAGTGATTTGGGGGCTACAGGCAAAACTGTCTTGCTTTATTCCCACCTGTTCTTATACTGTCTGTGTGTGTCTGTGTGTGTGTGTGTGTACTAACCATAGTCCCACTGAGCATGTGCTGTAATGACTAACAGATGCAGACAGAAGTCCTCCAGCATGGTTCTGCACTCCTCTGGAACCAGATCTACAATAAACAGCACAAAACTCAGAAGAGTCATGTAGACCTGCAATTCCACTGCCAGCCAAATTTTTATTAAATATTTATATTTATTACATTTATTTTTATATCTAAATCTGCTCAAGAATTCACATGAACAAAAAGCAGAATTTCAATGAGCAGGCACGTCTGAGTATTGAGGAACGTGTTCTGCTACTGTTGATGCTCCCTCAGATGCGGCTTTTCCAACAAAAACGTGGGAGACGACCCCGTGTCAGTGAAAGCTCAAACGTCTGTGGTGAGGAAATACATAAACTGCACATACACCTTGAATATTATTTGGTTCATCACGGCTGACAGATGCATAACAAATATTTAGAACACAGTTTTTTTAATTTTTGTTGTCATGTTAGGTTTGAGTTTTCCCATTTATTGGGGAAGGTGGTCTTCAGAATATGTACGTGACTTCACCCCCAGGTCTGAGCCCACAGGCACTGCATCCTTTTGAAAAATGCTAAACAATGAGATGAAACCACGCCTACTGTCACGTAGCGTCGGTGAATCCCCCCGAGATCAAGTTGAGTTGACTTTAACAATTCTGTCTGATCAGGTATGCACATGGTGGTGACTGAAAAACAACAACAAGGGACTCAAACGACGCCTCTATCTCAGAATTGGCCTTGTAAGATGTGAAACCAAGCCTCCAGGAAGAGTGCCAGTCTTTGACGCAAAGGCCAAACAATATAACTACAATTTCTGAGTCCACCATGTTATGCCATGAGGCCCCAAAAATGCTTTTCCCCTATTGGGAAAGAGACGTCTGTGAATTAGCGGCAAATTTTTTTTTGAGGTAAATCAACTTCTCTGTACGAACACTTGAATAGCCCTTATTTAAATGATTGGGTCCTAAAAGTTGTAACATGCACAACTCGCTGAATCCAGATATTTTCCTTCCTCTGTTCATGGAGAACAAGGCTGAACAGAGGGCTGGGGAGCAGGTTAAAGGAAACACTACTGCGCTTGTTTATCAGTCAAACCTTTTTTGCCTCAGGTGCCACTGAACAACTTTCATAGAATTAAATGGGCTGTCGCATCCTAGGTGTATCCAAATTGCTATATGCGATCGCCATGTTTAAAATAGAAATGAAATGGAATGATAATTTTCACACCTGTAATGTCGACACCTTAAGTTTAGTTTATACTCGCCAGCTGCAAGGTGACTGTCACAAATGGTTAACTGATAAAAACACTATGTACATGTCTACGGATTAAACTAAATAGACCAATTCATTTTGAGATCCTTTAGAAACAGGAGGTCTTAAAAATCTTCATTTGAGTAAATATTTAGCAGCCAAATTATAAAAGAAGGTTGAATATCCTGTGAACTATTTGCTTTATAATACATGTAATACTTGATTTGCTTCTTTACAGGTTTTGTATAAAGACAATAAAGTAGTTCATGAATATGAGATATGAGTTGACAGATCATTACAATCCCTCCTCGTCATTGTGGAGGTTGGTTTATGGCTTTTTGTCGTTTACGCCTACAGTCTATACTATACTATACAATGTCTATCTATGAGTTACACTCGTTGTCTTTTTGATTCTTCTCAGTACATTTTGTTTCTACGCCCTACGGCGTTTCGGAGAATAATGCAGTATAAACGCCCCCGGAGTCTGTGTAGGCCCATGCTACATGCTACATGCTACATGCTACATGCTACATGCTACGGCGCCAACCCAGCGTCATTATTGAAGTGTAGCACCCATCCTCTTGTCCCCCCACAGGGAAACACTGTCGACTCAGTCAGCACTGTTACTGTTGTTTTCAATGTTAGCACCTTTAGCTGCGAGCCGCTGACTCAGCTGTCACCATGTTGAGAGCCGTGTGGAGGCAAGGCCTCAAATCATAGATCTACTCCGAATTTGGAACTTAGCATTTTTTATAAAAAAAAGATCTCAATGAATATCAGACGAAATGACTAAAACACACAGAACACAGTACCTGGAGTAACGGAAGCAATCATTTGAAGAAGTAATTAATGAAAGACAGACAAATGAATGAATGAATAATGAATGACTGTGTTGTAGGGCCTGCTGTACGCACACATAGACATTATCTTCTCACCTGTCTTTGAAGCTTGACTCATCCTGTGCAGGATCTGGAAGCCCGTGTGTTTGTCTTGGAGGTTGATGCTTCCTGCACTGTTTCCTGCTTGTGGCACATGCAGCTGCAGCCACAGAGCGTTGCTGCAGAGGGTCCACAGCAGGGTGCGGTACTGTCCAAACAGATCCGCAAACAACAGCGACTGGCCGAGGTCCAACCACTGGACCGAGTGAGGCCAACGGAGACTGTCCGGCTCCACTGCGGTCCTCCCTGCTCCCCTCGTCTCCTCCTTCTCTGGGGTTCCATCCCTCCCAACGCCTGAGCTGAAGGACACAAACACCGCAGTTATCACGTATGTACTGTACAACAGAGAGTGTGGTCACATGAAGGTCAACACTGAACAGATGTCAGACCCCGTTACTGGTGGATGTGGCAAGATGTCCAGTAACGGTCAGTGCAACAATGTCCTCCTGTAACATTTCCTCATTTTAGCAGAAATAAATACATTGAATTGAATCCTAACAGGGCTACTTCAGATATTTAAATAATACCAGGAATTCAGTGCAATAATGCCACTGTGTTAGAAAACACAAGGGGCTGCATGTGTGTCGGCGTGTTTATTAAAAGTTAAGTTCTCGAGCCCGACACAGAGGGCTGGGAGGCGGGGTTAAAGGAAACGCTAGTGCACCTGATCTATGGCCCCTTGGATGCGGAAGATCTAGGAGTGGGTTGCACCAGCTGATCTCTACTAAGCCTGGTCCTAAGTGCTAAGTCAGTCTTTGTTCCCACCGGTCTTTAGAGTGAACTTTACTCAGTTCCACCAACCAAACTTAAGCCTAGTCTTAGCGATGCGTGTTCCTGTGAATGGCCAGCATATAATATATGGCTATTGCCTGCTGTTGCCTAGCATGGAGTGTCCAATGCGTCTCAGAAGATCTGACAGGCGTCCACATTCCTTAACAATGGTGCATCAACAGTCAGTGGCTGGTTGACAAACCTAACAGCAGCTTCTTACCTGGTTGTTAGTTTCAGTTCAGCCCATTCCTGCTGACGTCCTTCCACAGTTCGGTCCTTGCTCCGCTCTGTACTCCATTCCACTGAATCAGCTGCATTTATACCGGGAGCATTCAAAATCACCAGGTCAGTCTTCTCGCTTGGTGATAACACCTCTGTCACTGTATCTGGGAGCGGTGGTTCGGGTGGAGCCTCTGGTGCGGGTGTATGTGACACCAGGGGAGCCAGCAGCTCATTGGAGGAAACTAGCACCTGGAAAAGTAGCTCTACTGAGGAATGGTCCTGTTGGCAAACCCCTGACAGAGGCAGGGCTGAGAGGCCGTGGAGGGTGGTTGAAGGGGGAGAAATGGTCTGCAATAGTTTACAGTTTTCTAAGCTTTCTAGGTTTGTTTGGACTGAGTCCAAAGCTTCCACAGTAGTCTGGACTAGACCGGTCTGGGATATGCATGTTTGGTACTGGCTGGTTTGGTCTTCGTTAGAGCCCTCTGGTCTGTGTTTGACAAAGGTGGGCTTGGCGAACACAGGATTGTGGTTTTCAATGATCGTACTCTCCAAATGAGGGTGAGGGATGTAAACAGGAGGAGTTGTATGGCAGGTGTGACTAGATGATGACTGATGATGAGAAGTAAGGTAGGTGTGCTGCAGTTGCTCCCAGGTCAGCTCAGATCTTAGTGCAGAGGTCCCAGAACGGGGTCTGGCCACCTGACTAACAGAGCCATCAGGACATGCGTAGGCCTCGTGGCTGGTGTGGACCTGACAGATGGGACGGCTCTGCTCAGAGGCCCAGCAGTGCAGCTGCTTGGCTGCCATGTCTGCTTGATGCAGCGCTAAAATCATCATCAGCTCTTTGACTGTGAAGGCAGCAGGGTGACGCCCTTTGCTGTTTGGAAGACTACAGTCCAGTGTGGAATAATGCGCCTGCTGTAATACTGCAGTCCTCAGCTGGGTGGTGCTGTGCTGCGCTCTCTGCTCTCCCACTGCCTGGTTATACAGGTCTGTTCCAGCTAAAATGTCCTCCAGGACTTCTCTTGGCACAGAGTTTAATTCGGTCCGGGCTATGGCACACAGAATGACATACACATAATGTTCCATCACAACCAGTGCCTGCAGACCAAGTAAGTCCAGAGTCTGTTTGATTTCCCCCAGCAGCCGGGTGTGCTGGACCAGAGCTGGCCTCAGGTAGTGGTCCGAGTGGACTTTGGAGAACAGACAAGACCAGTGGTTGAGATGGACCCGGAGCTCCTGACTCAGGGAGCCGAGACCAACGCTGGACGGGGTCTGCAAAAGAGAGGAGAATGCTTGTGTTTGTGAATAAGCAACAGAGATATCATTTGAAATTATGCTGCTGACACTGTACCCGAGTATCACTACTGATACCCAAATGTATTTATTTTTCAGTATCGTATTTTGAGCAATACGAACATGAGAAGAAGCCAAAGGTCTCAAACATTAAATGCCGTTTCAACACAAGCAGCCAGCCATGCGGCAGCCAGCCGTGTCTAAAGTAAAACAGAGATGAGGGAAGAGCTGAAGCTGAGCATACAGTTGATGTCAGCTCTCCGTCTGTGTCCACCACCAGACTGAAAGAGCTCAACTGTTGGATGGATTGGTGTGACATGTGTGCAGACATTCATCTTCTAGCATCACCAGCAGGTTCACATTTGTGTTTTTTTAGTGAAATATCTCGACAACTATTGGATGGCTTGCAAGTACATATGGTACACACTTCCATGGTCCCCTCAGGATGAACTGTAAACTTTGGTGCTCCTCTAACTTTTCATCAGGTCAAAATGTGTCCAGTACTTTGATTTCTGATCAAATACCTGCAAAGCTAATTCCCATCAGGCTCAGATGTACTGTGCAGTCAATGCAGATTAGGATGCTAACAAGCATAACACACATAATACCTGCTAAATGTTAGCATGTTAGCATTGTCATTGTGAGTATATCAAGTTCACCATGCAAGTTCATTCAGACCCTATGAGACCCATTTTCCACCCAAAACAGCTGAATGAACCGTCCTCCCACCACAAGGCTCGTTGATATTTTGATACATTTACATATTTAATTAGGGTGACCAGACGTCGTCTTTTCCCCGGACATGTCCTCTTTTCGAGACCTGAAAAAAGCGTCCGGCAGGGATTCCAGAAACGTCCGGGATTTTGCTACGTCGGGGAACATAGTTATTACCCCTTTACAAGTTTTGGAAATGGTATCTCCCTCACGTTCCACCTTCTTGCGCAAGCTCTGACTGTAGAGAGAACTGTCATTGGTCGACCGATCTCAACGTAAATGTAAGTTCACGGCATGCTACACACTACTGCTACCCCCCCCCCCCCCCCCCCCCCGCGACGAAGTGTCCTCTTTTTCACAAACTCAAATCTGGTCACCCTAACATATTTAGACAGAGGATGTCATATGTGTAAAGCCCCCGAAGGGAAAATTGTGATTTTTGAGTGGAGAACTTTATTTAGTTGATAAAAAAAAAATATTTGCAATGTATGCACTGCAGACAGAGTGCAGATCTCCTTCAGCAAACAGAGACAATGCAGACAATAGCACTGTCAAACAAATGTGCATTCAAGTGCAGCTATTCCTTGTCTCATTTGTTATTATTTTAAACTACATAACGAATAAAGAAATAATGAAACCAACAATATACTGTTTAGGCCATCAGCTATGGAGGCAAACCAATGCCATAACTAGAGAGCGCAAATGAGCTCCACGAGAGCGCGAAAATCAAACAGCCGCGCGCGTAATTTACTTTGACGAGCGCTTTTACATCACTACGCGAGTAAAATCCCAGCTCGCGCTAGCAAAAGTCCCTCTCAAAGTTGGAACCTGCTCGCTCTCGAAGCTTTAACCTGCTCGCTCGCGTGTCTGTTACCTGCTCGCGCTCGAGTAGATTTTCTTTTTGACAGTAAGTGGGCGGACCCAGTCACCATCGATCTCTACATCTAATTGGTTACAATCCTCGGCTTCGGATTGGCTGGAATGCATTTCTCACCAGCACACTGGGAACAATGGCGGATGAGAAAACACAACTGAAAGTTGATGTTCTCTGAATACTACTGTTGTTGAGTCTCTGTAGCGGTTAAACATGAGATATAATTCTGTTTTGAGGATCTAACGAGCAATCTTTATTAGTTTATTATTTATTCACAGTAACGTTACATCAGTTTGACTGAGGGAAAGGTTAAGATTTATAACTTAAGATTTTAATTTAACTTTTACTTTAAACTACAGTGGTGTCTTATTACTTTTGACCAAATTGTTTGCAATTATATGTGTATCTATATAAGTATATATAAACAGATACACATAATGTTATATATATATATATATATATATATATATATATATATATATATTGTGTTTATTTATGTTACACACGTCCCATGTATCTATACTATTATATGAATCTGCTAGGTGTAGTAGTACTATGGGTGGGGTCCTGGGTACAGTTTTAAAAGTGATGGCGCTATGATATAATATAATGGTTCTTACAATCGTTGCTCTCTTATTCTAAAAACGGAATTAACTGGCGGTGCCTCCAATAGAATAAAAGGTCTGTGCCTCTTATTTAGTCCTTTTATCTTGTGTTGTGATTGTATTTGACCCTTTCTTGAATAGTTCTTTAACTTGGACACACCCAAGATACATTAACTGCCTTGAAACACTGTTTGGTATTTATTAGGCGTATGCAACAAACTAAATGACATGCAGATCCCTTATTAAAGACAATATCAATAGAGATACTACGAGACTGACAAACAGTTTCTTCCTGCTGCTGTGACTTCATGTCACGGCCATACTTTGGATATTGTAGCAATGCATAGTGCACTTTATACATATTTTTGTGCAATACTGTCACTATATTTTGTGTCTTATTTTTTGCCTTAAGTTTATTGTAATTCTGTGTGTTAGGAAGACCCAGCAAAATAAGCTTTTCATTGTACAGAATAACTGCCTGTTATCTGTGCAAGGTAAACTCACACATACACACTCAAAATAACAAATACAGAAATACATATAATTGTATATATATTGTGTTTAGAACTATGTTTATATATAAAATTGCAAACAATTTGGTCAAAAGTAATAAGACACCGCTGCAGTTTAAAGTAAAAGTTAAATTAAAATCTTAAGTTATGAATCTTAACCTTTCCCTCCGTCAAACTGATGTAACGTTACTGTGAATAAATAATAAACTAATAAAGATTGCTCGTTAGATCCTCAAAACCGAATTATATCTCATGTTTAACCGCTACGGAGAAATCGGAGCCAGCGGATCATTTCAAAAAGTCCTGCCGGGATCAGGCTGCTCTCGGCGGGCAGACAGAGCGCTGACGGCCCGGTGCTGCGGAGCTCACGGTCCCTCAGCAGGAACTCAAACCGTCGGCGTATCTTTTTAAGTCGGCTGATTCTTGAATAACCGATCACAGATTTGATGCTTAAACAACTAACTTCTCGCCTGAAAACATCCTAAAATTACATTTTGTGACTCAACAACAGTAGTATTCAGAGAACATCAACTTTCAGTTGTGTTTTCTCATCCGCCATTGTTCCCAGTGTGCTGGTGAGAAATGCATTCCAGCCAATCTGAAGCCGAGGATTGTAACCAATTAGATGTAGAGATCGATGGTGACTGGATCCGCCCACTTACTGTCAAAAAGAAAATCTACTCGAGCGCGAGCAGGTAACAGACACGCGAGCGAGCAGGTTAAAGCTTCGAGAGCGAGCAGGTTCCAACTTTGAGAGGGACTTTTGCTCGCGCGAGAGCAACTTTTGCTCTCGTGAGCGGGGATTTTACTCGCGTAGTGATGTAAAAGCGCTCGTCAAAGTAAATTACGCGCGCAGCTGTTTGATTTGCGCGCTCTCGTGGAGCTCATTTGCGCTCTTTAGTTTTGTCACGGGTTTATCGCCATAATCAGCCTTGGCCTCACTCTGATTACAGCACACTTGGAATTCCCTGCAGAGGGACTTATGTTTTGTTGTTGTCATGCATACGGAGTGAGGTGGCTCGCACAGATACAGGTATTGAAAAAAAGCAGATTTTTTTTTCTATATTAGACTGTTGTCTGATTTTTGAAAGCACTTCCTAAATAAAAAGGCAGTTCACATTTATCTCACTGCTCATATTAATGATTGTAAAAGTAGCTATGTGCAAAACATTATTGCTTCAATGGACTACATTTACCATCAACACTGATTGGACATCCACATAAAACCTGCCTCTTTTTCTCTTAAAAGCAGCAAGGAGCTGCACAGTTGTGCTGCTTCTCCATGCTTCTCCATGCTCCATGCGATCAATCGGATGAAGCGTTCATTTCACTGACAGAAACCTTTTGAACGCTTTCCTGTCGTTCAGCCTTACCTGTCGAGGTGTCCGGTGTGATTTCTCCAGCTGCTCCTCCAGCAGGTGGCTCACTCTGGATATGTACGCTGCCGCTAGGCGAGCCCTCCTGCTGTACTCGTGTATGAAGAGCAGCAGGGACCGCTGCTCCAGCAGCCTCCACAGAGCCGTGTAGTGGCCCTGCAGGACGGAGCAGGAGGAGGGCAGGAAGAGAACACCACCCTCTGCTGGGACGCCTTTCACACACACCTGCTGGGGAGGAGGAGAGGAGGAGGTTTGACATTGCTTCTTCTCCTCACTCATCACCCCAATTACCTTCAGAACTCGAATTCTTCATTTTTACCATTATTTCATTCCTCCTTTTTCTTCCCTTTTCAATTATTTAAATATCTTGTCACAGTGATCATTGACCTCCAAAACTTCAAATGTAGCACAGAGATGAACTGATTAGATTTTGAAGAAATTCCCTCCAGGCGTTCCTGAGATGACTGATGTACAACATGAGATCATAACGTCTCCGATGGCGGCATGAAACTCATTTGTTTTGTTAAATCTACCACTAGAGAACATTGCAATGGGGAGACCCAGTACAGTATTGGACCGGTCTCAACAACATTATGAAAGCATGCATCAGAGAAATAAAATCTCAAATCATGAGGTTGAGAGGATCACACACATCAACACCTGCTGACATCCAGCTTGCATTCCCTCCCCAGAGCTCACCTGTGGGGGTCCCCTCTGGGCCCAGCTGACCTGCTGCCACTGGGGTGCCACGGTCAGAAGAGCTTGTTGCAGACGCAGCAGACGTGCAGACGACCGGGACACCAGATTGGGAGCAACTACAAAATTCCCCTCGACCTCTTCCTCATCTTGACTGCGGCAGAGGAACAGCCACTTCAGACTGGGATTGAAGGTGCTTCTGAGTAAAGACTCCGCTCGCTGCAAGGAACGGGAGATGGACCTCTGGGACCAGGAACCTGGAGGGGCGGACAAAACATTGGTAAAAGAGTTCAGCTTTTAAAAAGAAATGATCCTGCAGAAAAAAACCAATGAAGAATTCTACGTGAGTGAATCTGTGTGGGTTTTAAGATTCCTTTGTGGTAATAACCAGAGCAAAAATATGTTTAATTCAATTACATTAAATGTATTTTATATAGTCCAAAATCACAAATTATCCTCGGAGGGCTTTACAATCACATCGGATCAGGAAAAACAGAAGAAACCTTCAGGAGAGCAACAGAGGAGGATCCCTCCATCAGGATGGACAGAAGCAATAGATGTCATGTGTACAGAATGAATAACGCACAAAGAAGATGGAGGAGCTGCTGACAGCTGAAATAATGAAAAAATAATTGTGGACGATAAAGGCTCCAGAAAGACCTTGGAAAAAACTAAATAAGTCATTTGTTTTTAAGAGGGACACTTTGGACACCTATTTGTGAAGTTTAGTTTGCAGTGACGTTCCAAAGTCACAGCTTGCGGTACATGATGTACTGCATTTCCTGTTAGTACAAAGCAGGTATGTACCTATGTTTACTTTTCTGTGTACTAACTGCTAAAACAGGATACAGTGAAAGTGACTATGTAGTACATCCTGTATACAATGAGTATGCAGTGGGATCTGCGACAGAGATATGGGCTCAGTCCTCTTGTCTGATACTAGAGTGTGTTTTTGGACACTGATGACTTCATCTTTATCTGCTACCATCACAAAAAACACGTAGTACCATTAGTGGTCAGATCCTCCGTCACCATGCAGGAAGTCCTCTGAAAGACACAAAGGGAAATCATCCATCCAGTCAGTCTTAGAGCGAGTGTTTTCTAGAGAATCATCTATGAATGCTCTTGAATTGATATAAGCGTTATCACTGCTATGCCGATTCAGTTATACATCTTATTTAGGCCTCAAAATGTTGCAAAATAAGACCGCTTTAACTCTTTAAAAAACTTTATGGCCGACAATTTCACTGAAACTAGCTGCCTGCCTGCTACACCAAAGCAATGATCTGTAGTCCATGATCTGTAGTCCATGTGACCAAAGCTAAGATGCTTTAAAGCTCCACGGAGCTGCAGGGTGAACTGTAATTCTCTCTGGGTTCCTCAATACAAGCAACCCCCATTATTACCATTAATAGACATCCAATTGACAGAGAATAACGTTTTTTATTTACTTTACTAACCTGCTCCTTTTCTGGACAGATTAACTCAGAATTATCTGGAAGAGAGAGACAAACAAAAACCATAATCATCCGACAACATCGAAAACAAAAACGTAGGACTGTCTCACCACAGGACCAACTTGTTCAAAAGAGAGCGAGGCTGGATCTTGTATTACGTTCCACGGTTTCTCAGGAACCATGAATGTAATGAAATGCTTTAAAGTAGGCTTAGAAAGGTAAACTAATTGAAGGGATGTCTTTTGAAAGGTCCTACCCACTGATAGTCAAATACAAAAGCTCCTCTGATGAATCATTTCTAGGTTATAAAAACTGAATCATCTCTGATTGATAGTTGATATATTTTAAACCATTGGATGTATGGATTTGAGGAGCTTGCTAACGGGCTACACAACAGAAACACCAAGGTGACCTTAAAGACTGTTTAAAAGTACTGTTCATCCACTAATGACACATGATGTGCATGTACACAGCTCACTTTTTTAAAGTTCAAGTCCAATGTGCTGGAGTGCAGAGACAACAACATTTGTGGTTGTGTTAATACTGTGTGTGTGTGTGTGTGTGTGTGTGTGTGTGTGTGTGTGTGTGTGTGTGTGTGTGTGTGTGTGTGTGTGTGTGTGTGTGTGTGTGTGTGTGTGTGTGTGTGTGTCACCTGCTGTCAGACCAGGTTCTCCACCAGGATCTGTCAGAATCTCTGGGTTGTTGTGATCCATCCCAGACATGCAGCGGAGCTGTGAACATAGACATTGTTAGCTGCTTGATAATGGTAAATGGACTGTACTTGTACATCTTGTCAACCACTTAAAGCACTTTAACACTACTTGTCATCATTCAACCATTCATACACTGATGGGAGGAGCTACCATGCAAGGTGCCACCTGCCCATCAGGACTATCTAACCATTCACACCCAATCATACACCGATGGCACAGCTATGGAAGTTGAAGGATGACCCGCTCTCTCACTGAGCCACAGAGCCAAAGGGCTTAAAGAACACTTTTTAAAAAGGTGAGGTGTTGTCTGTGAGGGTATTATCTCATTAGTTATGTGATGTGATGATCAACAGTGTGCCTAATTTCCACTTAGTTTCCAGAATTAAAGCTACAGTTAGTAACTTTACTTAAATAACATTTTGTTTTTATAGTGATCCTAAGATCCATTTGAAAGATTCCTCCTACAGAAATAGAAATGGAGTTGGATGGTTTTTCTTACAAAAGACAATGGCGATTGTTGTAAGTTGTTAGGGTGACCATGCAGAAACCTCTGGTGATGCCAATGTTGAATAGTCTTGAACCTGCATTCTCTCTCCTGACCACCAGGGGGCGACTCCTCTGGTTGTATAGAAGTCTATAGAGAAAATGACTCTACTTCTCTCTTGATTTATTCCCTCAGAAAACATTGGTCTCAATCTCTAGTTTCAAGTCTTCTTCAATACAGCATGATGTTCATTTAGTAAATGATGGTCATTTAGAGTCAAACAGACCATAAAGCAGGGGACGCTTTAGGGCGGGATACTGTGATTGACCAGAGCCGTAGCCGGCTGTATCCTGCGTCAGTCCTCCACATATTCCAAATATGGTAACTTCCATTTATCGGTTGCAAAAAAACAACATGACAACAGTCGTATTCCAAGATGGCATGTGTTGTGGCAGCTCGCTGGAAAGAGAGAGGACAGAGCTCCGGAAAGGGATGGGCTAGTGTGAGGCCGAGGGGTAACGTCACTCCCAGGTCTGAGCCAAAGTCCAACCACTGCATCATTGTAATGCAAAAGAGTAGGATAGAGGCTGAGAGATGAAACCATATTCCACTTCTGAATGACAAAAGCCTTGACACAGAATCGACAAAGATAACAGGGACAGTAGTTGAGAAACAGCAAATTGGCAAAGGTCACCAAATTTGATGGATTTATTGTTTATCAGACCACAGATGTCTCATCTCCCCCCAACTCTGGGAGACTTTGCCGGGAGGAGAGCGAGCACCAGACGGCTGTAGCAACTGGAAGTGAGCCCCAGACCCCCAGCGTCCGGCTGTAGTCTCCCAGCTCGGGGAGAAGAGGGTGGCAACGTTTCATGACCAAGACTAGACAATTGGCCTTGTAAGGTTAGGGCTGAGCCAGTTTCAACCACGACATTTTGTTTTGTTTTATCCAACTGGTAAAAACATGTAAATATTAACACCAGCATGTATGTCTTTCATATTATTTAATGTATAGCTTAAAAACACAGTAAGTCTGCAGTTACCACACTTTAAGGACAAGTCTGAGGTACTTTTACTTGAGTGTTTCCATTTTATGCAACAGTATTTCAGAGACTACTGTTTTTCATGTCACTACATTTTTCTGACAGCTAATAGATACTTAACTAATCCAGATGTCAGATTCTAAAGAAGATAACATATGATGCATTGTTGTAGATGAAACCACCACATTAATGAATTAACCAACAGTAACACTCACAGGGACCGTTCACTTTAAGGTATTTTCCTTCACATATTTGAGTCAAGCTGTTGACACCGGACATCACAACCCCAACGCGTTATCAAGACATCCTTACTGAACATTAGAAACGTCCACACGTCCATCGCCGCGGCATCCCGACGACAACAGAAGAGCCGTCGGCCCCTCACGTGTCCTCACGAGACGCGGGAGCTTCACCTTCACTGAATAATCCCGCAGGACTGAGTCTCAACAGCAGCAGCAGGTTTAGCCCCTTTAGCTACAACTAACGGCGTTTTTTTTATCCGTGTCCACTATTCGTATTTATCACATTCCTTCAGTGAAATTGCCGCCGAAAGCCAAGTATCTTATTATTGACTTACTCCTTTTCTAAGATGTACTTGTTAATCCACTGCTCACGAAGGCAGTGTGGTTTAAAATAGCATCTGCTAGCCTGAAAACAGTAAACACAGGATGTAGAAGCAGCCAATCAGGAGAAAGCGTCCGCGGTCGTTATGGAAAACAGGCCGCCTGTCTTTTCTTCTTCTGTTCGTGTATTTCCGGCAGACTACGTGGGCCCGTTGCTGCCCTCCAGTGGTCAGTGTCAGGCTGCAGCTCAAACTGTTTTCTCTTTCCAAAGGTGTATTCAGTCTCTGCGAGAAGTTCAATGCTTCTTTGTGTCCAGGCGTGATGATGACGACACTTCACTCGCTAAATCATAGCTTATCTGTAGCCCAGGACTCTTGTATATAAGATGTTTGTATGATGATATCCTCCAATAGCTTTCCTTGTAATACATGCTCACTGGATGGATGATCTTGAGACAGAGAAATGTTCCCGAGGAAACAATATACCTGGAGCATAAGAAAGTACTTAACTGCAAAAGCAGAGAATTTTAGGGAAACAACTGTACTTTTTATTGCTTCTAAATTATTGTTTTTGACAATAAACATGAGCTTTCTTGTTTTGCTGTTTCATTAGATTGATGCCAGCACCATACAGCTGATGGTGATACAATAAATGAATAATTAAAGACGTATTTGCCATCATATGGCTTAGCATCACACCAGTGGAGATCAAGGAGGGCTAAAATGTACATTTAAGTAACTTTTGTTAGGTATTAGGGTCTATGAAAACAATGCTTTTAGTTTTTAGTTTGTGTTGGAGCTAAGCAATTGTTATGTAAAGCTATTACTACAAAAGTAACCGTTAGGCTGGCATTTTGGGCTATACAAAATAGTTGTTGAATAGAGTTGAATTGAATGACTTCACTGTAAGACATTTCAAGCCAGTTCAACTTGCAAACGAAAGTTCACCTGCTGCCTTAGTTAACTCAACTTGAAATTTCCTTTGATTCAACTGATAAATTAAAGTTCATAAGGTTGATGTAACTACAACGTTCTAGTTGTCTCAACATTATGATCCAAGTTGTCAGAGTTGAGTGAACTGTTTGTCCCTTGTTGTTTGAACTTGATCCACCAAGTTAAAACAAAGAGTGTTTTTACATTATCAGTTCGAGAAAACTTTCCTTAGCTAGTCAAACAAACGCACATTTGTGCTTTTATGTAACTCAGTTACAAGTTAGAATAACTTTACCATGTGTATACAACTTGCCATTTCAAGTTAAGAGGACTTACATTCCAAATTCGTTTCAACTTGCATATAAACGTTATTTTGACTGATAATTTAAAATGTGTTTGCTTTATAGAAAAGAAATGACCAACAATTCTTACTTCTGTTCAAAAGATATAACATTTATTGGAAGAAAATATACACAGACTGAAACATTCGCTACAAGTACATCTCCTCATACCCAAATACAAGTGGAGGCAATCTGACAGATATGTGTGTGAATGGGTGAATGATGACAAGTAGTGTTAAAGAGCTTTGAGTGGTCGGAAGACTAGAAGAGAGAAACACAAGTACAGTCCATTTACCATATATAGCCGAGCAGTTTGCTTCTGAGCCCATGGATTCTTGCTGAGCACTGGTCCGGTTTAATGTCCATGAAACTCAAAGGTGTCGTTCATATTATGGGGGTACTCAGGTCAAGGCAGTAGATTGTGCCCATCAACATGAAGCCTGTGGACACGTCTGAGCTCATGTTGGACGATCTTCTCTACTGCCTCGGCCACATGGAAGACTTCCAAAGGAAGTGAATCATGCAGAATGCCTTCGTGTCCCATCAACAGTCCAACCTGCATTCATCCAGGGTTTCTCCATGAACCTGAAGACATATAAAGACATTCACATCTTAACTGACATCTCCAAAATAGTACTAGTTCAATGTTTTGAGAGTCCTCATTAAAAGGAAAGGAAAGGGTAGTTTACAATTATACAAAATCCCTATAAAAATGTGTGTGGCTATGGGTAATAAAGCTAATGAACACAACACATGTTACCATTGTCGCATTACAACCATTGAGTGTAGTAAATGTGTAAATACAGTGTCTTACATCACACATCCGGATTATGTCGGAGGAATCCTCTGAAAGATAGTAGCATGAAGACCAAGCAGGACAGCTGTTCTTCGGTTCTGGTTTGTGTCCTACAAAAACAGACAAGAGAGATGAATGCAATACCAAAGGTAAAATGCTAACTTGAGTACAGAGAAGGCCTAAACACCACCGATCGGCCACCAAACAGGGCAGTCAGACTCCAACGGATCGTCTGGTCTGCAGAGAGAACCATTGGTTCCAGCCTGCCCTCCATCCTGGACTTGCACACCGCCAGAGTCAGGAAGCGGGCTGTAAAGATCACCACAGACCCCTCACACCCTGGACACAAGCTGTTCCAACTCCTCCCCTCTGGAAGGCGCTACAGAGCACTGTACGCCAAAACCACCAGACACAGAAACAGCTTCTTCCCACTGGCCGTCACTTTGATGAACAGTTAAACAGACTCTTCATCTGCACTATCTGCACTTTTTTGTTGTTTTACTACTGTCTTTAATGTCCTTTTTATATTTTTTATATTTATCTTGTATATTGTGTGTGGAAAAAAAAAAAGTACGAAGAGCAAGTGAAACCGGAGTCAAATTCCATGTATGTGCAAATTTATATGGCCATTAAAGCTGATTCTGATTCTGATTCTGATCATGTCCATGATGCTGTTTATGATGCTGGATTATTCTTCCGTTAGAGGAGAATGCACAAAACTTACATTTCACGTCACGTACTGGACATTCTTGATGACATCTGAAAACAGAAAAAATCAAATGAATTGCACGTTTAGTAAAAATTTGTGTTTCAGAAAAATAAAACACACATCTAATATTTGTATTTCATATAAATATAACATGTGTTTACTTTACGCTCAAATTATCAATCTTTTACATTTCTAAATATTTAAAACAAAAACAGGGATCAAGCAATTTTTAAACAAAAATCCTTTACAAAAAAAAAGTATAAACCAAGTATTACACATCTAATATTCAAATACACTTTGTGGATTTATTATATACATATGCTGTTTTGTCTTATGCTAGGCTAGACGCAGGAATAAGGGAATAGAAAGTTCTGTCTGTCACAAGGGTCCAACTGACCAAACCGCACCCTAGCAGCAGACAGAATGAGTCAGCCAGATAATTGAAGAACAGAAAGTATAAACATGATCACAACTGTCTCTTGGAGCCATATATGGCATTACTGGATGGTATTGATAAGACAAACAAGTGGCTGATGCAAGAGTAAGTTCCACTTAGAAAAGGCTCTACAACTATAACTGTGTGCTGTGTAACTGTTATTCAGATCTCACTTGGCGCTTGGCTGTAACAGACTTATACTCTGTGGTGTGATCTCCAAAGATCTTTGCTTTAATAATAAACTTGCTTTAACAGAAGATTCTACGACTCTGTCTTGACTCTCCCACATCAACCAACTCGGCGAAGCAGTAGGCTGACTTCAACAATGTCCAGTCAGTTCATTGGGTTAGCTCAAACGTGTGCAGTATAAGGCAACAGCCCTGCAAGAGTTCAACCTTGATGTTTGAAATATTCTGTTTTAGCTTTGTTTAGGTATAAGTGAGACCGTAGATTGTGATGTTTAAATATATTACATTTACTGTAGAGTACGAGAAACACCTCAATATAATCCAATTCAATAGAGCAAGTCTCAAGAATTAGTATTGCAACACGGTCTGTGCTCAGTGCGCCGCTGCGTCCCTACATCATGCTCTGCATTAATATAAGTCATTACTGGCATACAAACTAAATATTAACACATTAATACATACATTTTGCCTACTGTCAGGTCAAAATAAAATACAAAGAGCAAGTAAATCATGGGCAGTGACTCTGCCGTTCAATGTGAATCCCTCAGCCTTATGACTCTATACATTCAGACTGCTTAAAGTTCGTGTTAGCTAGTTAGCTAAAACGCGCTAGCTAGCTAGCTAACCGAACATGCCAGTTGGAGGGGGGAGGGGTGTTGAGCGAAAAACGTAACTTAAATGAAGCATGACATAATGAAAGAAAATTGTGGTCACTTTAAAACATGAACCAATAGCTTATACTTTGAAGAGAATTTATGATTTATATAGCATTGGCTGAATATTCTGTTTTTAAGATAATGCTTGCTTCATGCTGAAGGATGTGTGTCTGTGTCTCAGGTCTGAGAAACCGCAGAACTCTTACTTCCCACTCTGTGGTTTTGGTTCCGCAGACCAGACATAGCATTGGCAATTGACCTTTTTCTGACCCGGTCAGACAGAGGCCAATGCAGCCTTATATGTACATGTTGACCGGGTTTAGGCCTACAAACTTGCATTTATCCTTAAACGACCTTATACGTGGCCTTTTGTCTGGTTTCTGTCTAAAAGACGGGGTTCCTCTTTTCTCACAAATGTCTGGGGGTCACAGTTTCATGTGTGGTGGGAAAATTATCTCTTGGTCACTGGGGCAGAGGCAGAAGAGTTGAGAATTGTAATTTGAGCTTTGTAATGAACAGACAAAAAAAGTCTTCTGGAACACAAGTTGTGAGGAGTGATTCTTTGATGCTTGCAAGCGGGGAGCAGTTTACACAGGCGCGTGTCACAGTGACAGTGGAAAGACTCACACGACTTCTGTCCGTTCCTTGGTATTTGAAAGGTTCCTTCCCTGTCTGTCGGATGAAGTTTGGGACAGCCAATGAAAATGAGCAGCACACTTAAAAGAGAACCATAATATGAGTCTCACACACAAGTCTTATGTTCTTGTTCCAACTATTAATTAAATTTATCAGCAGGTGCAAACTTATCTATTCACCCTCGTCCTGTATCCGGCCTTGAGGAGAAAGCAGCAGTGTTTCAAGGGTAGTTGTCTGGGAACCTGGGTTGTGTTTTTCACTGGGAGTATTTGAAAAGCATTGGAGTCAGATAAAAGAAGAAGTCAGATAGAAAGAGAATAAGAATCCTTTACTCTCTGAGTTCGGGGCTCACTCATCCTGAGGCGTGCTGACCGTGTGAAGGGCAGACAGACAGGGGAGCGGAGTCCAAGGTCTTGTATTAGGTATGCATTTCATGTATGTGTGTAATTGCTAAAATAAATAACCTTGATTGTAATATAACCTGTTCTGTCAATTCTTGAACACTCGAGGAATATCCCGGCGAGGAGAATTCCACTTCAACTTCTACATTAATGTTGTACATTATGTTTTATCAACTGCAGGACGGATAAAATAGGTCAACCATTTGTCTTAGAAGAAGTTCTATAAGGGACATTGTTAAGCTAGCTAAACATTAAAGCCACAAATAAAAGTATCTAAGCCTTTCCAGACCATTGACAAGCACGAGCTACATAACTGTGTTACATTACTAATGTTACACATGCTATTAATTAAGAAAAATACTCATAATTTAAACTCACCTTCATGTGCCGAAGCAAAGCAAAAAGACTCAGCTCTGGTCAGTCCGCTCTACTTGTTGCAGGTGGAAAGTAACGGTGAATTGCTCCGCCTCGATTCACTGGAGGTTGTCAGGTTAATTGTTGTTTTTTTTAAACCCTCACTCCCGCCTTTTCCAGTCTTTTCTCTCTTTTTTTACTGATAACTTGAAGAGCCAAGTTCAATTAACACTAACAAATCTTGATAGCGTGCTTTGATTATTGGATGCCTGGAAGAACTCAGTTCAACAACTTCTCTCGTTCTCTAAATGTATTTACTAAATGATCACAAGCAAAGTAGTAAGCGCTGCAATTGCAAAAGCAGTGAGTGGTACAGCAACACGCAGGTTGGGCAAAGAACAACTGCCCCACCACGGAAGTGGGGCCTTTCATACACAGTTTATCGTCACAGGTTCGTCTCCCCTCGTCCTAACATCTGATTCGCTCTATCCTGTCCAGAGGAGGAGAATCCCGTGTTCTCATCTTTTCTCACAAGACTGGAACGTGCAACGACCAGTCTGCTTCCAGAATGTCAATATACTGATAAACAGTTGTGGGTGTTGAAGTGCGCAGGCGTGTGACTAACTTCCCTTGAGAACTGGACATTTCATAGACACAACAGCTGCATAGCTGTGTTATACTGACCTTGCTAACCTGAACTTTAATAGACATGAAGAGTAATACAATGAAGAATATAAGGATTTATATTATCAATCTCAAAAAGTCAACACAAGGCATTATTGTAAGTTTAACTAAGTTTTAACTTGAACAGTTAAGTTCAAATCTAAAACTTGTCAGAGCTCTTTGAGTTAAAGAGAAGAAGTAAGTGGACATAACTAAACAGGGCTGTGATGTTTTACAGTGTTGAAAAAAGAGCGAAAAGTGGAGAATCGCTAAACACCGCGGTTGTCTTTTTCTAACTCCTCATAAATTCTTCTTCCCATCTTTCCTTGACCCCGTGAAATTTTCCTTAGAGGTCAAGGAGAAGTGGTTAGGAATAGACGTTAGGAGGTAATTTTTTTGACATTTCGACCGCAGCCAAAGACTCCAGTTAGTTAGTTAGTAATGTGCATACAGAAGTAGAGAGAGAAGGCCATGGCAGGAGGCAGGACCAGGGTTTTATCTTTACAACTACTTTGTACAACAGGAAATTAGCCCCACTTGGAATCAACAATGTTTTATCTGCTTTCATTGTCAAAAGCTTTGGGCATGCCTACTGTTATTTCACTTGACATAGTGAGGTCATGGCCGCCTATCGAGCAAAGCCAGTTAAAACACTGTTTTAAAACTATTTGGTCCAGCCAATACCTTTTAAATTATAAATAATGATACCAATAAGCATTGGATTTTTTTCCCATGCTTTACTCCAGAATTATATAATTTTCTAAATTACCCAGTATATATACTGTGTAAAGAAAAGTGGAACTTTTTTTCTTTTGCCAGTCAATAAGATGTCACCTCTATCTACCAGCCATTGAATGAATCAGTGAGTCCATAAATCAAAATACAAAAAAGTAAGGAACTTCTATACAATACTGCTAGCATTTTGAACAATAGTGTTAGGTCTAGTGGGGCACTAAAGTCTGTTTTTTATTGGCTTCAGCTTTACAATGGTTGACTTATTCACAGCTGTGTGGCAAATAACATTCAACTAGTCAGATCAGAGCACAGACACTCATCACTGTTAAGGCCTTTACACAAGAGATGAAAACGAGGCAAAATACTCACCTTTTGTTATATTTCAAAGGCTTTTATTGTGAGAGGTAAGAACAGAAGAAAAAGAGGCACCAGAGAAACAGATAAAAACAAAATGTTGACTGACATGGCGCTCCAACTTGGAGTAATGCTTTTAATCAAGTCATTAATAGAACATAGTTTGGGAGATGCGATCAATAGGGTTGTCTATTCTTCAGTGAGAACTGGAGGTAAGTTTTTTATAGAAGTCAACAGTAGTTTCCTTGCTAATGTTAGCTTCAAGGGCTAGAACGTTTACTGTTGCTTGGAAACACAGTCAGCTGTCCCAGATTTTCTTTCTCATTAGCTATCATAGTCCAGCTCATGAAGTAGTGAAATTATTGATTTGAACTAGAGGTTTAATACTGGACTGTATTACATTACCAGATAGTCTGAGTCAAACATCGGTACCCGATCAAAGTCTCGGACCACATTTCTAAAGGTAAATCTGGGTTAAACCAGCCAGACTCCTGAAGTCTAGACCCGGCTTAGCTCACATCAAATGAGCAGTGGAACCCAATGTGGTGGTGGCACATAACGCGTAAAATGATGTGTCGCAACCTGGGAAACAATTGAACGTTAGATTTTGACAACACCACTTAGTCAGCGATAAGTACCAACATCACTTTACAATAACTCAACACTTTGAGACACGAACACTGCATTTGAACACAGCTCTCCTGGATGAAAGTCCTGTGTTTGTTTAACCAGCCTACCATAATTAAGAGAATAATCCCACAGTGGGGAAATGTATTCTCTGCATTTGACCCATCCTTAATATTTCAAGGAGCAGTGGGCTGCCCCTAGTGAAGTGCTCAGGGAGCAATTTGGGGTTAAGTGTCTTGCTAAGGGACACTTTGACATGCAAACTATGGGGAGACTGGGGATTGAACCAGCAACCTTGTGGTTGCATGACGACCACTCATCCCCATGAGCTACAGCCGCCCAACAGTTGGAGGTAGCAGGGTGCCACAACCCGACGGTTCCAGACAGATGTCTCTGCCTCCAATGTTCTCAACTCTAATTTCATATGGAGCTGAAGCTCTTGCTCTCAATTCTCCTTCTCCAACTAAAGTCGAGAGACGTACAATGTTCACATCAAATGTAGAGCCAGGAGATGCCTCTACAGAAGATGGACAAAGCTTTGGCTTAGTTCAGATAGAAAAAACAACCTCGCTCTGCAAAAAGATACACTGCTTGATATTCACGTTCTATGTGAGTATTCACGACAAAAACAATTGAAACTCATGCTAACACAGTATGCTGCCGCAACTCTCTCCACCTCTTTATGTGCTATTCTGTGTGTTGATTTAGATCAAATGTATGGTCATAATTCATTGAGCGCTCTCTCAAACAGCAGAGCCTTTCGGCCAAATCTAACTGAATAACCATTTGATATAAATTCCTTAATTTGCAAAAGCTTAAAGTGGTGTAATCCCGATGGATTCACAGCTATTCCTCATTTTGAAGTGTTTGAGCACAATGATAAAATCCTGATGGACATGTTTTCCAAATCAAAGCAAATTTATTTAAAAAGCACTTTTCACAAAACGTGTAAGGTTCGGCTTCATCATCGTCATAAAATACAGAATTACACAATGGAATGAATGGAAAAAAGCATCTTAATTATAATCAACCACTATACAGAGTGAACCTATATCAAAACCTATATGTCGTCTATTTGTGATTTGCCAAATAGTATAACTTCATTATTCCTCCTAATTCCTATTCTAGCCATTACACATATTGAAAACAGGCAACATCAGCATTATGTACTTTATGAAGTCTATCAATTTAAGTGTTCTTCTGTGATATCAAAAACGGTTCCTTCTTTTCTAGGCGTCACTGTTTTCTTAAGAAGATTATATCTTGGAACAAAGAGGGCAAGAAACGAGAGAAGAGGTTTACATTCAACAGCTTCAAGGTTACAAATACCCAGAAATCAGTAATGCTTTTTTTTCACGGGTCTGTATCATTCTTATAGGATTTTGACTCTGCTTTATAATCTAAAATAATCTGTAAAGGACCAGAAACCCTGATACATGCATCAATGAAAGTCCACCTGACATGTTGTCTATTTAACTTTTCATGTTTCATTATGATTGACAACGAAAATTGCTGAAGATAACAGAATGAAAAATTTGTGGTTATGCTGGACATTTAAGGAGGTATGTCCAACCTCAGACATCAACGCCTGTTGATCAGACATGGAGAGCTGGAAAAGCAAGAGACAATGTGAGCTCAGGGCTCCACAAGATCCAGAATGGAAGTCCTTTGTAAGGAGTGGTGGGCATGTCGAATTCTCTTTTCTGGTCCATTTGAAAATGGGATAAAGTGATGGAAAACTCTGCAGGCACTTTAAGGCTTCAAGTTCTTGGTCCCTACGAATGCTCGAACTATTTCATGGCTGATTTTTTTTCAGCCTGTTTTATGTCTCATCCATTACTTTTAGATGCAATAATGTTCTTATTCTTTCTAGCAGATCATTTCTAGATACAATCAGATGCCATAAACACTGGACTTTTCAATGCTTTATTCCCATAGTGCAAGCAGTATTCCGAACATTCCCATACAGCAGAGGGTTGTGGATAGGGATGGACCATCAGAGCCATTCAGGAAGTACTCAACCCGAGACCAGGACCCATTATTTGGCAGAGGGTTCACTCCCAACGTCCAGCACATCAGGTTGTAGATGTCCACCGCTCGAATTGGAGCGGCCCGGAAATTTTGTTTGAAGTCTGAATGAATTAAGTAAATGTAATTAGATCTACATCTTAAACTAGCAAATAAATGTGAATGTTGACAGCGGAAATTAATTGCAAAGCATTACTGAAAATACAGAAATCCTAAAATTTAGATGAATTAAGTCGTTAGACAGAAAGTAATATTTGTAAGAGTTAGATAGAGTTACTCTCAGGGACTTTATTTTTGAAAAGTCATGAGTTTCTTGTTGACATACAAGAACCTTCTGAAGCTTTTATTTTGAGAGACAGAGTGGAGACAGAATTGGACTGTCTGTGGTAAAGGCCCTTTGGTCTGCTGCCTTTGTTTTCCCTCTGGGGACAGACAGGAGCCCCGTATTCTGAGTCCTGATTGGAGGCAGAAAGGGGCGTGTCCATTTACAATTTAAGATCTGATATAAATATGAAGCCAATGAAAGGAAGCCAAAACTGGTGAAAAGGGTGTTTTTCACAGCAGCCATTATTACACGCCATTGATTGACATGTCATCATTGATAACATTGACTGTTCCATTTAGGCCCTAGTATTGTGCTTGTTGGCTCACTGGAATGGCTGTGAAGGACAAATTAGAATGGGACCATAATGCACACGAGTCTCCTTTTACTTTATCCTAATGCCGTGCAGTTTGGGGTAACAACCATGCCGATGTGACCTCTAGGAAAATCAAAACTTCATGAAACGTTACAATCACAAACGAGAGGCTTTGTGCATATCTGCATTTCTGAGCAGAAAAATGCATTTCTTTCTTTCCATAATGTCTCATGTTTTTGGTTCCAAATCAAAGCGTTCATTTTTCTATGGTGTTCCTCAAGGTCTTGGTGTCTTAATGTGGTATTTTGGAAGGATTTTTGGTAATTTTGAATCAATACTCAACATCTTATGAGTAGGGTTGGGTAGTTCTGTTGCCACCTGATGCTTGTGTCTGTTCTTTTTTTAAATATATTGTTTATAGTTAGAAGTTAAAAAGTTTGATGCTACAGTGGAGTGAGGATTTAGATGTCTCCTACTGTGTTACATTGTAGAACAATGAAAAAAGAAAAGCTTGATATATATATAAAAAAGAATAAGACGTAGAAACAAGTAAAGTCAGAGCAGAATATTTGGATATTAAAATGTTTTGCAGTTTAGAGTATGCAGAAGAAGTTAAAAAACGTTAAAAATAAATGGTTAAAGTTTAAGAATTATGATTTGGATGACAGTAGTGTTTATTAATATAATATAACTTATTTTTATATCATATAAATAGTAGTTTATAGCCTCTCAAAAAAGCCCAGGACCCAGTCCAGCCTGGTTCATGGGTACGTCTGCTTTAGATAGCAACAGGAGACTTGCAGGTTGCTTTAGGAGTGTACTATAAAGTGTACTATAAAAATATGAAATGTTTGTTACCAGGTCCTGTCGCCAAGAAAAACCCTCTCATATCGAGGAACTCGTTGTCGTAACCATGCCAACCATTTTGCCATGCTGACGGTTCCCCAGAGTCGTTTTTCCAGTATGGGAGTTTTGCCTTGTTCTAGGGACACACAATCAAACACACACACTACATGATTTTAACAAAAGATAGAACAAAGTGTGCAGTAAGATTTTATTGGCTGAAACCATACCGATACACACGCAATCCTTTAGCTCCTAAATGGACCTTATGTCATCATTAAAGGGACCCCGCTGAGGTTTCTCTTAAACACACCTAGGTTACCTTAATGCATTGTGAGCATAAGTAACGTTACCTGAGTGATGAACCAGCCAGGATCAGCCACCAGAGTCAGAGGGGAAACAAACTTCCCTCCTTTGAAATGGAACCGCTCAGGGATCTCCTGTTTGCCATAGACGTGCATGTTAGGGACCTGGGACAACGCAGCATACACCTGGAACACACACACACACACACACACACACACACACACACACACACACACACACATTAAATTGAATCATTGTAACAAATTCAGCACAAGCAGAAATATCTCATTACATTTCATTTAGCTGACGCTTTTATCCAAAGCGACTTCAACCGCATTCAACCATGAGTACAAACTCAGAACAACAAGAATCAAGAAAGTACAATTTATTCAACAAAGTTAAACTACAAAGTGCTATCAGTAAGTAACATTTAAGTGCTACTAAAGTGCTACTACGGTGCTACCTTCCTTATTCAAGATGTAGTCGAAAAAGATGTGTTTTTAGTTTGCGACAGAAGATGTAGAGATGGACTCCTTCAGAGATTTTCAAATACAAAAATAAAAAGGCACGGCTGAGAACAATTGTTTTTGGGGCCGGCTGTGGCTGAATCGGCTTAATTCGGGTGGTCAGACCTCCCCAATCTCTCCCCATAATTCCAACCCTGGACCAAGCGGTCATTAAAACAACATGAGTCTTTACTGGTTGAACAAAGCCAAAAGGCTCTTTTGTGAAAGGAAACACAGATTGTGGCCTCACCTCTTGGTACTTGTTATCTTTGGGCCACAGACTGACTATTGGTCCTCTGTCCATCATCTTGACAATAGCTGACATGTTGATGTACTTGTCCAGCTCTATGACCTTCTCCATCCACTGGATCTTTGTCATACCATGGTCTGAAAATAGCATAATGTTCAGCTGGTTCACCATGTTTTTCTCCTGAAAGAATCACAAGAGACAGAAACAGATGGAAAATGAACTGCATGGCAGGAAGAGCAGTAGTAGCTATAATTGTAGTAACAATAGTAGGAACATTACTGACTTTGATTTTGCTGCTGAGTGTCTGCATAGCGAGATCCAGTCGTTGTACAGCTGTTCTGACCTGATGAGACTCTGGACCGAAGTGATGGCCCTCCACATCGATTTTCTCATAATAAATTGCTGCCATGGCGGCTTCGCCTGAGCTACACACACACACACACACACACACACACACACACACACACACACACACACACACACACACACACACACACACACGCACACCACATGAAAACAAACCTACACAATGTTCACCTTTCAGGCTGTGTTAAGCTTTAGAACTATATAGTTTTGAGAATACCATCTACAGGATATCTTTAGACATAAACTCTGCAGAGTTTAGCATGTGGACATCATGGGCTTATGGGAAATGATGTTTGTTAAGGCCACTAAAGGTATACATTACCAACAAACAACTGCATTAAACTGTCTTTAAAAAAGAACTAGTCTTTACACAGCCTACTGTTGAGAAAGGCTCTGTTCCAAGGCAGAATCTTAAGTAATTGGCATTGTTACAACTGTCAATTTGAGGTCAAGTCTCAAGTTGACAGTAGTTTTCCATGTAAGGGTTCAAAGTAAGCCATGGATCACAGGACATCATTGTGTTCTTACCTCA
The DNA here is from genome assembly GCA_038501785.1 of Myoxocephalus aenaeus. NCBI lineage: Eukaryota > Metazoa > Chordata > Actinopteri > Perciformes > Cottidae > Myoxocephalus > Myoxocephalus aenaeus. The sequence goes on from JBAMJR010000025.1 coordinate 5,317,087, forward strand.
GGGCATTAAGAGCATTCACTATTGACTCTGTGAGGTTTTTTTCTGATGGGTTGTAGACATATTGCTCACAGAATGATGGACGGACACTCAGAATCTCCACCTCACAGCCTGGAGACAAACAAGAGATTGCTGCAATTTTAAACTTTATCATTGGGCATTTGTGCTCAGGTCGCTGACGTTGTAGTTCAATGCTGATAAATCTTCATCGTATAAGTAAATCGAACAAGATTTAATTGCACATTATATACGAGAGGACTTTCAACTTCTACAGCATACTCCTATAACAGCTCACATGCTCATATTTTTGGCCTGTGGAAAAGCAGGTAGATGTGTGGTATAAGTATATGCATATTGGAACTATAACGTTTTCTTTATAAATAAAATGTGGAAAAGTTGGCATTATAGTCCTGGGGGATAATACTGTAAATGGGAGAAATACACTTAATTCACTTCATACACTTAACTTCCAAAATATTTCACAGTATAATAGTGATATATACAAATGTTTGGGGTCACCTGGTATGTTTAAGTTTTTTCTTTCCTTTAATGATGACTATTTTAGAGACAACAAGAGTATAATTCAGACACTACATTTATTATTTATATTTGTAATAGCTCCCAAAACAATAATAATAATTACTTTAATAAAACCTGTGTTTAGTCAAAGTGTTACATATCAAGAGAAAATACTGTTGCAACTATTTCCCTCCAAATACCCTTTGCATAAATTACCCAAACTCACTCTTGAAACACAACGGTGCATTTGGCTCTAAATATTTTGGGATTGAAAAGTTTTACACTGTGATTGTTTGTCCATATTTTGTCCATCTGATATTCATTGATCCAATACTGCCAAGCCTAAACTACAGCTTATATTTATATTGTTATGCTTTAAGAATAGCTGTTAATATTAACACACCTGTTAATATTCCATCTTTTACAGGCATGTTTGTGCACTTGAAACGGAAACAGGAACTTATTCCTTTTAAAATCTGCACTTTTTGATGCTAAACGTCCATTTAATTTGACCAATGACTGGTGATTCCTTCTGTTCTTATTCATTTCTTGCTCAGAGGATCTTTTTCTTTTTCTGCCCTGTCAATTGTCAGTTTGGTCTACTGACAATTGTCGTTTCGTCCTCCATAATGTAACTTTTTTTTACAAACCCTTTCATACAAAATAATATATATTTGTGAAGAGGACTTTATACAACCTAAGAGCATGACAAATACATGACAACAGAAAAAAAAAAAAAACTACAGAGGAGTCCTCTCAGCCATCCTGTTGTGGCTGAGAGCGGAACAAGGCTGTAGTGGATCAAGCTTTTCTGGTGGGTGAACCCAAACTTCACTTGGGTAGTGTAGTGTTTTTTAAGCTTAGTTTGTCACATTTAGACTTGCACAGTGTATGTGTACATTACAATGCATGGAATATGATAATTAATAAGGTATATTATTATGAAGAATGTGTAATTGTATGCATATGAAGGTCACTGTTTTTATTAATGATTAATGTGTGAATGGATTTTAAAACAACGTTTGCATAGTGCATGTGGATGCCAGTGGACTGTTTTGTTAGAAGGAAGTGTAGTTCTCTTGTTCGCCTGAGGCATTGACTTCATGAAGCAGCAGACAACCCGGTCTGTAGAAGAAGACTAGCTCCGCCCCTGAAGCTGCGGGCCCAATGGGCAAGATAGTTATTAAGGTGGGAAAGTAGAACTAAACCAATGAAAGGGCCTTAAGCTATGTGAATGTCGGATATATAAACTAACACGCGAGACTGGAAGGGGCTTCTCTTGGACGACAGAGCTAACTGGGAAACAGACTGTGAATCTGTGAAAAGAGAGGGCCTCATTCGAGAATGCATAAGCTGTTTTTGTGATCAACCTTTTATTAAATACTTTTTAATTATAACTGATCGCATTCTGGACTTTCACTTCTCATGACCACCCGGGATTTTAAAGAATACTCTTTAGTAGTGACCGAAAGAATGAGATTATGTGGGCGTTAAGAGCCCTGACCTCCAGACAGGGCTGGGAGGAAAGCTGTTGCTCCTTTGCGTCAAAGTGGGTCAGTTGAGGTAGTTTGGGCATCTGATCAGGATACCTCCTGGGAGCATTTCCTCTGTGCAATACTGGTAGAATACTTTATCTAATCTTCCTCCTGTGCCTTGAGACTGTTCTACATATAGCACCATACAGCAGAGACACTGACTGAGCGATGTAACAACCTGTTACCAGGCTAGACATTGTCTGATCACCAATACAATCACCAATTGTTCCATAATAGTGGACAGCTAAACAGAGGAATGCAGAGATATAAGTCTTCAGCCTCTGAAGCACATCTGATTACCTTTCCACCAGTCAAAAGGATTAGTATCCAGTGAGGGGAGCTTATCTCTCTGAGGTCAGCGTGTGGGTGCCGGAGTCTCCAAGGAGCAACATTGAGGCAGTGAAGCCTTGCACGACTCAACGTGGGCATCAAACAGCTGTCTCATAATCTCCCCCAGTAGCATATTATGAAGCTTATTTTTTAACCATATAACAAACTTTCAATTTTTTTTGTATTATATTGAATTATAATTTTGTATTCAATTCAAATCAGTGTTTTTGTATAGCTCAAAATCCCAAATTACACATTTTCCTCAGAGGGCTTTACAATCTGTACACATACGATATGGGTACATATTTATAAACTGTTTAACTAATAACCGGTAGATTCATTGGTCAAAATGTATTTAGCTGATTAACGGTTCATTATTAAACATCCCTGCTGCGAGAATAATGCCGGACGTTACACAGGCTGTTCTGTCCGAAGAGCATGTGATCCACAACATAGAAATGCAGACAGCTTCAGTGTTCATGTTAACGATGGGTGTGCTCACCAGGCCAGTAGTACATGAAAACCTTCTTTCCCAGTTTCTGCAAGGTGACCCATAAGGGCTCTGATCCATCCCACCAGAGAGGCAACCGGCTGTCCGGGTTGGTCCCGATCAGAAACTCCTTCTCGGAGGCTTCATCCCACATGTAGTTTCCAGTCATCTGATGAACGTCGCAGTGACGACCTGACAAAAATCAACAAAAATCATTTAATAGTTTGAGTATCCAAAGCCTGATATTATTTCTCTGTGCCAAAGCATCAGTTATCCACACTTTACCATGAAAACACAATGTATTTTTTCAAGAAAATAGTGAGCCGTCATCAGAAATTAAACTATAAATGCATGTAAGTGTTTTTAAAGCTTCTTCAGTCAAACCAATGGTCTTGAAGCTGCCACATACACAGGAAGGGAAGACAGAAAGTATTAGGGGACGGACTAATAACATGTTAGTCCGTCCCCTAATACTTTCTGTCTGTTTTGATCTGATCAGCCAATTCAGGCTAAAGCAAGAAAGAGTCAGCATCAAGCAATACTGACTGGCACGGGACGGGGATAGGGAAGGTGTGTGTGTGTGTGTGTGTGTGTGTGTGTGTGTGTGTGTGTGTGTGTGTGTGTGTGTGTGTGTGTGTGTCCTGCCAGTGATTCTTTCAACAAGAGAATGTGCTCAATCAAAACACACATCAGCACATCGCCAGGGGGGCAGGCGCCAAAACTCACATCCCATTGGCCAGGAGGGGCTTTTGTTTATGGAGCTTAGTAAGATGGAGGACTCCAACTCAAAGGCATGCATCAGTCACACACGCACACACACACACACACACACACACACACACACACACACACACACACACACACACTCTTCCTCTATCCACTCGGCTATTTTTCAAATAATCTATTTCGATAATTGATATTACATCATAGAATAATTATTGTCAATAATTTATGATTTTCAGAACATTGCAAAATTCCTCAGATTATCCTGTAATGTAGCTGCTGATTGTGGTGGAAATGTATTATATTGTTCTGTTCTGGGTGTAACTGGAGAGAGACAGTTCATCCTGACCTAGCCTGCTCTGCAACATCGACAGGGCCAGATAACAAAGCGTATCTTGTTATTTGTTTTATGGTCTGTATTCTGTACTTTCTTTTCCTTCTCACGCTGTCCCAGGACAACAACATCTGGGAGAGGATTGCAAAGGGGTGCAGGGCCAGATATGACTAATGCGTATGCAACTCTGTTAACCTTTTTTCTGTCAGACCTCTGAGCCATCTGTGGTGAAAGAGCTCTGTCCATTCAATTGAATATTCCAAGTGTCTGTTCAATAAATGCAAAAAGACATTTAAGTGTTTCACGTCGCCTTCGTTTTCTCTAAAAGAGATTGAAAGGGTTCATTTCCACAACTCTGGCTCAACTGTGGATGAGACTAAAAACTGCTTCTACATCAGTGGTGTAGAAATGGTTTGATAACATGAACCTACACAACTTACTCTGTCATAGTCATTATAGTTATGAGTTATGTTTTGCCCAAAGACCTTGTGTCACACTAATGTTTTGTCCTTTCCCCCAAGCTATCTTCTGACAAGCTCCAGTGTTGTCACAATACTTACATTTTAAACTTGTTGAAAAACATTAGAATTCAATACCATTTTAAGATGGAAAAGATGAATGTGAGTGTGACAACTCAATGTCGGAAAGAAGAGAATATAGAGAAATATAACCTATATAAGACAAATAGAATCTATGTCTGACTTGCGCTTGTCTCAACCTGATTCCCCCCAACTCTTTTTGCATAAAAGCAGAGACAGCACCACCAGCTACGGTCTGGCTGACATCTTGGCACCGAGGACTCTGACCCACTTACAACATCTTGGCCTTGTCTGAAGGAAGAAGTACGCCTGAGGAAAGGAGAAACTAGATATCGTGCTGCAGGATGGCAGTTCAGCTTGGGTGAAGCATATATACTCAAACTTTGACAATAAGTATACTTAAACAATGAAATACTTAGTTTCTCATCACATATTCCATATTTTTAGCCAAATATACACTGACTGCAAGACAAGTTTGGTTTTGATCAGCTGAACAACCTTTATATGGCAGGACCAGTGACTTCCTGTCTGCTCTCTGCTCCCCCATAGTACTGGGCTAGTAGTAGGCGGCTATTTTGGTCCGTCTATGTGCAGCGCTATGTCCTAAAGGGCTGGCTGAAGTGAGATATACAGAACTGAAAGAGCTGAGCCACTCACGATGGAACAAAACAATGACTCCCAAAATTGAAAAAGGTTCTGACCCAAAGGATTAACAAGCCTCACGGAGTCATAACCAATCAGACTGGTGTGTAGAAGTGGTCATGTGTTGCAATGTTTTATCTATCTCAAATATCTGTCTTGCTGCCCTTATATGGCTGCGGGGGTTAATGAACTGAGCTGAAGTTTTTTTGTTTTTTTTATGGGATAAAGCAGCAACAGATTATATAATCTCACTATACAATGCAGACGGATGTTCTTGCAATACATGCATATGTCACGTTACATTTTAAAGTTTAATTTAAATAGTTTATTTACATTTTATTGACATTTGTAATTTCCCCATAAGACGTGCACATTTGAGTATTGAGTTCAGAGCAATAATATGGCAACAATCAATGAATATCTATGTATAGATATATTGGAGTAACATCTACCTGAGCAGAGAAGGAAGTCTCCTTCTGCTTCTGTGTGTTGTCATCAGAGCTTCTCTGCGCTTCGTTGACGTAACCAAGTTTTTGTATGTTAATCTCTCTCCACCACTCTGCACGGCGTTCATACAGCGGTTAATGCTGATAACGCCGTCCCAACCCTCCCATTTACCCACAGGTAAACACTGGTAGCTCTGTTTCCGTTGTTTGCGCAGTTAGCATTGTTAGCTCCTAGTTGCCCGCTCAGCTATCTCCATTTTGAGAGCCGTGTAAAGGCAATAAAATATGCTTGGAATTCCGTTTAGTCAATCTGTATTTATTAGTATTTAGTTTTCCCTTGTTCATAAAATGAGTAACTTTGTTGAGGCATTGCTCACCAACTCTGAAAACAAATTCAGACTTCAGATTTGTTCGGTGGAATCAACATTGGATTCAGATTCAACCCTAACTGTAAATGAATGTGTCATATTAGCTAGAGCGCTCAGCTATCTTGTGGCGTCCTGTAAAATGTAGTACAAAATATGAAGACGTGTCCAGCATTAGTTTTCCAGCAGGTTGTGTTATTTGTAAATCTTGAAATCGACCCTAGATCTAGTAGTTTCCTGACATTGGATGTCTGTCCCGTCTGTAAGTCCACATATAGAATTAATCAGAAATATTCTGTAGGAATTCCTGTGCCTTCACTTCTTTTCAGACGGGCCCTGTGCACTATGTAAAGGAAGCTGCTGGTAACATATTCATAACAAGACGGCCCCGTTGTTGCTGTGTAATTATGCACAGTAAACATTCTGCATGAGTGGTCCCAAAGAGGACAATATTGTCCAACACAATTAATGTCATTTCATTTCAGCCTGACTGACCAAATACACACAGCTTTTGATCTCTGATCTCAGCCAACAGCTTTAGTTCTGTGACCTAGAGCAACCCTTCATGTCCTGCATTATGGTGAATTTGTGCACCAATTTATGTAAGAAAAGTATTTATTCATGTAAAGGTAAACACTAAATTCAGACGGCAGGTGATAATTCAAAATATAACAATATAATGAAGGCATTCTGTATTGCTTTCAAATATTAGGAAATATTGTACATTTTACTCCACTACATCTCAAATATCAAATATTGTACTTCTTCCAATAGATGAGAGATCTCTTTAGAGATGTTTAGTGGCAGATTGAAAACCACCTTTATACCGGCATCGTGTGTGGAACGATATTCAGCCGATCCAAAGACGAGGATTGTGACCAATTATACAGGTGCGAGCGAGCGGGAGAAAGTTTCGCGAGCAGAAGAGCAGTGACAGAAGTCGTGCACCAGGGGGCGCTCCTCAAGCTCAAAGCAGGGTTTTCTCATCGCGGGCTTCAATTTTGCTCGCACAAGCAGAGATATTCTGCGCAGAGTGACGTGAAGTGCTTGTAAAAGTAATTTGCTTGCGTATAATGACAGGGATTTGGCCCCATATCGCTCTTCGGACTCATCCAAAATACACCATTAATTCATCATAATCATACTTGCCGAACAGGTGATTATCTGAAGTAGCCGCTTCCTCTTCTAATCAGAATCTGAATCAGATTATTGCTACAAGGAATTTGTCCTGACGGGAGGTGCATCACATTTAACAATAAAATAAACAATAAACAAAGTGCAATAAATGGGAGCATGAATATTTACAATTGAGTCTACAGTAGAATTGAAAGTTAAAATAAAGTGCATGGAATGTAAGTGTTATGTGAAAGTGACAAGTGTATTTAAATATGATGTGTGGAGGGATGTGCAGGGAGTGACGAGTAGGAAATTGTAGGAAATTGTCTGGGGGTGACAGAGTCAGTCAGGGAGCTGCTTCCCATTCTAAAGTAGCCACTTCCCTTTCTAAGGTAGCCACTTCCATATCTAAAGGAAAAATCCTACCATCAGGATTAATACCCTGCTATAGCGCCATACTTTAATACAATGCAGAGCAACAATGCGACCACAAGTGGCATGGTAATAATAATAACGCTCCTTTACTTGATAATACAATAATTCATTCATAAACTAGTTGATTGGAATACTGGGTATTTAATGAATTAATATAATGGGCAACGAAAGAAGAAGAATTTAATAAACACATGAATCATCATCAATAAATGGATCAAAAGAGACGGATGATTGGTTGGTATTCGGGTGGTGCCTCTGTCATCCATAGAAATAGTTTTCAGTGCTTTTTCCTGTCTTTTGGCTCTGTTACTCTGTGGAAGTTTTAAGTCTTTTAAGTACTGGTCTAGTTCCTCTGCTTGGTGTTCTTGTATATATAGACCTTCTGAGCTAATTGGTTGTATTCATGACTTTTTTCAACTCCTCTGTATAGCTTTATCCAAATATGATAGAGAGTACTCCTACAGGGGTATTAACCTTGTCCAATATCCATGTATGTTGTCCTTCCAACCCTCCCATGAGTTCCTGGATCGTATCAAGTCTATTCGATCTCTGAGCCAAAACCAAATTGTTAAAAGTGCCACACATTCCAAAGGCCATACTTTGTTCCTCAGCAGTGGTTTTCTCCCCTTAAACGTGAACCTTGTGGACTTCTACACCTCAAGATCAGGAAGTGTCTTCTCCTCCCACTGATAAGCCGTGTGCTTATCATTACTAGTATCATTACTGCCAGAATCTTCATGCTGATTCTGGCAGTAAATTCTGTGAATCATCCTCCAGTAGCTTAACCACAAAACGTGTATGCAGTAACAGTGCTCTAATGCCTTGGCTAATTATGTCATTAATATCTGCTTCTCTATCCTTGATCATATCGCTCCTTTCAAAATCGTAAAGAAAAAACATATTCTTTCTCCAATTTGCACACTCGGGCCCCCAAGAGACAATGCAGGAAAGCTCAACGTTTAAGGAAGGCTAAGAGGTTTCACCTCTCCCATGACCTCCTTAGATGTCACATGACCAACTGTCAGAATGCAGTTAAATAGGAAAGAACAGACTATTTGTTTGATTTCCAAAAATTCTCATAATATTTCTGAAGGTATTGATTCTGGTGTAAATGGCTCCTCCACCTCACTGAACCAAGCGGAGGAATTCCTGCATTATTTTGTTAAAACAGGTGGAGAATATTAGGAAAGAGAGAGAGAGAGAGAGAGAGAATATTAGGAGAGAGAGATGGAGAATATTAGGAGAGATATAGATAGATAGATAGATAGATAGATAGATAGATAGATAGATAGATAGATAGATAGATAGATAGATAGATAGATAGATAGATAGATAGATAGATAGATAGATAGATAGATAGATTACCTGTCATTAATGAGTAGTAATTAGGGTAAGATAAACTCGGGAAGTCCGGAGTCATGTAGTCCACCTTCACCCCGTTGCCCACGAGTTGGCGGAATCCGGGCAGAGCCTGCAGGTCGTCCATGTAGTCATAGCGGAACCCGTCGATGAGGAACACGAGCAGCGGCCGGGCAGCGAGACACTGCTGTCCCGCTCCGAGCAGCAGCAGCAGCGGGAGGAGCCGCAGGCAGAGAGCGGCCGTGTGTCTCGGACACATGCTGCTCCGTCTGCTTCGCCCTGGAAATGATCGGACAGCTGAGAGGGGTCACCTCCTGGTCCCCGCGGTGGGCGGGGCTTCGGGCGCTGCTGCCCCTCAGACAGCCCCAGACCACCTCTAGTGCAGTGGTTCTCAACTGGGGGCACGTGTACCCCTGGGGGTTCGTGAAGGCAATCTATATATATATTAATATATATATATATATATATATATATATATATATATATATATATATATATGTATATATAATATATATATATAAACAATTTGCATTAATTAAAAAATCCTTTGAAAATAGTTATTTCATAAATATTCAATAAAATATAAGTGTAAGTTCATGAACTGAATTTTATATATTCTATATTAAATCAGACACTGATTGCACAGCGCTGTTTATTACATATTTTTTCAACCAAAAATGCTTTGTGCTGGTTAGGTTTTTCCCATAGGGAAAAAAAGGTTGAGAACCACTGATCTAGTAACTAGAGTCTAGTCTACACTGTCCAATGGGCTACGTGCACTGAGTGAAAGTACCATAGTATGTAGTTTACTGTGGCGGGCCGTGCGTTTTCGGCCTAGGCCTGCAGTGCCGTGTGTCCACATCAGGTGCGGACTGGGGAGAAGAGTTACTGTCAGACCGACCCGCACGTGTCGACCCACTACACAACGCTTTCATACAGACTGTCATGTGTGGACAGCAGACGCTCACTCTGCTATACGGACGATTATTTTGCACTATTACGGGCATGGAGGGAGGTCACACGGGGTGTGTGGACCGACCTGCGGAGCTATTTTAACCACTTTAACCACGAGAAAAAAAAATTGCTTTATTAATGGTTCTTCTCACAAGGGTTACGGTATTGGAGCAATTTAAATGTAGTTAAACAACCACGTGGTTGCGGAAATAATGAAGGTGCCATTTTTTAAAACTTTTTTGTTGTTGTCAGAAAATGAGGGGCTGGGGGATTGGGGCGAAAACAGCGGACACTCCGTGGAGCAAGCCTCCAACTTCGCCGTTGCTTCGTCATTAAGTCCAAATCAACAACCAGTCACATTTAGTTATAACAAAACAATCCAACAAAACAGCGGCACTGAAACACTGCACACACAAGACATCACCGGCACAGCTGCGCACCCTGCGCACCGGGGAGAGGCGCGGCCCCAGTCCCAGCTCGACCACCAGCAGCAACAGCGCTGTGGCTTGTTTATGACTATATCAGATCCTTCAGGCAGCAGCTGAAGGCTGAAGGCTGAAGGCAGAGCAACAGAGGAAGGCAGGAGCTATGCAATGAGAAAATAAGCTAATAGGGGAAACTAATTATAATACATAGAATAGAATACTTTTATTGTCATTGTCACGAAAACAACGAAAAACTGTTTAGCAGCTCTTACAGTAAAGACAAACATTAAAAACAACCATAGAAACATTCACATCACAAGTAGACAGATAAATAAGTGGATCATCATAAAGTGCATGTGCCATTGAATATTGTTCAGCAGTTAGTGCTAGTGCTAGTGTCCTCAGCTTTTTTTTGGGGGGGGGGGGTTCTATACATTTGACAGCCTGTGGGTAAAAGCTGTTTTGTAGTCTGTGCGTGTTTTAATTGTCCTGTATCTCCTTCCAGATGGAAGGGGAGCAAACAGTGCATGTCCAGGGTGGGTGGGGTCTTTGGAGATACATGTAGTGTATTTGTGAAAAACGATTAAATTACTGTTTAGGCCAGCAGAGAAGGCTTAGCAGGCCCTGACAGCCCACCACTGGTAGTTTATGCACTCAAGTATCTCAAATGTGTTCTTAACAGCCCCCCGAGTAACCGAGGGCCTGAGTGAACATTGTTAACTCCTAACTCTTAAACCCAAGGCCAGAGGAAACATTGCTAACTCTTAACTTGCTACACCCACGGCCAGAGGAAACATTGCTGTCATATTCATTGAATGTGCTGTAACTCTGTTACGTTGTTCATTCTGGTCACATGACATCTATTGCTTCTGTCCATCCGGGGAGAGGGATCCTCCTCTGTTGCTCTCCTGAAGGCTTCTTCCCTTTTTTTCCCTTTGAAAGGGTTTTTACTATCTTTATTTGGGGGAGTTTTTCCTGATCCGATGTGAGTTCCCGGGACGGGGATGTCGTATGTGTACAGATTGTAAAGCCCTCCGAGGAAAATTAGTTTTTGTGATTATGGGCTATACAAAATAAACTGAATTGAATTGAATTGAATTGCTAACTCCTAACCTGATAAACCCAAGGCCAGAGGAAACATTGCTAACTAACCTGTAAACCAATGGCCAGAGGAAACATTGCTAACTACCCTGTAAACCAATGGCCAGAGGAAACATTGCTAACTAACCTGTAAACCAATGGCCAGAGGAAACATTGCTAACTACTAACCTGTAAACCAATGGCCAGAGGAAACATAACCCATAATCCAGACCCTATTGTCGTCGCAGACTCTAAAACTAAGCATGTGAGAAAAGACTGAAAATCTAACTGTGACTGGCAGACAGCGTATCCTCTCAACACATCCAAGTGATATGATGATTGTTATCCACAGTGGGTCTTTTGATATTCTGCAAAGGAAAACTGGCTGAGATCCTGAAAAAAATACTTTTGCCATAACCCTTCAGACTCTGAGGTCATTTTCTCGATTTTACATAATTTCTTAAATTCACCTTTAAAGGCACTTGCATATAAGATACATACCCGTGTTTTACATCACAAATTGCAGAACAATCTCAGCTCTATATATAATGAGGCAGCATTGTCATAAGGCAAAAGTGTAAAGACAAAATATGACTGAAAAGCTGAAAGATGAAAGCTGAAAAATGGAATCTCGATTTTTGGAAATTCTTCATACCTCTTGTGAAAACATAACTTTACTCAGGTGGTATATCGGTTTTGGTGATGGAAATTGGTTTACCAAAGGTCTTAGGTTCACACAAGCAGTGAAATATATGAATAAAATGGTAGATGCATGTAAATAAATGTCTAAGACCAAATTTTGTTATTATCGTTTTTTTTCCCCAAAATTTCACCAAAATTTCACCAAAATTATAAAAATGGGAGAAATTACTTACACTGCAGATCACGCTTCATGGGGTGTGTGCAAATGAAAAATGACCATCACAATTGTATTTATTTTTTTAAATAAAAATATGTAATATACCAAAAATATGTATATGTATAGGCCACGGTTCAGCTCTTTGAGCAGACTCCCACGGGTCTTTGGGACGCTAACCCAAACAGGAATGTTGGCTCACGCAGGGAGACGGCCCGTTTCTACCCCCACCTGACCCTCTGCGCACCCGAGGCATTCAGAAAATGTCTCTGTCCCAATCAACAAAGCCTCAATTGGTATCGGTAGGTATGATGGATTCATCCTGAATGGGACGCTGAATATTCATAGCAACAAAAAGAGGGACTCCAGAGCGATGGAGCTTGTGAGTGTATAGGACTTTGAGCTCAGCCAACATGTAAATGAGTCCACTGATCAGCATGGTAACATTCTTGAGCTCGTAATAACAACAGGGTTACACATTGACGATGCCTCAGTATTTGTGTTACTATTTCTGACCGTCACTGTGTGCTGGATGATGGTAGTTTAATCTCAAAAGAGACTAAAATGAATCCTTTGCTTCAGTGTTGGCATTTCTTTTTGACCAAAGTCCTCTAATAATATGAGCTCATTTGAGCCGTACAGCTATGACTGCCATTTCAACAACACTTTGTCATCTGCTTTAAATACATTGATCCACTGAGGATTAAAAAGAAGTCTCTAAATAACAGTGTTCAATCCGATGGACCAGTTACCGGGTTCATGTGGCGTAGTTACAAAAAGTAGCTTTGGAAGGTGGTCTATTAATAGAAGATATGGATGTCATACTGTTTTGAGGATACATGGAGTCTTCAGCTTTCAGAATTTAACAATCAAGTTATACAAATCTAACCTTTGTAAATATAATAGCAAGTTGTCATTTGGGATCATTTCATCATATCATCAGTCTATATACATTAGCATGCCTGATATAGCTGGAAGCTAGAAACTCCCAGCTTTCTAATGCACCTAAATGACCAGGTCTAAGTGAGCTCTGGCTCGTAGTTCTGTAATTCAGCCACCAGATGGCAGCAGACAGCAAGGAGCCTGACACCATTCTTTTCCCAGGATTCAGATGAATGTTGTAATACTGCTTCAGCCCTGTGGGCCCTGCCCTCTTTATCTATCTGGTTTATATCATGGAGCTCTTTGGTCACTTGTGAATATTGATCAATATAATGTTTGTCCCTATTCAATGCTTTATACTTATCACTATTTCAAAGTTTTTGGAACATGTCTTTATTTGTATCATTTATATGTACGTATATTAGGCGAGGATACAAATCTTATTTTCTCCTTTATTGCATCTCCATTTACTCTGGAATGTTAATATAAATAGGTGAACTTACAATGGATTCATATTCCAGCTTCTGACCTTTCAACTGAGATCAGAAATATGCACAGAAGCTTTATGGTTGAGGATGTCCTGATTCATTTTGGATATGTAATTCTTGGCATGTTTACGAGAGATAGAGCTCAACAGGTTAAAGAGACTGTGTCGATTAGCTGAAAGGAAATGGAGAAAAACTAAAGGCTCATAGTTCCCTGTAGCATAAAGAAGACATGACTGCCTGTAACAAAACTATACGTCTAGAAAGAAAGGATTACTTTTCCAGGATTATTACAGAGAATGCTAAACACTCAAAAACTCAAACCTGTCTGCCGTTTTCATCAACTTGTGAAGAACAGTTACAAAATGAATTCAGCTGGGCCCATATAAAACCTTACATTCATGAGTGATACTTGAAAAGAAAGTCTCAGTGAAAATTAATTCCTTTGTAAAAGATGATAATATCATGGAGAATTGTCAGGCTTCACAACATCCCGCAGCAACCACTCCAACTAAAATAATCAGCCACCTCAGAACAAATCCAATGAAAAAAGGTTCCATTGGGCCTACGATTGGGCCCAAACCCAGCCAGCATGTCCATGTGGGGCCCATAAGGTTTAAATTTGGGCTGCCGATAAGGGTCCCAAGTGGGTTTGTCCGCAGTTTCCACGGTGGCCTCACCTGTGTTTGCCCATACTGGGTTTATTCACCGGTTTATTCACCGACTTTAAGAGGGATCTGACTGGGCTTTAAGTGGGACCCAAATTGGCTACAAATTGGCCTCACCTGTGTTTGCCCAGTATGGGCAAACACAGGTGAGGCCACCGTGGAAACTGCGGACAAACCCACTTGGGACCCTTATCGGCAGCCCAAATTTAAACCTTATGGGCCCCACATGGACATGCTGGCTGGGATAGGATCCTAGGATTGGGTCTAGGATTGGGCCTAATGGGATCCTAGGATTGGACCTACATCTTGGTACGAAACACACGTACATCAGAGCTTCAGAGATAAATGTCATCTATGCCACCTTTTGAGTGTTTAGTCTTTCTAATGAAATATTTTCACAGATGTATACTTCAATGTATACTTCACTTTGTTTACTTGCAAAATTATCTGTTAAATGATAAATATATTCATAAGGATCCTTTTTTGCGCTTGCTTTGCACTGCTACAATGCTTTTATTATTATAAATTATTTTGCATTCTATGTACTGATATATACGTGTATGCTGCAAATATGGGTACTGACTTTACTATTAAAAAGAAAATTAAAAATTGTTATCAGTGGTTGGTTGGTAGCTTTCCTGGCTGTACACAGATAAGAGCTGCAGCAAAGTCACACCCTATAGGGAAGACGTTCTGATCGGCTGAAAAATGCTTATTTCAGTCAAATTCAGTTTCAGACAGAATTGGGAGGGTCTGTGTTTGCTTCTGGCCTCAGAAGCCTAAGAAGTTTGTTTTTGTATATGTTCATTCCACGTCTATCTTCCTTTATTGTAAAGCACTTTGTGCCACATTTGTGCGAAAGGTGCTATACAAATAAGTTATTAAGTTATAGGTTTATTACTAATGTGCTCATTATCACACTCCTATTGTGACCCCCAGCTACATATTAAGCAAACAGCATTTGTAGGTCCCTGTGCTGCCCCAGCAGTGCAGTATCGAGCTCTCATAAAACAGATGATCACATAAAAACACACAACAGTGGTGTAACCAAACATTGTTATTTTATTATCTTAAAAAGTAACACAATCCCCAATAGGGTATCACATACACTACAACAACGGTAACACCAGTACTACACATCAAAGGGACTTTCAGATATTATAGACATTTAAAAAAATCCCTCTTTTTATTGTTTAAATTATTTGACTAGGCATGACAGATAAACATCATTTACAGGTATGACATACCGTCACCATTAGAAACAATGTTATTGTTGAACCTCCATTTTTATAAACCACCGCCGATGTTAAGGGAAGACATTTCATGGACTGTCAGTGTAGAAAAGGGATGGAAGGTTACAGAACTGTGGCTGGAGGAGACGAGGGGTTGATGGAGGGCCACTGGGTCAGACAGTAGCAGGGAGGAATTGGAGGGTGGGGGTGCAATTTCTAGACACAAAGGATGGAACCCATGACCTCCACAATGCTGGGGACCCCATTCTTGTTACTGGTGGAACAGGGACAAGAACTGTGGCTGTGGAACAGGAGCTAAACCCCTACAGTTGTGGGGACAATAAGGAATACACTTTACTGTTGGGACAAGAACTCAACTCCAGTATAGTGGTAAACCCAAGATTAGTGGTACAGCAGGGACTGAACCCACTGCATGTGTAGGAACAGGAAACCCTCGAAATGGTAAAGGTGGAACAGAGGCTAGAAGCTCACTAACAGAATCTGGATTCATCCCTCCTGGCTATGTGCATTTGTGCATTTCTGTAGTCATAGCATTAGGCCAAACAATGAGGGAACAGCTGGCACTACAAACCCTTCTGTCGAGCTAGAATCCTACTGCAATTATGCAGTAAAGTTTAAAGGACTACTGTTGTGGGCTTTGTAATTGATTGGGAAAAATCCCTGCTACAGATGTAGTATACTCCAGAATATGTTCAGAAGAGAAACTCAAAGCCCTCAGTAGTATTACAACACTGCTGACATTGTAGACTACGGGATACAATCAGAGAATACTAAAGACTATAAAATCGCTGGAATAGATTGTGGAATAGAGATTAGAATCACAACATATGAATAGATTAGTGACCATATCCATAGAACAGAAGCATCAGTCCATTATAAAGCCGTTCCCGGGTACAAAGGGTAACTGAACCTTTTACTTAGTAGTGCTGAGACGTGAGGTTGTACCCTCGTGTAGTGGCAAGATGCAGAGTAAGGCCGAAGGTTACAGGGATGAAGGGAGATTCATGGAAGAGGTGTTTATTACATTTGTTCTGAGCAAGAGGGGGCACATATTTCAAGTTCCAGTCTACCGTTTCAGGGGTTCTGTTCCCACAAACACAACGCGTTTGCAGGTGGGAAGCCAGTGAGGGTTCTCGTCTTTGTCGCTACACAAATTACTCTTACTGGTCGGTCACGGTGTGACAAGGACAGCTGGGCAGAGGGATCCGAGCACCTCACGTTGAGCCAACACCATGAGATCTATGAAAATAAATCACTTTTTCTTTAAACCCATTAGGTCCTGCTATACAGCGGGTTAATTACCTCGAGGTGAGAGACTGACAAGTATCCTGATATATACCATTCTTTAACAAAAAGCAGACAGACTTGTTGCTTGTCAATAAACTCTACAGATGTCGTTTCCTCATTTTGACTTTACACATACCTATGAGGGTAATCTGCAGCTCATGTGTGAGGGCGGCCTGCAACAACATGTATGCCCATGAGGACATGGAACGAGCATCTCCTCACTGAATGGGACGGTTCCCTGTGTGCCGGGTCACCGCGGGCTAGCTTACATAGCTGGAAGTCAGGATATAGTGTTACACGCCTTGTTGGTGAGAAGGCCACAACACTACATGGGTTTAAGTCATTCCTGGGATCAGGAAAGAGGTTCACTCTGCAGAGGAAGTCATGTACTAGTGGCCGGGACGAGGAGGAGGAGGAGGAGGAGGAAGAGGAGGGTGTTTGGGCTGCAGGGTTTGGCAGCTGAACCACAATGCTATAATGTACCATTAGAAGAACCTTGTTAGTGAAGAAAGGGAAACAATAGGGAGTCCAGCACTTTGATGTGTAGTGTGTTAGTTTGTAAATGTGTGTATGTGTGTGTGTGTGTGTGTGAGACATTCACAGGCTAGAGGCTGATGACAGTGAGATAGTAGAAAGGACGGGCTGTGTTTTTGCTGCTGTGGAGGTAGTTGTAGAGGAGCCTATTGGACGACAACACTGGGATGATTGACAGCTCCCTGAGCCTATAGAGGGATGGGAAATGATTGGCCTATAGGACTGCAGGTTTTCTCGAGATGGATAAATTCCAGCTCAGCTCAGTTCTGGTTACAATGAGACAGACACATCTTGAGTGGTCTTATTTCACGCGTCCCTGTGCCATCGCCAGCGGTCGGCCCGTCCGTCTGTCCGTCCGTCACTGTAATCCCAGTCCTGTTCACCCACATGCTTCATAGAAGGGACTAAATGCTCATCGCCAAAAAGTATGCAGGTGCAACCTTTTATACAACTGTAAGCATCCATTTACTAGACTCCAACTCTCTCATCACCCTTTTTATTATGACTATTATCATGGCCGTCACTGGCCATAATACATCGTAGCACCAGGAGTGAGAGTGGCTCAGGGGCTTGATTCAAACAGCTAGAAGAAGAAAAACTCAAGTAGCCATGAACTTGACAGAAATGTAAATTCATGGTAATGTTGTGTGCAACTAAAGAAATACTGAAATCAAAAAACAAAGTCTCGTCCCTGCTTGTTGTGTATAACACTGGTCTGGATGAGTCGTCTCAATCCCCTCATGTCTCATGTTCTCTGTTGGACGCTCAGCCACCTCCTAATGAACGTACACCGGGCCGGCCTTTCACCAGCAGCGGCATCTACTTTGTCTGATGCCAGCATTCAAATCGAAAACTCACAACCATCCCCTGAAAACACACAGTGGTGTTTGCTGGTTACAGGAAGTTAGTGAACAGCTTAGCGGTGAAACTCCACAGGGATGACCGTGACCCCTCATGTCCACAGGACGCAGCTTCATCACGTCCTCAAGCAGTCCGACTTCACACATTTACGTCGTTTGTCTCACTGCGCTGACATGAAGGCGCTTGGTTTCTAATGTTGTTTAGCCGATATGTTCTGCCTATTTATCTTTCTTCCCTGTTTTTGTGTCATGAAGATGTATTGAGGTCCTGCTGTGACGGTGCCACAAAGCGCCGAGTGCCATAAACAACGATGGCTACTTCATAGCTGCTCCATGAATGAGTCATTAGATGTAGCTGGTCTCCAACCTCTGAACACCTGAGGTCTCACCTGAGCTATGAAGAGCTACAGAAATACTTCTACAGTCCTGTTCTTATTCCTGCTCAGGTGTATGTGTGTGTTCGCTCACTGAGGACAGTCTGCCAAGGGGATCAAAAGGAATAAAGAAATCATGGACATAATGAGCGCCTACTGACGCCTCGTCCGTGTCAGTACGTGTTCAGGTTCATTGCGCGATGAGCCTCGTCTGCTTCCCGCAGAGCTAATGTGGCTAACATTTCAACAGACGTGCATCGTGCTGCAGGCTTTGTGTGAACAGATCATAATCCTACTTGAATGAAGAACAATAAACCCAACTGATTAAGTTCCGATGAATAGTAACCAAAGTAACTAGATGAGTAGCCTGCGTCTCCTTCAACAGTGCTCTTATAGAAGTATGAAGTATATAGTATATAAAATGGTCTCTGCAGAGCCTTGTGAACTGTGTGCTCCAAGTTAAACTGTAACAATGGCCCCTTATGCAGTATCTCCACCACCACCCTGCTATTCATCACTGACATCCATAAATCTCACCTATGTTTATTCAAAGGAATGTTTAGTATTGCGACGGCCATAGTGGACATGTTATTATGTCATGTGACATAAGCTACCTCAGCAGTCAGCATGAATACCTTTACAATTACATTTGTTACAGTTACAGGCTGTGACATCATCGGCAGGACCTCAATATCTTGTATCTGAACACCGCTGTGAAGTGACTCTAAACAAACAAGAAAAGTAGTTCTGCTATATGTACATAAAGACAAAGTCAATAACAAAATGCAGCATGTCATTAAATATTAATTTCATGTCAACTGTCAATAAATATAGGTATTTATACACTGTATATATAAACTCACTTATAATGTGTCAGGTATGTGTATACTGTCACCTCTCTGATTTCTTTAATATTTCCTTCAAATAGTATTTGTTTCCTGTCTCTGTGCTGCTGTAGTGTGAATTTCCCCTCAGGGATCAATAAAGTCCTGTCTAGGGTCTTCTTAATGTGCAGTGTGTTGAGCTCTCAGGGCCACCGTACAGCCATGACAGAGCTGAAACATGAGCTGCAGCCGGTGGACATGAGGGGTAACGGTGAGCGAGAGGCAAAGCGGAGGAAGATCTGCCCTCATGAAGGTCGAAACAATCTGTAATCAGAAGCCTCATCCCTGGAGCTACACCCTGCGCGGCCCACAGATCTGACAGCAGCTGGAGGAGAGAAGCTGGTCGACAGTGTTCAGCCAGTTTAAATGGCATCATGGCATCCAACAGACACAAGAACTGCTCAGCTTCATTCTACAGAGAGTGTTCTCGTGAAAACAGCCCTGGTTACAGGTTACTCATTTAACGGTCTGACCCGCTCACTTTGTTGATGCACTTTGGAGAGATGGTCATTAATTGTCAGTCATTTCTTGTGGCCCTGCACCTTACGAGGTGTCTGCCGGTGGTGAATTTAGAGAAGAGCTAACAGAGACAAGTGAGTAGGAGCTGGATCAGTGACAATGTGTGTACCATCAGTAACAGCAGTCAGCAGAGCAGCGTCTCTTCAGTGTGTAAAACCACCAGACACCACTAGAGGGAGATGCGCTGATCTGGAGCAGCTGGAATGAGAGTGGAAATAACATGACCTGAGATTACAGATTATACAAACATAACCCACACACACGCACACGCACACGCACACTCAAACCCACGTGATAGTGAAACAACACAACAGCAGTGTGTAAACTAGAGGCTGTAGAATGACATGGTCAGAGTCTGCCCAGTGGCCTGGTGTGTATGTATGTGTGTGTGTGTGTGTGTGTGTGTGTGTGTGTGTGTGTGTGTGTGTGTGTGTGTGTGTGTGTGTGTGTGTGTGTGTGTGCCACAGAGAGCAGTTTCCTGGTGGTCTAAAATTCTCTGTTTGTTTGTGTTTGTGTGTTTGTGTTTGTGTGTGTGTGTGTGTATAGCTATAGTTCCACAGTGGGCTTGTGGCAGCTCCACTGATGTCAGTCTCAAGATGTAACAGTCCTTGGGGGTGGGACTTTTATTTTCTGGCCCCTCTCCGTTGGCTCCCGGCGCTCCACCCAGCCCTTACAGTAGTCCCGCCCCTATACGCTGGTGATTGACGCAAGGCAAGCGCTGGGCTTCTGGAGTTTCTCCGGTTGGGTGCCGGCAGGTTCTGGGATGGCGCGGAAAGAGAAGGGGGGTGGCGGTGCCGGTGGTAATGCCGAGGTGGCCGGGGCTCAGCGCCAGGTTCTGTCGACGGTTGCTCTCCACTATGGAAGATGTGTTGGACGCGAGGCTCTCCCGTGTTCTGCAGAGAGACAGTAACACACAATGAGAAACGATAGAACCACGACACCAAATGAAGTGCTTGAAGCTCCCACTTCAGACAAACGAGAGGAAACGGACAACAGAAGCACACACCCTGTATGACACACATTCACGTCACAGAGGAATACGCATTTACAAGGATAGGGATGAATTTATGAAGATAAAGTCAGTTCCACGATGTCTGAGTCAATGTGAGTACAATGGAGTACATCTGGGGAGCTGGTTTTCAGCTGAGACCAGAGCTCAGTCATGATGATGTGAAAGGCAGCTGGTTTCTACTTGGCCTGCAGACTGCTGTACATTCTCTGACTGATCTGCTCTCTGCACCCTTCACACGGCCTGACAGACGCGGTCTATGGACGACAGAGAGTTTAAAGAAGTGGCTGTAAACTGCTCTTCATTAGAGGTGGAAAACTGAAGCTAACTTCCGATCAAGCGTTTATCTAACCGTTGTTAATGTCGATTTCACCACCTCTGAGGAAGTGCAGCTCAAAGCCTGCTTTCCCCAAACGTTTCAGTGGAAAGCGATCTCTCAGCGAGGCGAACGCAGAGACGCAGGGCGACCCGGAGGAAAGACGCCACACTACTGCACACCTTTCCACAGGAGCCTATCGTTCAGGAAATGCTAAAACATGCACATATGACTCCAAGAAACTATTGGGACCTTATTCTTCAAATGTTACAACTTTCTTTTTCTTGAAAAATTCAGACTCATTTATAAATAGATAGAAAAATATTATAATCTGAGAATTCAAGAATTAAGTCATAAGCCTATGAGATATTTATAACAGTGGCACCAATACTCTCAATAATAATAATAATAATAATAATAATCTCAATTTCTCCTGCTTGCACTGGCAAAGAAGCACTGGATTAGTAGTGGAGAATGAGAACAGTGTGAGTTCCTTTTGTGGCAAGCAGCACAAAACATTTTGGGAGTAATTTGCTGAAATTTGCAACTATTACACTTCCACACTCACAATGCCCATGTGCTTCTTTTGGTTCATTTATAAACTCAATAACAAAGACGGACTGACTTTGAATTTTGATAAATATATTATTCAGTCGTCGTCCCCCCTCACTAAACTCCTACAACAGCTACGCTCACACTTCAATGCCTTTGTTCATCATCTGTCATGTGAAAATGTCAGATTTCCAAACCTTTAGAGAAACACAGCAGTGTGTCCGGGTTGTAGTTCGGAGCGTCTCTCCTGATCACACGGCAGTAGTGGCGTTGTACCAGCGTCTATCAAAAATAGGCTAAAAACTTCACTAACATCCAGGATCGGCGTTGAGAGCAGCGACAACGTTCTTTATTCTAGGTGTGGTGTAGACTCTCTAAACACTGGTGTTGTATTAGAACAATAGAATAATTTCACATTAATAATAATTTCACATTTTTGCATCTGTAAGACTGATATCAGTGACTTTTGTATTAATATCAGCCCCAACACTCAAAGATGCACCGATATGGAATTTCAGGGATGACAACAATAACTACGTATCCATTTTTTTTAACCACGATGTCTGCAGCTGCAGAGACTAAATGTCATATTATTGATATGGTTTGTTAAAGAATAGGGTAGTCTTGGGTTCAGATAGCTGGTTCCATGTTGGATCCAGAATCCCTTATCAGACCTCTCATGTCTTTATTAGCAACGTCTTCACTTTTAGCTTCTTTTAGTTCTCGACTCAATGTGATGAAACAGAACGATGACATTTCCCCTTTACCGGTCACCATACAGGTAATTATCGAGTGCCTTGGTTGAGAATTGAGAGTTTTAGTTATTTATGAAATTAGTTACTTACAAATATTGAAAGCTAATCCATATTAGATTTAATATGTTTAATTCATCTTGTGAAGGGCTCATTGTATGGGTGACCCAAAGAGCACCTATGTGATTAGCACAAAGATCCAGAATTCTGATTCAGTAAATGAATTCATAAAATCATATTGAACTTATTCAGATGGACTCACCCATATACTGTCTGTTGAAAAACTCCTGATAATACTTTTTCCACAACAGCACAAAGAAGGACATGATTTATTCTTGCAAATGTCACCTGCAATCTCCTCCACTCTGGTGTGCCAGTGGGGCTAAAAAACAATCGTCTGGCCTCCAAACTAAATAGAAACGAATGAAAGCGTGTGGCTATCCAACAATGCAGGCCAGCGCATTAGATAAATGGAAAATTAGAGTTTCTAAATGTGCCTATATTGTATGCATGCAGTGCGTAAAGACATGTTCTCACCGTGGTGAGTTGAATCCACTGTCGACAGTGACGGAGCTGGAGTCCATACTGTCAAGTCTAGCAGAGTGGGCTGACTGCTGGTTCTGACTGGGCTCTGGAAGGTTCTCTTTAGCACCAGGGAAGGTGAGGGTTCTTTCAAACCTCCTCTGTAGATCCCTCTCCTTCTCTCGCTCCAACAGCCACTGCATGGTCCCTGCTCCACCTCCTCCCATCCCAACAACACCTCCTCCAGCCTTTTCGTCCTCCCCTCGACTTTTGTTCCCCCCCTCCTCGAGTTCATCGTCGTCTGAGACGTTGTAGTAGTCAAAGGAAGCCTCTGCAGCGCTGGTAGTGGGTTCAATGCCCTGCGGGGTAACGGATGGTGTGGCCACCAGAGGTTTGGGAGCGTCAAAGGCCTCCTGGGAATCAAGTGCATCGCAGGACGAGGACACAGTAGAGGAGGCGAGGGCTGGAGGTTTTCTCAGGGAGCTGTAGCCGGGCAAAGGGAGGCTGGGAGGAGGTTTGAAGAGTGTGTCTTTACTAAAGATCTCCTTACGTTTCTCCTGACCAGAGGAGGCACTGTGGGGAGGTCTTCCATTGGGAAGGGGGGGGTCAGGGATAGAGAGGGGTATTGGAGGCAGACTGCCACCCTTAGGTCCCATCTTTGATAAGTCCTCCTTACTTTCTAGAGGATGGGGTGTCTGTCTGTCCATTTGCCTGTCAGCGCTGCCTAGTTTTAATCCATCATGGCTACTTTTGCTTAGCGTTCCCAACTGGTTAGCTGCTGTGAGAGCAGCCTCAGAGGAGCCAGCGCATTGGAAGTAATCATCAGGAGGGACGGCGCTGGACAGTGGTTTGGGCGAGTATGCCGGCAGGCTGTCCCTGCTCTTACTCTTCTCTAAACTCCTGCTGCCATCCAACCCCAAAGAATCCACAGCCAGTTTAGCTGAAGGGGGGGTGGCACGAGAATAGTGAGCAGAGCTCTGATTGGCTCGGAGGGTTCCATCGTCAGTATAGTAACGGCTCCGGTCGTCGTAATAGTCGGGTGGTCCAATCATCCCTGCTCCAAGTGGTCCTTTCGAATTGTCCATGGACCTGGAGCGTTCCTTTGCCTTGTCGCTGCGCTCGTTCCTGGACTTCCTCTCCTGGGTGTGGGAGTGGGAGCGGTGGACTTTGGAGTGGTGGGATGATGGGCCATGGCTTGGCTCGGGGAAAGGCATTTCTGTGCGCCGCTTGGCAAGCTCTCCGGACACATCCCACTCTGGCGTGACGGGCAGGTGGGAGGAGTCGAGGATGTTGGGGTTGCTATGTGCCAGATGAAGGCGGGCCCGTTGCCGCTCCATGGCCAGGGCGTGTTCCCTTGGTGACCGAGCCAGCGAGGACGAGTAGGCTCTGTAGTCCCTGTCGGCCAGCTCCAGGTGGGAGCCGTCGCCGGGCTCGGCGCGGGGGGCTCTCGTCTTGCTGTGCGAGCGGCTGAGTTTGGTCTGAGACTGCTTCCTGTGTCTCCCCCCGCTTCTCCTGCTCCTGGAGCTCTGGTTGGCTGACGACGCTTTGCTCCTCTGCGCCCTCTCTTCTTCGAGGCGCTTCATGACCGCTGTGTGCCGGGCGAGGTTCTCCACAGTAAGGTCGGGATTGATTCGGCGGATTATCTCCATCTCTACATTGCGCGGCAGCTGGCTGGGCACCTCCTCGTCGCGGAGCGGCCACTCCTCTGGGGGGAACTGTGCAGAGAAGGTGGCCAGCTGCTTGGCCTTGTCCTTCTTAAAGCTCAGACGAAACAGCTTCAGTCCAAATTTCCGACTTCCTGTACCACTCCCTCCGCCTGCCTGTTTCTCTATCTCTCCAGTTCCCCCTCCTCCGCCTCCCCCACTTCGGTGTTTGGTGAGCGTGTCCGTCTTGAAGGGGAACCCAAGAGTGCTGCGACTCTTTTCTGTGTTGCCTGCCGCTTGCTGAGGAGGTGTTTGCGGAGAGTGTGGGGACGAGTACGCCTCCCGGTGGTCTTTGGGAGATCGACGCTGCAGGGTGGTGTGGTGGCTAGGGGGGTCGTCTCCACGGTAACTGTTGTTGTTGTAAAAGGAATCCCCGACTCCTCCGCCGTGGTTTTGGCTGGACTTTGGGTGTGTTCGATCTCGCACGGCTCCAGAGGTGGACGGGGTGATGGTGCCAGAGAGAGGGGAGGTGCACTGCGTCTGCTGATGCTGCTGCTGGTTCTGATGCTGCTGCTGTTGGTGTCGGTCCGCAGAACGTTCATCTAAGTGGTACCACTTGGAGCTGGTTCGGATTAGGCTCGGAGTGATGAAGTAAGTCTGAGGGGTTACAATAAAATATCCGTCTGGTGTTGGGTAGATCTTCCGCTCACGGACCAGCATGCTTAGCGTGTGGTGCAGAACCTCCTCCGTTGGTGTGGGAACACCTGAACAAAGACGAGAAGTAGTTAGAGCAGATTCATTTCACACAGGTCCACATTAGATTCTCTTTTTATTAGGTTTAACTCCAAGGAATCACATTTTTTATGAAAAACATACAGTAATGTAAAAAACGGTAATGAAACTATTCGTCATCTTGCCAACAGCAAGGGCCCCTTCAGGTCCTTTTTTAATCTCTTGTTGAACAAAAGTCTAGAAACATTTGAAGTATTCCACACTTGGTTTTGGCGTTTCATCTACTGTAGACAGATAAAAAAAACAATCTTTAAATAATGCAGGTGCAATATTATTCTCAAATGTATACATTGCAGTCACAGTACCTCACTGCAGTTTATAAACTTTTTTTTTTTTTAATCAAGTCTCGACAGCAAGGGTTGCCAGGTTGTCATTGACAATAATTTTTGAGAAATTGGCAAACAATTCATGCTTGTTGATTACCAACAGTGGCAAAAATGTTTTAACATATAAAAACCGTGGACAAACATGAAAATGTTTCCCCCAGAATAAATACATTTCTAATATTTGCTGCATTAGTGGTATTGAAATATTGCCGAATAGAACAAAAAACAGATAGCGCTGCGCAAGCGCGTTTTCTTGCGTGCACTTTCTGGTGGAGAGAAAATGATATTGAAAAACATGTTCACTTGTATAAATGTCCAATTTTCACTATCAAGCTGACAAATACCTGCATAGCAACATACAGGTATAACTGAAATATAAGGTGACTAAACAGCTGTGATTAGAGCCTGCATCCCTCCACAGAGAAACAAATAATCCGACAATGCATAGTCATTTTATGCAGTGATTGGCCAGCTGTGTGGAGGTATGATTGTATGCAGGATTATAACATCTCCCCCTGCTCTCCCTTTTCATTTTCCACACCTCTGTCACTTTTAACACTCCCAACTGAGTGCAACAGCATGAGTGCATTTGAGGAGAGACGGTGTTAATATGTGAATAATATCATTTTTTGTCCCTCTCCATTACCTACATTTTCTTTGAAAAAACCTGTTAGTGATGTTTCCTCTATGACTATGAGAAATAGTGATTTAATAGCTCCTCCGCTAGGTATACTACAGTTCTACCACACTAAACCTCTATACCAGTTTCCATGTGCAATCAAACTAACTAACCCTTAATCACCTGTGATGTGAAAATCTCCAACTTACAGTTAAAATAAGCATTTGCTCTGGTGTCAGACAAAGTAGATCATTTTAAAAGCAGAAATGAGAACGCGGACAAGGTCTGCTGTGACCCATGAAATGACTTTGAATGTTTTCCAGTAAAGAACCATTTAAGGAACTGTAGTAATGTGCTTAAGTCTTTCGTTCATGTAAGAATTATTTTTAGTAGCTCAGTCCGGGCCTTGGCTCGGTTCAAGTGCAGAACGGACCTGTCAGTGCAGAGTGTGGACTTGTAGATGGAGAGGTGCCAGTTCACTGCCAAGGCGCCCAAGAGCAAGGCACCCAGTGGCGGGCCGTCAGGGCTAGCTAAGCCTTCTCTGCTGGCCTGAACAGAAAGTTATAGCTATTTTATAATTTAATTGTTTTTCACAAATACACTACATGTATTATAATTATTTTTCCCTATTAACTTATGTTCTCATTGCACAGCTCCTGTCTTCCTCTGTTGCTCTGGCTTCAGCCCCTGCTTTCAGTGCAGCTGGTTTGAAGGAGAGTTTCATCCAATCAGATGTTTTCCTCCTGTGTCTCTGTGGAGGCAAAGCAGTTTAAGCTGGCCTTTTCTAGATTAAAGTACACGGAGAGTGGACGTTATCGTTGATTGTCATAGACTTCAACAAATCAGATCTTTAGTTTGACAAGCTGGGTGTATTCTTTGACGTGCCAGCACCCGCGAAATGGCGTGGACATATGATTGGTCAGTGGCCCAGCGTGACCATTAACATGGGCTGTGATTGGTCAGTGGGGCAGCGTGACTTATGTCAACTTATGTCAACGAAAGAAGCTTCTAGGTAGAAGCTCAGGCTGAAGCCTGAGAAACGGACTTGCTGGTGGATTTACTGATTACGCCTTTCGTACAGAGGGTTACGGGCATCTGGTGACTGAACTGCTGGTTGTGTTACTTTTTTTTACATCTGCAGTCGTATTTGAATCATAAACAAGCTACGGCGCTGCTGTTGCTGCTGGTCGAGCCGGGGCCAGTCCCGCTACCTTTGGTGGTTGTCGGGGAGCTAGCTGCTGCACCTAACGCTGACATTTTGTATTTTTTATATTAGTGCTGAATTTTCCGTGTTGTTTACTAGAATTCAAATAGTGTGCAGGGCAGCAGCTGCTACTCTTGCCGCGGCGCCACAGTGCAGCCACGGTGCAGAAGCTGCACCGGAGATGTGTGTGTTTTAGTGCCGCAGTTTGGGCTTTTTTGTTTTGTCATGATATAACTAACCCGACGGGGTTGGGCTGGTCAATTGGGTCAGCCAGGACGCACAACATTGCTGAGGTGAGGTTGGAGGCATCCGACCGAGAAGCGCTGCGTAATTGCACATTGGTCCACGGAGTGTCCGCTGTCTCATAAAGCGCCTTTTTTCTCTCATCAAAGTGGTTAAAATAGCTCCGCAGGTCGGTCCACACACCCCGTGTGACCTCCCTCCAAGCCCGTAATAGTGCAAAAAAATTGGCCATATAGCAGAGTGAGTGTCTGCTGTCCACACATGATAGTCTGTATGAATGCACCGCGTATTGGGCAGCGAGCCGTGTATTGAGTGGGTCGGTCTGACAGTAACTCCCGGGCTACTTTTTCCCCCAGTCCACCCCTGATGTGGACACACGGCACTGAAGGCCTAGGTAGAAAACGCACGGCCCGCCACTGAAGGCACCAAACCCATAACTGCTCCATCACTCTAACATCCAACTGCATGTCCATGGGTCCTGTGTGTGTAAATATGACAGATGGACCAAAGCCATCTTAGCGATGATGTCATTCAAAGTGGAGAAAAATACACCTACTATTGTAATTGTGGGGTTTGAGAGCAGAGGCAGACGAAGAAGGGCTCCTGCAGTCCTCCCTCTTCTATCAATTTAAATGTTATATTATTTACAACAGTTTCCAAACTTCCTTTCTTTACATTCTAGTAGACCAATTGAGCACAAACCAGATGCTGTGTGCGACCATTGAGCTGTAAGACAGACACCACACACGGAGCCAGTCGGCCTTCCTCTTTCTTTTACAGTGTACGCCTTCATTTCAGTTTACAAATGTCTTCTCTCTCATGTATCCTCTCTGCTTCATATCTTTTCTCCTTTTGTGTTCTCTCCATACTCTTCCCTCTATTAACCTCCAGCCGTGTCTCTCTCTCTTTTCAGTATCTCATGCTCTCTCTCCCACTGTCAGCTCAAGGTATTACTGCCAGTTACATCATAGCAGCCTTTCAGCCCAGCCAGAATGATGCAACTCCATGTAGACAGATCTCTCTCTCTCTCCTCTCTCTCCCCCCTCTCTCTCTCCCCCCTCTCTCTCCCCCCCCACAGAGAGAGAGAGTCTGCTGGTCTGGAATCAGGACAGACTAACACGCTCACACAATGCAATGAAATAAACATCCAAATGTGCGGTATTACATATCACATTGCATCAGGTACTAGGCGACTTCTACTGATGATGATGAGAATAGAACCGACTAGAGTTCCCGGTCCAGACTGGTTGGTACCTAAAAGCAGTTGGTGCACTGCACAGCTATCGATTTTATCTGCTAGTAAAGCTGAAAGGGAGTATACCTGAAATGTTTAAAATATTTCATCTCAACAGCACAGTGGGTCAAAGTGGAAGCAGGTGTGTAAACTGTGAGGGAGGATTATAAAGGTCTGTTTGGAGAATACATATTCCGTTCTCATTCATTTTCCTAATAAGTTTGATGAATGTTGTCCAGTTGTCCAGCCGGTCTGACCACTCAGGCTGAGCCGCTCTTCACCACATCCACATGGTAAAGGCTGATTCAGAGCAAAGCTATCCACAGGGCCCAGTGTGCCCCAATCGAAACAAACATTGACCCAACATGTAGCCGCTGGCAATCTAATTAATATGTTTTGGTCCTGTCCCACCCTAACTGTATGCTGGAAATTCATATCCAATAAACTCAGGGGGCCTCATCTCCTCTTGCGCCTTCACCCATCGCTTCCTTTTTCGGTGTCCTGTCATTAGATTCTCTGGTGCCTGCTTTCCAATGACACTCCTTTGCTTTTTTAGCTTGATTGGCTTGCCGCCTGGTATTGGTGAATTGGAAAAGTGCTTCCCCCCCAACGCACTCACAATGGTGAGCCGACATAGTTCACTACATGAAATTGGGAAAACGTAAACGTATTACGTTTACACCATAACCAAAACCCTCCACCTCTCCTTTAACTGTCTACACCTTGTGACGAACCCACACTTGTTTTTATATATATCTCTTACCATTATGACCCACTCATACATAGAACCAGTGTTATGTTTGCACTTCCTGTTCTTATTGTGTTATGTTTGGTAAAAAAGAAAATTACAATAACTCAAAGGCCAAAATTGCACTGAATACGTATTCTCTTAATGTGTAAGCAAAGCATTTAATTTCCAGTTGCAAGTAATGAACCAAAATATCCGTATGTGTCAAACAGAGCTGATGGTGGCCGGTTGAACATTGAAATTGCTGATGATGCATAGAAGGGAGTGCTTGACAGAATAAAATCCTGCTCTTATAACAGCAGGCTCCACTCATTTAGTTTAAAATAAAACATGGACTACACTACTCTGAGGCTAAACTGCATTAACATTTTGTTTCAATAGTTCTTCAGTTTCTAAACTTACTTTAATTTCTGACCCTGAAACTGCTCTACTTGGGTACTCCAAAGTTGTAGAGAACACAGCACCCACGCAGCCTTAGTGTACTGAGCCACTCTGCACAATGTTCTCGTCAGACACCAAATATTTTACGCATCCACATACTACGCCATAAAATACTTAATTCTTCATGTTGTCTTCATGCTGCAGTCCCTGTGGTATGATTTATGTTGAACTCACTAAAAGCTCTGCAATACACACACAAAACATGAACTATGATATTCAGCACTATGCACAGGCTAACCACGGCTCTGCAGCATGCAGAATAAATGGCAGCCTTCTCTCGAGGTGGTCACATTATCCACACTTCTCTGCAGAGAGGAATAATTATATTGTTTCTCATTTTCTCAATGAGTTTTAGTTCTTTAGTAAAAGTGTTTAACAACTGTTTGAGTGTTTCTCTAGTGGTCAGATAAGATCTTCAGTAAATATGCCCCCGGTCTCTACACAGGCTCTAGTTCCAAACCTGGCAACCTCGCTGTGACAACAAAACTTCAGGAGGCTGCTCACAGTCTCTGTACCTGAATCTTTGAATTTTGTACGTGAGATGTGTGTTATTAATATCCAATAAGCATAAGTCGCAAAATGTTGAACTATCCCTTTAAAAGTAACCAAGAAGAAAAGACTTGATTAAAGCATAAAGAGGCCTGGGTTACAGAAATTATGGAACAGGTTGGCTTTATTCAATGTCAGAGTGATCACATCAGTGTAAAGGAATTTGATGAAATTAACCCATTTAGGCAAAATGATCCTTAAAAATCAGTCTGAGGAGATGACTGAGCCACAGATTGACACATTAAAAACTCATTGATAGACTGCATAGCAGCTGGGCAGACAGCTGTGTGTTGCCTGTCATTACATCATAGGAGGTGCAGTTGCTTTGGTGACGCGACGCATGTTCTCTAAAGAGGGAAAGCCATGCAATGTAAAACGACGGGGTAGGTCCACCATGGAACACAACACAAAACATTTACTGCCCGATCAAAAATGAGAGGTATAATTGAAGAAAAAGTATCATTAGAATAATAATTGTAATTAACCAATCAGTTGATTAACAATTAATAAAAAATAACTTTGAAAACGCATTTCTTGTTTAACTTGTTTTTTTGCCATCTCTGGTTCTAGCTTCACAAATGTTGGACAGAACAGAACATCAGTGCTTTTTCCAATACATTAAAAACACATGTAGTGACTCACTACATGTGTTTGTAGTGACTCACTACATGTGGCGCTTACTACTGAACCTTCAGTGGTGAGCAGGGTCGTCCGTCAATCGATTGGCGGTTTGATCCCCGGCTCTGCTAGCCCATGTCGATGTCCTTGGGAAAGATACTTAACCCCAAATTGCTCCCATAGCAGTGCCTACTGTGTGTGAATATTTATAACAAATACCACACAGTAATCAGGGATGCATAATGTGTCCAACCAAGTTGTGCATCTCTGCTCTCTCGTTGTTCCTCCTGCAACGCTCTTTTCCGTTTTTTAATGTAGCGACGAAGTTTCTTCTTGTTGTGATTGTGGGTGAGCTGTACCCAGCATGCAGTTCGGCAGTGTGATTTTGGTCCAAATGGGTAGGGGCCGCTTGTGATGATTAGGGTTGGGTACCGAAAACCTACTGGACCGAAACGCAACGCAGATTTCGGTGCCTGAGCCGAAAGCTAGCTAGCCATCAACCTTTTAACAGAGAAAAGTCCGGAAGGTAAACGGTCAAAAGTGTGGTTGTATTGTGTGATTCGAACAATGCGACGTGCAGCAAATGCAACAAAACAACTGCGTGTAAAGAAGAAGAGCCGAACTCCGACAGAGAAACGCTCCGTTTCCTCCACCAAACCTCGTTGAGGAAACGTCTGTTTTAAACGCTGGAATCTGGACGAGAAAGCTGCAGAAAAGACTCCTGAACTATGAACTCTAAACTTCCTGCTAGAGACGTCTGTTTCGCTGATGGAAGTCAACGTCAGAGCGGAGGAACCGCAGCTCATCGGTAAGAACACCGGCTGAGAAACGCTCCAAGCCGCGACACAAAGTGAGATTATTAGGAGACGTGTTTGTTCCTCGGTTCAGTTGGTGTTTGTGAATTCAAGAGCAGCTCCGTCTGGTTCAGAAAAGCTCTCCAGTTGATATAAATGATGACGTGTAGTCCAGTAAAGCAGCAGTTTGTAGAATCCAACTGTTCCTGAGTGGAGTTCTGTTGTACACGGTCCCTATCAGGCCACCTGATGCTTTTTCTTTTCTATATTGTTTATAGTTTGAAGTTAAAAAGTTTGAAGCTGTAGTTTGAAGTCAAGTGTTTTGTATTCATTTATTTATAGTATACTTTAAAAACGGTTAATATATTGTTCAATTTGAAGAAGAAAAATTAACATGGCAATAAAAAAGCATCGGTTCAGGCACCAGTATCGTTTTAAAAGTATCGTTTTAGCACCGGTATTGAAAAAAAACAAAAAAACAATACCCATCCCTAGTGATGACCCCTCCCTTCCACTAGGGTTCTGGGTCCTGTTTGCTTTGTGTTTTGTCTTTCAGGCTGTTCATCAGCTGATGAGCCACACCTGAGCCTGGTGGCTGCTATAAAGACGCAACACCTGAAGATGGAGGGTTTGCTCCCTTGACTGGCTGGCTGCTCTCCTGTGGTCGACACTGCAGCTTATTTGTTTTGTTTGTTTAAGTTAGTTGTGTTTAAGTTAGTTGTGTTATTCTTTAAATAAATGTAAATGTATCGCTTTTAACTCATCTTGTCTACCATCCATGTTGCAGTCCCTTGAATCCCCCAATTAATATGGAAATGGTTTTATTGGCCCAGTCAACACTGTTGTTGTCTGTGTCTGAGGGCTAGGCTGGCCCATGCTATGGCTTAGGACCATACGGTATCTACTGAAAAAGTAAACCCTGGAATGGATCAGCCGTTGGGCAGTCTTCCCAAACTTCTCGATGGCTGTCCACCCCTGCTTCCTTCAGCAGTCTTTGGACTGGTTGGATCTAAACCCTCAGAGAAGTAAAGTAGTATTACCACTGTGTTGTGCCAAATCTATTATATATGTATAACTTACATAGGTAACTATATATGTATAACTTACATAGGTATATATTTCAGTAGACACGCAGATGCAGATCTGCTTTAGATGGCACACATTGAGGTGAAGACACAAATGTGTTAACTTCATAACTGTACCATAGGAAATGTAGATTTTATCTGATGAAATAAACAGAAGACACATTCTCAGGATGAACTGTTGAACTTTGGTGTAACACTGTGAATTTAGTAAATTTACAATTTCATAATGTATGTGCTAGACATACTTACACAACAACTTTTTGTGTGAGGAGAATGATGCTTTGGTCACCAGTGCTATGCACATAAGTGTACAAACACCCGTTACACCCATTAAATCCTCTATTCCTCTCTAGTGGCAAATCAATGCTGGTGCATAAAGCATCTCTATTCTTCGAATTACTCCACTGCTACAACCATACGTAATTTTAGTTTATACAGAAGTTAGCCCGCTACAACTGTAAGTCTGTTTAGTTTATACAGAAGTTAGCCCGCTACAACTGTAAGTCTGTTTAGTTCATACAGAAGTTAGCCCGCTATAACACTCAAAATGGCAACACTTCATGGTCTGATCATCCGGCTAGGTTGATTTGAATGAGCCAATGAGCCGGGGGCGGTTGACAAGAGAGTGAGGAGTCAGCAGACAGTCAGTGGCAGTATAAAACAAGAAGTAAAAGGTGTTTTGAGAAATTGTGACTACAACCACAAGAAGTCCCCAAGCATGCAGCCATAACTGGCCACTCAAAATATTATGCAGTTTGCTGCAGCCGAGTGAGATATAAACCGTGGACAGGCACAGAGGTGCACACTCACTCATGGATTGAAGTGCAACAATGTGTGCAAAAAAGTATTAAATTCCTCACAATACTGAAAACAAAGTCCACTTAGTCTGCATTATTTTGTCTGTTCAACATATATATTAGAGCACTGCATTACTGCTTGTTAGCATCAGCTGCTGCGTTCATGCTTCACCATCTCTGGCTCATGGCCCAAAATCCACTTCCCGTTTTAGGGACGCAGCATTTGCTTTGATCAAACTTTGAAACACATAATTGCAAGGCCAGTTTGAGCCTTTTTTGCTTGGATTCTATGAGCGCTTCCTTCATCTGACTTTTGGAAGCATTCGTTTAAATGGTAAATTCTCTGAAATCAAGCAGCACCAACCACTAAGCATAAAGCATGGGTGATGCAAACCAGTTACCCACATGTCTCTTTTCCATTATGGGAACTTTACAACCCATAACCGGAACATCGCGTATCGAAACACACTTCTTTGCCGAATTTATCGATACACATTATCAAATACCATGTGCCGTGTTCAAGCCACGGTAGTTATTTTACACATTAGGTGGTTGGTTGTTAGTTAGTTAGAAAAGGTCTGACTGAGGCCCAGCAGCGTTACCTTCTTGGTTGTGCTTTCCAATGAGCACAACTGGTGTTGTTTTTAGGTGGAAACACTCATTGTACTAGTGCTGCACCATCCTTGCTGCTGAACTAGCAACCATGGCGCTTGGGCTGCTTTCCATTCAAATAACAGGCGTCCTCGCTTCCCTCACTTGTGTCTAACTTGTGTATTGACTCCGAACACATTACATCGTATCCATCCTTATCTGATGGGAGGGTCCAAGGACAGAGAATGTTGTACGCTGTACAGATTGTAAAGCCCAAAATGTGTGATTTGTGATTCACACATTGTGTGGCTTAATAAAATGTAATTGAATTAAAAATGTAATATTGTACTCCAGGAAAAACTGCTGGGTAAAAATAAGCATGGACACACCATGTCTGTGGCTGTCTACTCACTTCCCAGGTTGACACAACACACACAAACTATATATTTAACTAGGAAACATTAGCTGTCAATTAAACATACAACTTATTGAATAAAAAAAAAAGTTGGCTATTACATTTTCTTTTTCCAGATTGTGTTGACAATATTAAGCTTGAGCTACTTTAACAACACAAAAATGATCTGTATGTTTTTGTTTGACTTGAACCTATGACAGCAGTGACTATGCAGCAGCAGACAGAGGATGATGGGTTCGCTGTGTGAGTGTGAGTGTGTGAGCTGTTGTTACCTGGAAAACATGTCTGCAGGTGTTCAGTTAGGGCCTCCTGAGTGACAGGCTTGTGGGCGGAGTTCATAGCAGAGATAGCCAATAGCAATACCTCTCCCAAAGGGATGAATTGCGATTGGCTGATGGGGGACATACTGATGGGTGACACATCACCTGTAAAAAGACAGAAATCACAGAAATCAGTGACTTTCAGTTATACTGTATAAATATCCGCTATAACCAGGACCTCTAGGACATATGGACACTCATTCCAATCCAATGTATTCCGCAGCATATACACCTGCATTAACACATGTTTTTGCTTCTCAGATAAGATGGAGAGATGACATGTTCATAACAGGTGTCACTTTGCAGTTCCATGACCAATTTGGTAAGAAAAACGCACTTGGCCACTATAAATGTCAACGTCAGTGGAACGGAAGATGTTTGTGATGGTTTTTCTATCATCTTACAATTACAGGAGAGTGTAGCATAATTAGCAATCACCAATGTATGAACATACAAACATGACATTTGTGATGACAATGTCCTCCATGCTGCTTAATTGTAAAGTCCAACAGTTATAAAGTGCAGAACCTATAGAAGAAACACGGTAAAGACAGAAGACAATATTCTGCTGCGGATTTATACGGATTCAATAAAGGACACCCATCAAATCATGAAAGAACAAGCATTGTCGAGTGTGACTGAACTAAAACATAAATAGAGATCATGACCACTGAACCCATTTACAGCCAATATACATAGAAAGTATAGAAACAAGTTTGTGTGAAATGGTAGATGAGATGTAGGGAACACACGTGATAAACACTTGACATCCTGTAGAGAGAGCTGGAGGTGAGTGAGGTGAACTTTAGAATCTATTATATTGTTATATATATATATACATATATTCTGCAACTTGCAACTGACTTGCTAAACTATCTTTTGGATTGACAAACATGTGTGTGATTCTTACGACAAGTCAAAAGAGGGCAAAACATGATTTCTATCTCATCGTTGACTACCGTACATATTTTCCCCAAAATAAGTAGATACGGTAGATATGTGAGTTTTTTTATTAACTTGCCAACTTGACTACCAAACGATTTAGTGGCGTGTACAGAAACGAGAAGAGGACCGAGCACAGCTGCTGAGGCTCTGTTCGGGACCCTGACTACCACCCTGCCACCTCCAGACACAGCTGCAGCCCTAAACATGGAAGGGGATCAGAGGACAAACTCAGGACCCGACACACAGTGGTGGGATCCCATATGCGTTCTAAAGAACAGCCGAGTGAGAGGCCATTTCCTGTTGCTTCTCACGGTGTTTATGCACTACAGGAACCAGTACGTTCAGACAAAGACTGGGGCAAGTCTCCAGCATGGCATGTATGACCCGGTCCACTACTTTAGCTACTGCTGTTAGGATAACTGCTGTTAGTACTTCTTTAACTACTGCTTTTTTTAACAACTATTAATAGTATCACTGCTGTTAATACTTCCTTAACGACTACTATTCATAAAACTCTTGTTAGTAATATTAATAATACCACTGCTGTTAGTACTTCTTAAACTACTAATATTCATAAAACTCTTATTAGTAATATTAATAATACCACTGCTGTTAGTACTTCTTTAACTACTAATATTCATAAAACTCTTATTAGTAATATTAATAATACCACTGCTGTTAGTACTTCTTTAACTACTAATATTCATAAAACTCTTGTTAGTAATATTAATAATACCACTGCTGCTAGTACTTCTTGAACTACTACTATTCATAAAATTCTTGTTAGTAATATTAATAATACCACTGCTGTTAGTACTTCTTTAACTACTACTATTAGTACCACTCATTAGTAGTTCTTTAACTACTATTATTAATAAAACTGTTTTTAGTACTATTATTAATACCACTGCGGTTAGTACTTCTTTAATAGAACACTAACGTCGCCGTGATTTTCACCCGAGCGATTGTGGTTACGTTATTTTCATTGTGTTGCTTTTATCTGAGTTGCGTGGGTCCTTGTGTGGCTTCAGGCTGCTCGCTGACGTTATTGAAGGTGGCCGTGTCTCTCTGCTCCAATCCCTGTTTTTTTTTAACAGGCACGTGTTCGGGTGATTTTCACCCGACGTTAGTGATGGAGGGTAAAATATTTTCAGGTGGATATTACCATGCAGAGAGACTGTGCCTTCACCGGACAAGGCTCACATGTCCCAGGAACGGGTGGAGCGAAGAACAAGTTCATAGCTTTTTTAATTCAGGTTTCATTAACAATTCCCTAATTTTTCACAACATTTTGAGCCTTTTTATAGGCTCTCCCTATGATACCTGTTTTTTTGTTTTATGATAAGTTATATAGTGTAAAAGAAGAGTACTTCAATTTGCCTTGTATTTTAACATATTTTGATGAGAAGTATTTTTTTATCAGGTACATTATATCGGGTAAAATATACCCGACGTTAGTGATGGTGTTACTGTTTGTAACGTTAGTGTTCTGGAGTTAACTACTACTATTAGTGCCACTGCTGCATAGTGGCATTTGTACTACTGCTATTACTGATACTACTTTGCTACAGTAGTAGACAACTCCTGCCTAATAATACTGCCATTACCACTGCTACTATAGCCAATACTACCAATAATACTCAAATATAAGCAGAAGAGATGCCTTTCACTGAGAACCCACAGGCAGGTCTTCAAGCTCTGGAGATTTCTTCGCTCTCACTGAAGTGTACCGATTGGCATGCCAACACGAACTGTAACCAACTGTTACAGCTCTACATCATATTTATATAAATATCCCATCAACACTATACTTTAAGTA
The DNA here is from genome assembly GCA_038501785.1 of Myoxocephalus aenaeus. Lineage (NCBI taxonomy): Eukaryota > Metazoa > Chordata > Actinopteri > Perciformes > Cottidae > Myoxocephalus > Myoxocephalus aenaeus. The sequence continues at coordinate 5,355,312 of JBAMJR010000025.1, forward strand.
CAGGGTGGGGCGGCTGTAGCTCACGGGGATGAGTCGTTCTTAAACTGCAAGGTTCACGGTTCGATCCCTGGTCTCCTCATAGTCCGCATGTCGAAGTGTCCTTGAGCAACACACTGAACCCCTAGTTGCTCCCCGGGCGCCTCTCAGCAGCCCACTGCTCCTGCTGAGGATGGGTTAAATGCAGAAGACTAATTTCATGCATGTAAAAAGTATGTAATATGACAAACAAATACATTTTAACTAAGATAATTGTACAGGATTTTTGACCTATACTACCTAGAAATAGTAATATTTGTCCACCATTTAGACTGAAATAACCACTAATATCGGAATGACTGCCATGATATTTGGTACAGACATTTCTGTCTCATAACTCATAATTCATTTTCATAACGGTGATGATCTCTTTACATTCATCCACAGCAAACAATTGTATTATGTTCAATACTTTGGTTTATGAACAAATCCCTACAAAACGGGTGACATTCCCATCAGCCTCAGCTGTTCTTTGTGCTTAGTGTTAATTAGCAAATGTTAGACGATGTGCATGGCACACATTGTACCTGCCAAACACCAGTGCGTTAACATTGTTTTCCATGTTAGCATGCTATTGGTGGAATTTAGCTCAAAGCACTGCTGTGCCCAATTGCAGCTTTACAGAGCTGTAGCGTGGCTGAAGACTAGCTGGAGACTGGACAAGCCACACAAGACCATTTGCACCAACTACAAAAAGTATTTGACAATCAGGTAGGAGGTTGTGTGGTAGTGTGGACAGGCGCAGAACCGGAGGCCTTTGAAAAAGATGACGTAGACACCTGCGCCCCCTACTTGTTTGGGTGTTAGCAGTCACGACGTGTCTTTCCCTGATCCGTCACGGGAAGAAAAACAAAACAACAGCTTTGATTATCGATGGACTACCAGGTTAATTCAACATGGATAACAGATTACAGGCTTTTCTGACTTTGTTGTGTATACTAGCAGCTGTTGTGCAGTTAAATTCAGCATTTTATAATCCTACTACTGCTGACATTATTGTTATGGAGTGATTAGTGAGCGGCGTGTCCAGCGGCGTTATCAGACCTACGGAGCGGACGTTTGAAGTCACAGTTTGGACACAAAACGGAGGACTTTCCTTTTCTTATCAACACTTATTTTGTTCGCACAGAAACTGTAAAGGAACAAAAGTATAAACTCTCGAGCAGAGCGCCGAGTGAGAACAGACAACGAAACCGAGGAAACGAGTGAGAGATGCGTGTTGACCAAATATATAGACCCATAACCCATAAACTTTGATTTGTAAGTGTTCATTTGAAAGTACATTTCATGTGTGTGAGAGAGATAAGAGCTGCAGCCTTGTAACTAAGTTTGATCAACAAAACCTTTTCTCTGTTTTAGTATAAAGAGGAAGATTTTAGAGGAAGATCTGTCCTGTTACCCACGACCTTTTATTATTAAAGAGTACTATAATACTCTGTCGTATTTTCTGTAACTAAGCAACCAATCTACTTCCTGTTTACACCGGCATCCGCATGGCCAGTGAACGTGAACAGGCATGTGATATTCGTGTGGACGGAGATCGTTTCCGTTTCAAAACAGAAACGTATTAGTGTGGATATAACCTGAACACACGACAGTAACAACCCTGCAAATCCCACAAACAGACATGGACGACTGTGGTTCAGTGGTGAGCAGGGTCGTCCTTCAATCAGAGGATCGCAGTTCGATCCCCGGCTCTGCTAGCCCATGTCGATGTGTCCTTGGGCGAGACACTTAACCCTAAAAGTGCTCCCGTAGCTGCGCCTACGGTGTATGAATGTTACACAGTTACACCTGCCCATCAGGAGTAGCTAACATGTAGCTAACATGATGGGTGAATGATGACAAGTGGTGTGCAAGCGCTTTGAGTGGTCGGAAGACTAGAAAAGTGCTATACAAGTCCATTACCATTTACATACCAAAACAAACATGATGCCAACCAGCAGCTTGCATTGTTTGATGTCAGTCGCAAATATCAAACAAATGTTTTAGAAAATTCTAATAACAACTGGCACTGACTGGATATCAAGATTTAGGATTTTAATCTACATATCCCTCACTATATGATTATATCTACCGAGTGTCAGCGTAGCCTGGAACAGACCCGTGTGGAGAAAAAGAAGAACTAAAGATGAGACAGCGGTGTAGGGACG